>JAPQNM010000003.1:1512394-1612394 GCA_029783475.1 Metacarcinus magister | reverse complement strand
ACTTAAACTACCTTGTGTTGCAGGCTGATCTTACCTTGTATTGCAGGCTGATCTTACCTTGTGTTGCAGACTGACCTTACCTTGTGTTGCAAACTGACCTTACCTTGTGTTGCAGGCTGACCTTACCTTGTGTTGCAAACTGACCTTACCTTGTGTTGCAGGCTGACCCCATCCTCGACCATGACCTCGTCCGCAAAGATATCCGCACGCCCGCCCTCAGACTCAGGTTCGGCAAACGCGGGGCGACCTTCGGGGAGGTGAGTGACCTGACCTGCTGTCCCTGACCTAACTTGACTTCACCTAACCTAACCTGACCTGACCTAATCTGAGTTCCTGACGTCATAGTTGGTATAGAGATAGGGAAAAAAAATATGTGTGTGTACAGATTTATAAATGTATTTGTATGTCTGTATTTAGATATGCTTGTATGTGCAGTATGAATGTACACACTTATGTATACTTATGTAGGTGTGTGTGTGTGTGTGTGTGTGTGTGGTGTGTGTGTGTGTGTGTGTGTGTGGTGTGTGTGTGTGTGTGTGGTGTGTGTGTGTGTGTGTGTGTGATGTTGAAATTTCCATATTGCCATTATCCCAACAGATAAGTTATGCAATCTAGGCTTGATTTGTTTAGAGATCACCACCACCATTACCACTACCACCACCACCACCACCACCACCACCACCACCACCACCACCACCACCACCACCACCACCACCACCACCACCACCACCACCACCACCACCACCACACACCACCACCACCACCACCACCACCACCACCACCACCACCACCACCACCACCACCACCACCACCACCACCACCACCACCACCACCACCACAACTTTCATCATCATCATAATTCCAATGATGTGCAGGCCAGGATAATAGTCTTTGTCAGTTGATCGAGTACCTACCTATACCTACCTTGCCTTCCCTCACACACACCTTTCCCGGTTTGATTATAATTACCGAAGTATTACGAGTAAGAGAAGAAATATCGCTGGTGAATGTATGTATGTAGAAGGAATGTAGAATTTTTTATTTTTTATTTTTAATTTTTTTTAATTTACGTTAGAAGGGTACTGGCTAAGGGACAACAAAAATACGTTAAAAAAATAATTTTAAAAAATTACAAATAGCATGTATAGTTAAGGGTAAAAACGTGTTTGATTGTCGGGGTGACTGGCCTGTTTTGTACATACATTGGTAACTACTTCAAGAACAGGTAAGAAAGAGATAAATCCTTGATGTTTCTATCCACGGGTGACAGAATATTGCAAGACAAGTTTTTAATAAGGAGGTGTGATTAAGATATTTTTCCTCAGTTTTTCTTTTTTTTTCTATTTTTACTGCTTGACCAATCTGCTTCCCATCAAATAAAATAAAAATAATTGATTTAATTCCAACGATTATCACAACAGCCGTCTTTTCAAACAGTTATCACCCATTCATGTTTACCAGAAGTGGACGAGAAAATTAAACTGAGATCTTTTGCAGCGAGATAAGAATAGAAGAGAATGTCAAGTAAAGAAACCAAGAAAATGGAGACGTGAAACAGGAGAAAAGAAGAAAAAGAAAGAAAGGATATATCATAGAGAGGGTACGGTTTTAGAACAAAGAGAGGGATCAGAACAAGTGGGTTGAATGTCAGTACCGAACGGCCACCCGCCTCTATATACCATTGTGTGGGCGTGGGAAGGGGCGGGAAGGGAGGAAGGGAGAGAGAGAGGACCAATGCAACTGTAGTATAAACGTTCATGCAAACTATGATGGCTAAACACGGAACACCAAGGAATGAACCATTGCAACACATTTATATCAAAGGATTGAATAGTATGAAAAGGAATCTGTGAGTGTCATTTGTTTCATCTGTCTTTCCATCGCCGTGTTACTTCAGTTAGGAGTAGCGTCTTGTATCGTAACTCTAATAATAATTCAAAAGTCTATTTTAAACAAAAACTATAGAACAAGGAAAACATAGAAATATTTATTTTTCTTCTTCGTACAAATGCATCCCTTGGCGCCGCATCAATATATGAAAAACAACAAATGTAAGAATATGAAGAAGCAATAATGACGTTGTAGTGATCTTGAGGCAAAATAAATGGCTGGAGGAATATAAGGTAGGCTTAGAAGACTAATTATGAAGGAAGGGTCGATGAGGATGAGGTTAGCGGGGCAGGTGTTTGGGGGAGGAGGGGGGGAAGGGAAAGCCTCTGCAAGTAAGGGGTGGGACGAGAAGAATGGGTTGTGAGGGAACGGTGGGAGTAAATAGGGCTGGTGGGTTAATGAAGAGAGAGAGAGAGAGAGAGAGAGAGAGAGAGAGAGAGAGAGAGAGAGAGAGAGAGAGAGAGAGAGAGAGAGAGAGAGAGAGAGAGGAGGCCACGATGACAGAGTTATTTAGGTTTGCAAGTCATCTATCCATATATATTTTCACACATTACATAAGTGTAGAGAAGAGTCTGTTGTTCTTACAAAAATAAATACTATACTTCAAATTATTAGACCCAGCCAAAAAGTGCATTTATTCCCTTGAAAAGATAACGCAATGATGTGTTGGAGCCTCGACTTGATTGCCTTAACCATAGCTGTGGAAATCAACTATACAGGCTTTACCAAGTTACTTCTTTCACTCTCCGGCCTATAAACACAAGAACATTAATCTCCATCAACTGTGTTAATTCTTATCCACATTAATATTCAATTATCTCCTATTATTCCCTTACCTTCCTCACAGCCCATTCTTCATGATAACATCTACAACCTCTCTCGCACGCATCTCAGCCACGTAATTTGTACTAACATTTTCTTTGTATGTTAATTGTTAATAGTGACGGGGACTCCTGTTAGAGGCTGCACTCACATCATCCTTCCTGTTGTACCTTCAGGAGGACATGGCCAGCCAGGAGCAGTAAGAACGGTGTGCCGAGGCTGCGGGGCAATGGCTGCTTGGCGTGCTGACAGCTGTGAAGGGAGTCTGCTTGGCATGCTGAGCTGCGTGCTGAGCTACGTACTGACGGCTGCGTTATGGACTCCTAAACGCCGCCCGCACATCTCTTTTTCTTCCTCATATGTCTTCTAATTCTAAATTTAGTGTTATTATCTGCCGAGTTTATCAAGACAATTAAAGACTAGTGTGAAGACAAACCTCTACGTATACATACTATGTGTTGTTAACGTGCAGAACAGCAGCATCGAGGCGAGGAGAGGAGGCCGGAGGGAGTGTTAAGCCTTCTTCAGGACGGCTGTTGTTCTCCAAAGACGAGGCAGAGTCACCACGGACTTGCAGCGCCGGAGGTGGGTCCCAGCTTACTTAATAATATGTAAGCTGGGTCCCTAGAGCCTCCCTCGTGGTAATGAGCCATTCTCAAATGTACTTATTACATTATAAACAAAATCATCCAGAATGTCATTGAAGCTCGTGAATGCTAAGCTATAATATCAGACCCAACACCATATTCCTTCGATATATTCATCTGTGTGGTGTATCCATTATTTGGAGAGGAGCTGCAGCCCCTCTGTCTCTCCCTTCCTCCTGGCGAGGTATTGCGAGCGGCACAATGCACATAATGTGAAACTAATTATTTCTGGTCAGTCTGGTCAGGCATTGACGACGCTAACCAAACATTTCCTTCATCTTGTTTTTAATGAACCCATGTGAAAATCACAAATCTGTAGTATTACAAGGTGTCAGCACCTGGCAGCAAGGGAAGCTAAGGTCTTTGAGTGGCTGCCTCGTCTGAGGAGTATTGTCTACACTCTATATCATACTAATGTATGTACATGTAAATTGGCTTCGTATCTTTATGTAAGGCTGGTACCTGGCCATTTTAATGACCTGTCATTAGATTAACTTAGGCCAAAGGGTAAATAAATATTTTATTTTGATTTGATGCCTTACATGTCCCTTTTTTAACCTTCATCAGTATGTACGCTAAATGGTAAGTGACGGTCACTGTATTGTACACGAGTGTACATTAAATATACCACAGAAAAGTGCAACATATATGCCGGTAAGTATTAAATGATCATCAACATACTATTTTATTCAAGTAATCTAGTTGTTTTATTAAAACCTTAAACTAGCCACTAGCAATGTTGCATAAAATGCGTTGGAGGAAAATAACGGAGAATATATTGGTCACAAAACGTATGGTTTCCAAGCAATAAAGGCACAGCACGAACTCATCACGCCAGGTACGGTTTCGCTTTAAGATTAGTTTCCAGAGCTTGTAGTACAGTACACCTTAAACTGTAGGTGCACAAAAAGTCATGGCTAGTGAGGGGGAATATGGGTTAAAAGTGACTTGACCTTCCATATGAAACACTTAGTCCATGATTTTCTAATGTCATGGTAGATTTCACCGAAGGACCACAATTTTGCTTTGATACCCTGATGAACATCCATGACAAATATAAACAAATCATCATCATCATCAGCAGCTACATAAACCAATCACATCACACTGGATCCCGAAGCAGCCTTGCACTGTGATCAATAAATCCTCACAGTCTTAAACAACAACAACTACAACAAGACAAGGCACTTCATTATCTTCTTTTCTTTTCGCAAGCCGTCACTGCCTCCACATTTTCTTTTTCGTTGTTTAAGTAAATCCAATGCCATTAGGGCCAAAATAACCCTACTATGTGTGAAAACTAGGGCGTGGAGAGGAACGTCAACCATCTTTGTTATTGTTCAAAATGCATCGGTCAAGATTATTATACAACGAGTGTGACAGGAGGACAAAGATCCTTCTCATAGAGGTCAGGCTACCTTCAACCTATGCTCCGCCTACTGACCATGACGGGACAGTTAACATTGACCAAACTCCACTTGGACCTTGGTGATCATTATAGTCTGATTGGTAAGGCTATATAAAAGTTCGATCTCCAGAAGTAATTCTCTCTTGGCTACCCCTCTTCTTCAGTCATGAGGCATAAAACTCACTGAGAGTTATTTATGATAGTTAGTTAGGTTGGCGACAGGAAGGCACTACAATTAAATCAATAAGATACCGGAAATGAAGTTGATAGGACTTGACAGTGTTAATGAGACAAGACGGTTTTCTTTTACTTATTCATTTATTTATTTATTTATTTATTTATTTATTACTCCTTAGGTATAAACAAACACCATGATTGCTTCCTCCTAACATATGTAGAATGGTAACATAAGAGTTCATAATTACTAGAAGAAGCATAGTTGTAAAGATAATAGGTATATGAATAACAGAACACACCTACCCGACAACTTTCCTCCTCCTACTAATATTTATATATATATATATATATATATATATATATATATATATATATATATATATATATATATATATATTTCTTTCTCTTCTTATGTAACTCTTAACACCTTCCCCCTCCTATGCATCCCCCCTCTTGCTGAAATAAACTTGAAACTTGTAACATATAACTTTCTTTTTCAGTGACACTCGACTAACCCAGTTTTCTACATTGAACATTCTTGGGCGGAACTTTACTAAAAAATACTAACTGGAAGGAAATTTGACATATCTTCCCTAGCTAAAACAGTTTCCATGAAGTTGAATATTCTGTATCGTCTCTATCATTTTTTTTCCTCCTCCTGTATCGCTTTTGTCTCTCATATATTGGAAGGTTCACATACACACCTCTCGATGCCGGCCTGGTAGCCCAACATATCGTACCGATATGCAAGTACATAATTTATACATCATGCAATTACCAATCAGACTATAATGATCACAAAGATATAAATGTATTTTGATCGATGTTGACTATCCTGCTACTACATAAGTTTTCCTCCTCCTTTTTGGATATATTTCTGGTGTTTCCAGGCACTGTAAACATCTTCCTAATCCTCCCCTCAAACAACTTGGGGTTCATCCATTTTCCTTAATAATATTCTGCTGGTAGCTTTTCTTCTTTGGAAATAGCAGTTATAGCACGGTTCGAGATCCTTCACTAGAAATCGACTGTAATACCCACTAGGAAAATTATCTCTAGATGGTAATTAGCCAAGAGAAGACTACGTACGGGCCGGGGATTGAACCTCTGACAGCTGACCGTACACTCTACGTACTGACACCATACCAATCACACATCAATGATAACAAAGGTCTGAATAGAGTACATTGACCTTTGTTGTACCGTCACTACATGAGTATGAGATAATACTTTCAAGAGAGGAGGAGTAGCAAGACACCTCCATGATTGAATTTATATTGATCAACACTACGAATCTTTTCTAAACAATTTTTTTGGAGCGGTAGTGTAAACAGCTCTTTTTTGCCCTTAGCCGACCTCCCTTAGTTGTAAAAAAAATTTATGATGCATAATGATGTTTTTTAAGGGGGTTTGGGGTTAGGTAATGCTTTGTGTATGAAGTATTTTCTTTTTAATACGTGGCACTAGACCAGAAGTGCGGATATATACACATCTGTTTGTCGCATCATCGGCTAGGCGGCTTCACAAGGGGCGACTTTTCCTCCTCAATGAATAATGCGATTTTCTCCGTGTTGAAAGGATGTTTGAGTTGATATCATGTTATGAGAATGTAATCTTGGTTATAATTTATGTACACTTTTCCTATAAGCTTCCTAACAGCTATTAATGATTGTCTAAACTCTTATTGAAAGCTGATTATTATAGTTGATAGTTTGTCATCAGAATAATATTGATCAAGAGTATGTTATGAAAATCTTACATATTCAATAGTTTACATGGTAACAATGAATGCAGAATTTGGTCAAATTAATTCCTGTAACAATTCAGTACAAGCACGAGACCTGTGAGCCTTCCAATATGGCGTCTACGCATCAAATTTGTGACGCCAGACAACCTCCATAATAAACACCTGCCTTTCCTCATGTCAACTACAGCTGTATCGTACACTTGTGAATTTTTCAAGAATCTGGCATTACAACATGTTCAACAAATCATTATTCCTTGCGTATCATGTTCAATCATTCGTATTGACATTACTTTTACATATACGTAGAGTCATAATTACAAAAGGCATATACATGAACCTGGTATTTACAGATTACAATTATAACTTAGATCGCATTATTTGTATAGAGAGGGAAAAATGAAGGAATATAATGAATAATAATATACACACACACGTACATACACACATACACGTACATACACACACACGTACATACACAGCCACGTCACTACACACATACACAGCCAGGCGGACAGACCACCTTACCGCGCCCTCATTATGAACGTTTTTAGGCTTGCAGGGGACATTTCCCATCTCTTGGCCATCATTATCCTGCTCCTTAAGATATGGACGAGCAGGTCATGTGCAGGTAAGGTCATTTTGAGGCTTAATTATGGCGTATTTAAAGGTATTAGTGTTGACGCCTCGTTTGTTTATGTTGACCCTTGACAGCCAGCCGAGGTTCCTGACACATGGATACACTCAACCTTATGATCTACATATTGACCTTTTAATGACCTCTCACCTACTTACCTATGCAATTACACACCTCTTAAAACATGTATGTGTGTTTACTTCGTTTAGTTAGTGTGATTTAGAGTGTGTTCCTGATGTGTGTGTGTGTGTTCGTCCACCGGTGCAAAAGGTGTTGGTGTGTGAGACTTAATTGGTCTGGCACTGAGTTTAAGGCTGGTCTGCTGTTTATATACGTAGAAAGTTGTCCAGTTTCCTCTTGAATTTATTAATTTATCTACTGAGTAGCATGTGAGGTGCCTTACTTTGTTTGTAATGGCATTGAGGATGACAGAGCCGATATAGGACAAGGTAGACATAAGGAAGGTCTACCAGTCTGCTTCTCACATGTACGAGGATTTAGTTTGGGATGTAGTAAGTAGGGAATGGGATCTGGTACTAAGTTTTTTAATATTTTCCACATATTTATTGCCTGGTACCTCTCTCCTCCTCCTCTGTTGGAAGTACAGTCACAATTTGTTTAGGCGCTCCCAGTAGGTGTAACTACATTGGGGTTACTGCTTTGAAAAATTTCATTGTTAGGTTTTAAAGTATAATTCTTAGGTTTTAGTGAAAAGGAGAATCAGAAAACTATCTTGTTGCTGTTTTGAAAAGTATAATTCTTAGGTTTTAGTGGTAAGTTTTGCATCTGTGTCAGTAAAGGTAATATATTTAGACCTTGATATAAATAGGTTTTTTAACACTGCTTGTGATAAGAAGGGTTTTTTAACTCTGCTCGTGATAAGGTTTTTTTTAACTCTGCTCATGATAAGAAGGGTTTTGCATTAATGGCATTGCAGCTTGTGTCTTCACCATCATCCCTTGAATGTCGTTAACCATAGAAACTTTTAAAAAACACCTCGATAATTACTTCACATCAAATCCCCGGCTGGCACTGTTCTCCTCAGGCTAATTAATCATTCATATTGTAGTTTAGAGAAATCAAACAGCCAAGTAGGAACCTGTAGGTCTGTTGCTGTTTATATTCCTTTGTAATCCTTTATAATATACTGTAGCAATTTACATCTAATAAGAAAGTTGTGTAAAATTTAATATAGCATTATTTTATATTTTTGTATATAATTCCACACTACTGTCATTAGTCTCATAGTAATGTTTCCTATACTTAAGTCTTGCATATTGTCTTACTTCTCTAGTGTTACGGGTGAATCCTACATACAACATCTGTTAGCGATATAGAATGTTTTAATTATCAGGTTAGTGTGAGGTAACGTTCCCTAACCTTAATTAAAACACCTTCACCGATACGTTTCAAGAGTAGCGAGAGATAAGCTTGAATTGGTTTTATTTGCGCTTACATTTCATTCTCAAAATTTGTCTTCATATTGTGTTATGGTTAAGAGATGTACATTATTACCTTTTATTTTGCTGTGATATGGAGATGTAAGTCATATTTTTAGAGGCAGGAAGCAACTACATAATCATCAAATTTTAATTCATCTAGTTTCTAATTCATTCCTAGTTATTCTTCAGTTAATCTTACTCTCATTCATCATTTATCCTGTAATTTTGTATATGTAAAAAAGTTAGAGAGCATACAAAGAGCTGCAACGGAATTAGTGCAAAGTGTAGCATAGTTGCCATACAAGGAGAGTTTAGAGAAATTAAGACTGACAATAGTGGAGGAAAGAAGAGAAATGGGGGATTTGATTACAATATTTAAGATAGTAAAAGAAATAGAATACAGAGACAAAGAGATGATGGGAGAACAAAAGGGCCATGGGTACAAATTGAAACACACCACATACTTATACAATGTCACAAAGTTTAGTTATCCAATTAGATGTATTGAGTTGGATGAGGAGGTGGTGTGTCCAGACATGTAGATTTTATCCTTTTTTTCCTGTTCCATATTTTCTTGCTACTGAGGCTACTTAGCACGTGGTCTGCCTGGAGGGTAAAGGGATGTGGTAACCTATAGAGTCACCTCCTAACACCTTGAGGCTACAATAGTGTGAGGGTTAACTTTACTCTCAGTCTATTATTATTGGAATATGAATTCATGTCACTATTTTCTCCACATGCTATAAAAGAAACCTAAATAATGTAGTAACTAGAGTAATTCCAGTTGATCAAGTTACTTTAGGTGTTGCCGCTAACAACCAATACACATCCTTCATTTGATCTAATCCTTTGACTATAACTAATTGCTCTTTCCCTCCCTATAATTTGCCTTACCATTACCTCTACAATACAGTCTACCTTTTAGATTAACATAGCGCCACATGACCTTAGATGTCTGGCGCTTACTCCTTTTTGCATTGATTAACTAACTAACTTATAACTGCTAACTGTGGTGCCACTTCACCCCGTCACCTGCTATAAACAATACTATTATAAATTATCCTCGATTTGCCTTCTCTTTTAAGAAATGTTGATTTAAGTTGTAATTAATTTCCTTGGCTTGCCTTTGGAGAACACGTTAGGCAAGTAGAGGAAGGTTCCATGGTGGATGACCTCAAAATGTCCTCACAAAACTAATCGTTCCTAGAATTATATAGTCTTATTGTATGTGAAATGACAGAATATTTAATACTCATTTAGAAGTAGTTCATAGTTAACAAAATGAGAGACATATGGTAGCGGCAATGATGTGACATATCTTCTAATCCTGCCGGCCACACCTAAAGTGACTTGATAAATTGGAACCACTATAGGAGGAGGGAAGGCACAGGGCTGGAAGTATTATCTCCCTTTTATATTTTTTTGTCAACCAGACATGGAGTAATAACATCGGAGGAAAAGCAATCAGATTCATTGCATTACAAATTAGTCCCACGGCTTCATATATAACCTCCTTAGTACAGTACAAGCTCAATCAGACGTAAACAGATTTGTGTAGGTGAAAAATTAACTTTCCTCCTCATAAACCCGTACCCGTGTATCCCAGAGACATTACCAACTACTGACTAGCTTATCAAAGGGCAAGTGTTGAAAAATCCACACATCACAGCAAGGCAACTAAAGCCAACCTAACCCAACATCCTTAGAAGTATTGCCGAGTGCACCTTTCAACATTGCTGTCAGAAAAACTTAATCTAATTCTAGTTTCCAGAATAAAGAATTTTTTTATTTATTTATTTATTTATTTTTACCCATTCCACATACTCTTTGAGATATTGTACATGTGCTGTGAATGAGAACATTGTAATTGACTGAATAGTTCTTTTGAAATATTTTTAGTTGCACATAAATTTGAACTTGATAATAATAATAATATTGCTTTTTATTTGCAGGTATATCTGGGAAATCTCAAGTCATGTTTGCAATCACTTACACTGCTCGCTATCTGGACCTCTTAACAAACTTTATATCACTCTACAACTCGACAATGAAGGTAGGTGTGTGTGTGTGTGTGTGTGTGTGTTGGGGCATTAATTATATAGCTATCATTTTGTTTCTGTAAAGAGTGTGGGGTAAATGTTGTTTGGTCGTGTATTTTATTTGCTATACAGTCTTGTTTTTTTATTATATTACATT
Organism: Metacarcinus magister; assembly: GCA_029783475.1. Taxonomy (NCBI): domain Eukaryota; kingdom Metazoa; phylum Arthropoda; class Malacostraca; order Decapoda; family Cancridae; genus Metacarcinus; species Metacarcinus magister. The sequence goes on along the minus strand of JAPQNM010000003.1, from coordinate 1,601,431 downwards.
AATTCTTGTGTTAGTATCAGCATCTATAATTCTATTACCACACTAGAGCTGAGACGTTCACCAACAGCAACACTATTGATTAATTCATCCCGATTGACTATAACGAGATTAAATACGTATGTTATTATTTACATATTGTCTCTGATACTAAATGGCTCAGGAAATTATCTTCTCGGAATTCTAGCATTCAATGTAATTCTGGTTTAATGCCGGAATTTATGTGTCAGCCTGTATGGGGAAGGTTGAAGTCTCCCAGAATTAATGACTAGCTGTTTCTAAGTGTTCGTTATAAGACACGGTACTTGTTTCTGTGTCTTGTGCTTTGTATTGACTAGGTGATCTGTAGGTAACTGGGATGTAAACCACTAAATCACTTACATGTATTAATTGTTTAGTCTCACCTATGCCTTGTACGTAACTATTTCATCCTATCTTGGCTAACAATTTTGAATGCAACTTTCTAACCTTTTCTCTTTCTTTTAAGCTTTTTCTCTTTTCCCCTCAAGATTTCTGTATCATTTTCCACTATGAGAAGGTATAGGGAGTAGAAAACACATAAGAATTACAGAGATAAGATATAATAACCATCCTTATTATTCTATTTTATTAATTAATTTATTTATTTATTTATTTTTTTTTACATGTGATGCCTTTTGTTTCAGGTGATTTTCCTTGCCGCTGCTTACGCGACCTTGTACCTGATCTATGTGCGCTTCAAGGCCACCTACGATCACAACCATGACACCTTCCGCGTTGAGTTCCTGCTCATCCCTACCGTCATCCTGTCTGTCCTCATCAACCATGACTTCTCACCACTAGAGGTAACTTTGAAACCACGTGGATAAGTGGATTGCAATGATATTAGAAAGTGTTGATTATTTAGTTCAGAATTTAGTGTAGTGCAGTAGGAATATGGGTTTGTTATTATATTGTTTATTTTTTTATATATGATGATGTGATTAATAGAGAATATAATAAACTGCATGTAAATTATACAACTTTAGGGTACAAAATAATGCAGATTTGATACTGAATTGCCAATGAGTAATTTGAGATGCAAGATTGTGAGATGGCCACAAGCAGATTACATGATATCTATCTTTCACACCATTTAGCGTGTTTATTACACAACATATCATTATTAACATGTCACCGATGTGTTCAGTAAGTTAATGTGGTTCTATTTATATGAAAAAAATTTACATAAGTTTTTACATTGTTCAAGAATCTTCTATAAAAACAGTATCCGTCGTTTAAATGTTTAATATGTGTGTTTTATCCGTAGATCCTGTGGACTTTCAGCATCTACCTTGAGTCTGTTTCCATCCTGCCTCAGCTGTTCATGGTATCCAAGACTGGAGAAGCAGAGAGCATAACATCACATTACTTGTTTGCTCTGGGATCTTACCGAGCTCTGTACATCGTTAACTGGGTAAGTGTAGAAGCATCTGCTAGAAATGTTTGATGCTACTATTTATCTCTTCATAGCATACATGATTACAGACCGTATACTAACTTAATTAGTACCAATTAATTATATGATTTGGAGGTTAGGCAGTTTACGTGGGAAGTACTATATTATGTACCAGTGAATTCCTGTCTTCATTATACCAATTTAACTATTGTAACATCTTTTTAATGTAACTAATGCATAAATCCTTCTTGGTTTGGTTTTCAATGTCTAACACTTGTATAACATTTATATCACTCACGTCAAATGGACAGGAAACTTCATGATGTATGGATTTGAACCACTGCCTTCCTTCATTGCAAACACTACAATGAATCCGTTAAATCAACTTAACCATGCAGGAAGGGAATGTCGGAACAGGGAAAGATGGAGAGATGGAGACTTTTCTGCCATGGCCATCCCCTTGAGGAAAGTCTGCAGAGGGGGATGAGGTGTCAGAGATAGATAGATAGTTAGATTCTCTACTCAATATTCTTAATACCCACCAGACCGCTACTCTACTTAGAGAAGAAATTTACTTCCATAACAACTTCTCAAAGCTATTACATTTTTAATATTGATAAAATTTGTCACTTCCTGGAACCAAACCAAACTACATTGACTTTCATCTATAGTTTAATTAATCATTGGATATTGTTCAAGCTTACCTGTCTCCTACCTCCTCCTCAACAGTACCACTTGTCACCTCTAATCATCACGGCATAATTGTTACTGCTTGTAGTCAATCAATTTGCAGTCTTATGATTAAAATGGCAACTTGTTACAGGTTTACAGGTATTATGCTGAAGGCTTCTATGATCTGATCGCTATCGTGGCTGGAGTTGTTCAGACAGTTCTCTATTGTGACTTCTTCTACTTGTACATTACTAAAGGTGAGGAAGTATAAAATATACTTACAAAAAAAGTGTCAATAGCTAATATCTTTCTTTCTTTGTTTCTTTCTTTCTTTCTTTCTTTCTTTCTTTCTTTCTTTCTTTCTTTCTTTCTTTCTTTCTTTCTTTCTTTTTTTTTTTTTTTTCTCAGTATGTATAGCACTAAATTGTGTGTTATAATCTACCTTCTGGGACAATAATCCTCATGTCCCTTTTAGTGGCACCTTTTGTTGAAGAGGATCAGTAGGAAACAATTTTTTAGGTGCAAATAACAGTAAAGGAATGCAATCTTGTATTATTAATGTACTTCTCCATGGCAGTTTATTTAAAGAGTCTATAGGAGATGTGTTTTTCATTGCTGGTTTTTGTTAGGAAATTATACCTTTAAGTGTTTAATCCTATTTTATGCGTTCCAGTTCTCCAAGGAAAGAAGCTTCAACTACCAGCCTAAGAGGGAGGTGTTTGCCAGTGTTGCTGCCTCACCTCCACCTACAGTAGGAGCCACCAACACTCTGCCACATCACTCACTGTTTCATCTGGATCAACCGTCTGTTGACTGGAATACTTTATTATTGAGGATTTATATATTTTCTTTGTTAATAAGCTCACTTTGTTCATCTGTTTCACATATAAATTTATTACTTTTAGTAGCTTAAGTACAACCATTATCTTGATTGTGATGACAGTTTTGCAGTCTTACAAGGAGAGAAATGCCTGCTGGATTTTACTATGTTTGTATTAGTGAAGGCATTGCATCATTTCATTGGTATTTAACCTTGAAGTATTGGCTGATAAGAGTACATCATTCTTAAAGCGGAAGAGGAAGCGTATAGGTCAAGGTTGTGACTCCAAAAGACTTTGCTGTGTGGAACCTGGCTTCAAAAATTGTTATGTTGGAGAACGTGCAAGGTAGAGTTAGTGACGTGGCTGGTGGTTGGCTCAACGCGCACAAGTACTGAATTCAGTGAACACCTCTTTCTCATTATAAACCCAATGAGCTGACAACATACTATACATACATTTTTTAACTGACATTTTAGAAGCATTTGATTGTAAGTAACAGGTGCAAAAAGATATGTCAGATGTAAAATGCGAGTGATGTAATACTTATGCTTTCAAAGGCTTGTAGAACCATGGTGATTTAAATTAAATTATTTTCCTACAGTCAGTCAGTCTCTTTGAAGTGAGTGTGGCATTAAAAAGTTGGGAAGGGTACATAACTACGGAACAAGTCTTTGGTTACTGCTGGATAATATTTTTGGAAGATAATTCATGCCATGGGCTTGAAATTTTCCATCTCAAGACATTTTCCTTAATAAAGTCCTGTTATTGAGGATGAAGGATACATACATACTTCCATGATGCCATTGTGGTAACTAAATGTCTTATTTTCATGGCTTTTATCCACATGCTAAAAATGGAAACAGTTCTTGCATGTATTGTGTGAATGTTCTTTATACTACTTTGTTAGTGCTTTACTTGATCATTAAGGAAATCAATAAAAAGAAAGGGAAAATATTGTCATTTTAAAACATAAGATATTTTTTCTACCACATAAACACTGCCAGTCAAAGCTGAAGGCAATAAAACAGTTACTTTATTAGGTATTAAGGAATAAAACTTTGGAAGGATTGATATGTTTTTTGCAATATTGTCCCTTAATAGATTTGTTGCATTCCTGTTCTGTCTAGTAATTAACAAAAGTTGCAGTCAGCGGATTTGAACATTGTGGTCATTAAAGTTTATACCATATATCTAAACTTTTTATTTGTTTTATTCTTCTGAAAAGTTTTGATTGCTGTAGAAATTTATGTGAAGAACTTAAAAAAAAAAATCTTACTATAAACTTACCATAACTTTAAATACAAGGAAATGCTGTTTATTTCCCATGATTTTATGTCCTGCAACATCAGATATTTATAGATTGAATTGTCATTCCTGTAGGTATTACACTATTTTGCATTGACAGTGGAAAGAAAAGGGATTATGTAGATACACTGAATGAAACTATGTATCACGCAGATGCTTTTGAATAACTTTATTGAATGCTCAGTTATGCAGTTAACAATGGCAGTAAAATATGCTAGAATCCTAGCTCAGCAGCAGCAGCAGCAGCTTGGTGAGAAAGTTAGCTCACTCATCAACCCTAGCAGAGTAATTTATTAATCATCTTTTTTAAAAATAAGCTTGAAGGAACTGTTGCAAATATTTGTCAACTATTACCAGATAACATTAAAAAACAAAAAGTGTGTCAAGTTCAACAAAACATGAGAACAAAACTGTAAATATATAAAAAGAAATGGCATGGGTTTTATCTTTGTTTGTTTTGCCTTTGGGCATGTAACAGTTTACCAATTGTCATGATACGGAGGGTGATTTCCTTGTCCAAATTGCCAATGTTACCTCACTTATCTATGACTTGAAACTATTACTAATAACTATGAAAAGGGTAGATAAAATAGACTGTCCTGATTATACTCTATATATACCGTCTGCACTTTAGATAAACATAGCATCATATGACCTGTGATGTCTGACGTTTACTCTTTTTGTATTAACTAGCTAACTATCAAGGGATTAGCGCCATGAGGTGGACCTAAGAAGGAGAATATCACCCATGGACCTGTTGGTGTGGAAACTGTATTGTCTGTTGCTGAGGATATAGTACGTGGTGGAAAAGGACATAATTATGATCTTGTTGCTAATAACAGACTGTTTATATGTACACATCCGTAAGACGTACACACATCATACTCACACAAGCAAATACACACATGTACGTTGATTATGGAGATACAAGTCAAAGTAAACAGTTTGATTTCTTGTGAGACGATTTGAGAATGAGGGAATAAGGAGAATGGTAAATAATTAGTAATAAGAGAATAATTAAAAATATTGATGATTAAGAGAGAAAGAGATAATTGAAAAAAATATATAACAAAAGGGAATAAGTAGAATGAAAGATAAATAATAATAAGAAGAGAAGAGATGAAGGAATAATAAGAAAGAATGAGTAAAGAGAGTAGGAGGAAGAATAAGATAGAGATAGATAAATAAGAAAGAAAATAGATAGTATGTTTGTGTGTGTGTATGTACGTGTGTGTGTGTGTGTGTGTGTGTGTACGTGTGTGTGTGTGTGTGTGTGTACGTGTGTGTGTGTGTGTGTGTGTGTACGTGTGTGTGTGTGTGTGTGTGTCAGACTTGAGCCTGTACCGCTAGCAGCCAGTCAGAACCTCTAACCGGTGATAATATGTCTTCGTTTTAAACCTTCCCTGTTCCTCTACATGTCATTTTGAGGGATGGAGGAGCAGTAACACATTATTCCTCACCATTAATAGTGGTTGGATATAAAGAAAACAGTGCCTATTAAGTGTAATAACTTGATAGAACATAACAGAACAGGTCTTCTTCTTGTGACCGCTAGCAGCCGACATGACCTCCAACCAGGTGATAATATTTTTTCGTTTTAAACCTTCCCTGTTCCTCTACATGTCATTTTGAGGGATGGAGGAACAGTAACACGTTATTCTTCACCATTAATAGTGGTTGGATATAAAGAAAACATTACCTATTAAGCGTAAATAGCCTTAATAAATAACATCACCCAGCTAGTGATCTCGCGCAGGCGCACCTCCGCCGGGGCCACTCTATCCTGGGTGAACACTTCACACTGCTACAGCGGCCGTGCGTTGACTGCTGGGTCACGTATATATAAAACCAAAATTGAGATTTTTATTATACACAGGAAAGCAATTATATATACTTAAAAAAATCGTTTGAAGTACCTATCAGTTTCCTACATAAACATTTATTATATTTGATTCGTATTTATTTCATGAAAAATGTTTATTTCTAAGGTCAATCATAAAATCGAATAATAGAATAAAGCAATAACTAATGAAATTAAACCAATATAAACCATAGAATAGAATATATAAAAATTATTCAAACCGAAAGTAAAGCCTAAATAAACCATAACACAAAGAAAAACGGAAAATACAACGAACAAATGACGAAAAAACACCGGAATTATTTGTTTACATCCAAGAGTGTTAATTATAGCGTGTTAGGTACAGTAAAAGAAGTGTTAGGGCATGGTGACTTACAAGGATAGAGATGAAGGTGAGTGTATTGTGTTATGGTGGGCTGATGGCCTGACAGGCTGACGAATCGACAAAAATCGATAAAAAAAATGCCGGTATACCGAAGGGCTTCTAATGCCTGTAATACCGGTAATACCGCCCCGAAGACACACACACACACACTCAGCTGACGCCAGGCAATGTAATCTGATTGTGTTTCCGATTAATAATTATAATACTTAGGGCACCAGTGGTTTTGCATATCACGTATATATATATATATATATATATATATATATATATATATATATATATATATATATATATATACATATATTATCATCTATGTCTGGAAGATACTAGAGGGAAAAGCCCCAAATGTTGGGTTAGTAGTAAACCCACATCCCAGGAGAGGTCGACTGTGTTATGTACAGGAAACGCAGGGCACAACAGTAAGACTGCGAACCCTGGTGCATAACACGTTCACCCACAATGGTACCCGCTTGTTCAACTGTGTCCCAAAAGAACTCCGTAACTTGACAAATATCACAATGGAGTGTTTCAAGGGGAGACTGGACAAGTGGCTCAGTGGGATACCAGATGAACCTCCAACACCAGGATACCATAACTCCCATCACCCCAAGTCGAGGAATAGGGGTTGAGGAGGGACCTGGAGCCAGTGGAAGCCCACTTCAGCTGTGCCGTTAACAGGCGAAATTCTCCAAAGTAACCAAAGTAAGTAAGTATATATATATATATATATATATATAGATATGTGTGTGTGTGTGTGTGTACTACGCTCATGATGCTGCACTTGTTGATATTAAGTTGCATCTGGCTGATGCAGTTTAATGTTAACAAGTGTAGCATTGTGAGCGTAGGTAAAGGTAATAGGCCTGTAGACTACACATTAAATGACACTATCTAAGGAAGGTCATATAGTGTGAGGGAGTTCAAGTAAACAGTGACTTGCGTCCCAGGGAATAGTGTATCTAGAAATAAGGCCAACAAGATACTGGGATTTATTGGTAGGTGTGTGACAAACAGGAGTTCTGAGGTAATTTTGAGGTTGTATTTAGCGCTAGTTAGACCCCACCTATAGATTATGCATCTCAATTTTGGTCCCCTTATTATAGGAAGGATATAGGCTCCTTAGAGGCAGTCCAGAGAATAATGACCAAGATGATTCAGGGGCTGAGAAATCTACCCTACAAAGATAGATTAAAAAGTCTTACTAATCTCCACTCCCTAGAGAGAAGGAGGGCAAGAGGGGATATGATTGAGATTTTCAAATGGGTAAAAGGAATTAATAAGGGAAACAAACATTGATCAGGTTTTAAAAATTAGAAGTCAGGATAGAACACGTGGAAATGGGTACAAGGTAGAAAAACTTAGATTCAGGACAGACATAGGTAGATATTGGTTCACTAACAGAGTGGTGAACGATTGGAATAGGCTGGATAGACACGTAGTAAGTGCTGAGTCAATAGGTAGCTTTAAAAGACGGTTGGATCAGAGTATGGATAGGGATGACGGGTGGGATGGATAAATATTGAATTATTCCAAGGGTGAGGGACAAGGAACTGCCTCGTGTAAGTCATCAACTGGCCTCTTGCAGTCTCCTCAATTCTTATGTTCTTATATTTCACTAGTCTCTCTCTCTCTCTCTCTCTCTCTCTCTCTCTCTCTCTCTCTCTCTCTCTCTCTCTCTCTCTCTCTCTCTCTCTCTCTCTCTCTCTCTCTGATAGATAAATAAGAAAGAAAATAGATAGTATGTGTGTGTGTGTGTGTGTGTGTTTGTGTGTGTGTGTGTGTGTGAACGTGAACGAAAAAATGTTATCCCAAGTAATTCCTTCTAAATTATAAATGTTATAAACAGAATATGTGGAACTACTTAAAAAAAAAAGTATTTGAGAGCCGAAAGAGCCGTTTGGGAGCCGATAGAGTGAACGAGAACGAAAGAATCGGCTCCCTGAAAAGAGCCCATCACTAACGCCACCCGAGAGAGAGAGAGAGAGAGAGAGAGGGGAAAAAAATGATAGATAGATGAATACAGGTATATAGATAATTATAATATATATATATATATATATATATATATATATATATATATACACACACACACACACACACACACACACACGTACATTTTGACAGGATTTATTGTAATAATGAATCTACGCATGCGCGGTAATTCTATTATAGCCAACCTCGCAAACAACCTCTTCTTAACCCAATAACGAGATTACTTTATTGACATTTATAAACATATCACACTTCAACATTCAATCACTGTTAATATACATTCAACTACCCTTTATTCTTTCCATTCACAAAAAAATAGTAAATACCTTTACCACCTAGGGTATTAACACGTGGTTGAGTTGGCACCACTGTGTGCCGCCGCCAGGACGCCATCACCGCACTACCAAAATGTCGGAAGAAATTGACGGAGGCGATAAAATTAACACAGCAGCTCCGGGGGAAGTTGTTAATGCAGATGGAGACAATGATGGAGGGTCCGGTGGCCCACCTATGTCCATGCGAGGAGGGGGGCGAGGGGGATTCAGGTAAGGGTTAAATAACACGTTGAATTCATGAGGACCTTGAGCATGATTATTAGACATTTATCCACGTGAAGATTATATTAATTAATTTATTGCGTTATAGAAGTGATATGTTTTTTCATGATGTATAATTTGATGTGGAATGTGTATGTATGTATGTGTGTATGTGGTTGTGGTTGTGGTGGTGATTGTGGTTGTGGCGTGGCACCGGTAATGGCACTCAACCACATTTTAACCACAGTAAGAAAGTATACACGTGGTAGTTCCCTTTAATCTTTAAATCCCTCAACACTTAACTAACTCCACCTGGCTTCCCTATCCATAACTTGATCTAATCTTGCGTACGTAATGTGTAACAATGATCGAAGTTATCCTTTCCCAAATTAATTACACTAGCGACATTTATTAACATTAAACTCCATTAATTACCACTTACCCACCCAATCCTTCATTCTATCTAGATCTAATAACTGATCTAATAACTAACCTATTTTTAGTATCTGCGAACTTACTTATGTCACTGTCAAATTGTCAATACAATTATCTAAGTCATTTTATTTACATTACAAATGATAATGGTCCTAGTACTGATCCCTGTGGCACCTCACTTGTTACCTATTACACAACCAAGACTGAATCCAATTAACAACTTTAATTCCCATCTATTCCATGCGATTTTATTATATTTGATTTATAAGCCTTACTAAAATCTAAGTAAATAATGTGGTAGCTGTCATTACTGTTTACGGACAATTTCCAGTTTCACCCAACCTAACCTAACCTAACCTAGAAAATCAATCAATTCACTACATGTATTACCAGAAAAACAAAAGGCGCATCAGAAAATCGTTGGTTAGGTGAAACTTGAAATTATCTCTGTTTATTGTTTCATAAACCTTCCTATATATATATATATAAAAAAAAAAAAAAAATTCGTCAAGCAAGACTTACCCTTACTGAACCCTTTGCTAAGATTCCATTAGTAAATTGTACTTATTTAAATGTTCCCTGATGCTCTTTGCTATTATAGATTCTAGTCATTTTCCAATTATTGAAGTTAGATTAATAGAACGATAATTATATGCTTAAGTTCTATCTCATTTTTTCAAGATGGGAGTAACATTAGTCTGTGATGTTTGTGGTGTGAATTGCTATGTAATTCTTTGTTCTCTCTCTCTCTCTCTCTCTCTCTCTCTCTCTCTCTCTCTCTCTCTCTCTCTCTCTCTCTCTCTCTCTCTGGTATCTATTTTAGGCAGAAATTATCATACCTTCATTTATAGTGGAATCTATTGTGCTAAAAATAAAAGGATTTTACCTCCACTCAAACCACAAATTCATGTTCTATTTCCTTATGAATGAGTTTTATTTATAAAAAAAACTAGACAATTATTTTCTTAAACATGATGTTCCCTAAACCATGATATTTGTTGTGTCATCGTTACAGCAGAAATAACTCCTTGTGGTTGTTGCTTTAGAGAATGGATATTGGTAATTTTGGGGGGAACTTTTGGGAAAGATAAATTATAAAAAGATAAGCCAAACTAAATTTACCAAACCAAAATAAGTAAATATAAATAAATAAATAGATCAATAAAATATATAAACAAGTTGGTTGGAAATAATATAATAATAATAGATCAGATCATAGGCACTGGATATACTACGTGATTTTTGGTTTAATTTTAATATTATCCACACTTGATACTGAACTAGAAATTAAACAGAAGACGTGAGTAATGCCTGCACAGATGTTTTAATAATAACTGAATATTACAGTTACGACTTATCAGCAGGTGTTTGTTGAAGATATTTTTGTTTCATTATATAAAACAGAGAGAGAGAGTAAATGTTTAAAGTTAATCTAAATATTAAAATGTTTGCTTCTACTTTATTTCATACAGATAAAAAAAAAGTATATGGTAAAAATATTATAACCACTGTAGTTATATATTTGATGTTGGATTTATTTACGTCCAATAAGTACTGATTGAAGGTATACTAACACAGGGATAGATAGTGTTTTGCTCATATCACAGGATTCAATACCTAGCATGTTTCTGATGAACCTATATGACCCTGTTTGTCTAGAAGCTCCAAGGTCAAACAAGGAACACTCGCCACACCATAACCCTATAGCTGTTCGGGTCTCAATACACAAAATGACTGGAATGAATATGAAGCCAGGTTAGGTTAGCTTCATTTTATATTAGCAGCCAGAGTGAACAGGGTGGTAGGTTGGAGTGAATATGGTAGTGGGCCGGAGTGATGGAGGGCCAGCAGGAATGACTGTAAATCCATTACATTCCTCATCACAAGTGTCACTTTACAGAGTCAGATTCACAAAAAACTGTGGAAGCTCTTCTGTTTTCACAATATTTAGCAGCGTTTCCTTTTAACTTGTGACTGTGTTTGCATTATTTCATCTGGGTGTACTTTGCCTGTGTCTGAAGAGTAGCAAGATTAACCCTGATTTAAAACCAGTATGTAAAAAGCTTAGTCATAAGCATCGGTATCTCGACTCACCTGAAGGGTGATGTTTCGATGTTTCAGTATGAATATCACATTTGAGAAACTCCCTTTTTTAGTATTAGTTGTTTACATAGTAACAAAGTGTTGTAATGGTATGCAGAAGTTAGCTTACCTTCTAACCCGAAGAGGTGGAGTGTAACATTTGTATAACATTGTATAGAGTGTAACCAATTGTCCTGACAATTTAAAAATTACTTACAAATGACAAATCTTCTTATATATACATAGCCTCACACCTCTTGGATATTTTTAATACCTTAGCTAAGGTTCGTTTCCTCAATTTATTTAGAAATTTACTTTCCAGGGGTCGAGGAAGAGGTTTTGGGCCAATGGGACCAATGGGACCAATGGGTCCGATGGGACCAATGGGGCCAAGAGGACCAGGGGGTCCTGGAGGACCAGGAGGTCCAGGGCCTGGGGGTCCAAGATTTAGGGGTCGAGGTGGGCCAGGATTTCGTCCTCCACCCCCAGGATTCAGAGGTCCACCTCCGTTTGGGCCACGGGGACCAAGGTTTGGTCCCCGAGGTCCCCCGCCACCCTTTGACCCGAACTGGGGACCAATGCCACCACCACCACCAGGCATGGGAGGCCCCATGGGCCCACCAGGCATGGTAAGTTAGTACAGGGCTAACCCTTGGCCTCACAACACACAATACTATACTTCAACAACAATGATGTCTACTTTATATCATTTCTTTATTTGCATATTTATTTTGTTTTTATATTAAGATTAAGTCCAAATTACCTGTTCCTTGTGAAGAATACTTTATATTCATCCTGATAAACACCTTTGGAATACCTTCACCGCTGGTTGTCAGTTGAGTGACAAGCAGCACGTTGTTACCTGGTAGTGGCAACATCCGGGCACAGCACACACACACACACACACACACACACACACACACATCATTAAGTTAGGTTACTTTATTATACTCAGTAAGCTATGTGAGCACCTCTGCTCCCTAGTCAGGCCACAAGCCATAAGTATAGGTGGTATGGAACTAAATAACACCTTAGTACATCAAAGTACAGGGCACCCTCAATACACATAAAGTTGTTGGAAGTGAATATCAGTTATTCAGGAATATCCCCATCTTATAAGAAAAATGTGAAGAAGTATCCCCATGGTGCAGTGAGCAGTGTTACCATGAGTTGGATGTGCACCTAGTCTGGCATCTTGGGTAGTGCCGGGGCTCTAAATCTTTGTGCACACGCACTGGAAAGGAAGCGAAGTCAAGTCTAGCAAAGATTGTTAGCAAGAAATTGTCATCTGTCCTTTCTGTTAAACCCAACTGTTAGTCCTACATCCCTATCATCACCATCGTCCTAACCATCATCACCACTCACCCACCCTTTGTCAGTATCTTTCATAAAAATAAAAGAATAAATAAATAAAGTCAGCATATACATGGTTTGTGTTAGGAGTGTAAGGTTATGGTAGTGAAATGTGGACACTGAAGGAGGAGGATACTTACAGGGTTAAATGTGAACTGAGGGAGAGGGAAGGAGTGTGTGTGTTAGTAAGGTGGTGAGAGGAGGTAATGTAAGGTGGTTTAGACAGAGAATAACTGAGTGATTGGGTAAAGAATAAGGGATTTTAATGTAGTGTATAAAGTTTTTAGAGGTAGATATCAAAGAAACTTACAATGAAGGACTTGAGAGATCTAGGCCTGTGTGGAGAGGGTGCTAGAGAGTATGTATGTAGTTGTTTTAGCTGTGCCATGAGGTGAACATGTGTATGGAACCTTTCAAAATAATGATGAAGACGATTAGAAGTGTATCGGGACACATTACACCATTGCACTAGTAGTGGTATGAAGTTATGTTTATTACTGGAGTATATTATGTACTCTAGTATGTATCTAAATCAAATACTAAGCTTCAGGATCCCAGAGACCAAATACTCGTGCATATTGAGGGTGCTCTGTTCATTAGGATCTTACATCATACATATTTGTTCCACTTTTGGGAAATATAAGTCTAGTGACAGTGTTAGTTAGGTAGTAATAAAGGCAGTAGGGGATAAGGTTAGCCCAGCAAGTGAGTATAGTTGATCCTGTCCTCCAGTTTGCATGCTGCTTGCCCTTGCCTTCCTCCCTGTACTGAGTGAAGGTTCTAGAGAGGAAGGGTGTGGCACAGTGTGAGGTGGAGGATGTGTGTCATGTGGTGGTGAGGTCTGATGGTGGTGGAGAAACATTACTCTGTCTCCTGCACACATTTTGTTCTATTTTCCTCTTATTTACAATGGATTTCATCAAGAACTCAGAGCTTGTTTCCTGTGCATCATCCTCCTCCTCCTCCTCCTCCTCTTCTTCTTCTTCTTCTTCTTCTTCTTCTTCTTCTTCTTCTTCTTCTTCTTCTTCTTCTTCTTCTTCTTCCTACATCACAGTGGAGTGGTCTGGAAATCTAGGTTGTGTAGAACATGCAGAGCGATGATGTTTCTTTCTAGGCCTGCCTCGAGGCGGCCCTTGAGCTCAACGAGGGAAACATCTCAAGCCTTCGTAATCCTCTGATGATGATGATGATGACTCTGTTTGGTAATCCTGGTCTTCAGGATGTTCATCAGACTCAGGGAAGTCAACCCAAGACAACTCAGTCCCAGGTTCGTAAGCCATTGCCAGCTCAGCAGCATCCTCAGGAGTCAGAGGAGGTACTCTGCACACCATGCTGACGTCATAGCTATGTGATAACTGAGGTACCCCTCCATGTGATATGGGAGCATGGCTCACCTCTGGGGGTTGCCAGGACTTAGGTTGAAAAGTGCTTGAACCAACCTACTTGAACTACATATGAGACTATAGGAATTTTTTTAATCTGGACTAACTAAGTGATTCTGAGGCACCTCTGCAGCCCATACAGGAGCATGGCCCAACTAGAAAGCTGCCAGAACATAGGTCAAGAACTGCTTGGAACTGTAATTATCAGACTACGTCAATTGTGCCAGATGCCATAGGAATTCTCATTCACGAAAATGTTAATACATGTCATCGGCGACAGCGTGCGGTTTCTCCCCGAATTTCCATACACGTCACTGACCCTCAGCAAGCTTAAATAGATACAGTACGCATTGCAGAGCACCACTGCCAAGATATCAATAGTTGTAAACTTATCATATCTATCTATATACCAGGGTGTCATCCATCCAAGGGGGGTAACCAAGACAAGACACACACAGACGCACACCCATACATACACACACATACACTTCTCACTTAGCACCTAAGACCATAGAAGAGAGAAGGGCACCCCTCCCAACACAGCACATCAGGTTAGTCACACAAATGGGGTCTCATCCACCAAAGAGTCATAAAGTTTACCCCCTTCCACTTCATGGTAACTCATCCCCCTTCTCCCTCCCTGCGCTTGATCTGATCCACGGGTCACGCCAGATGCGCTGGAACCTCCTTCATGGTTCGTCAAAGCTGCGTCATTACTCATGCATTCACCATTGCTCTCCACTCACTTATATAATGCTCCTTCATTGCTTTTTCATTCAATTATCTTTTCACACTGTCCATCCATCTCATTTGTGGCCTTCCTCTCAGCCTCAAACCTCTCGCTTCAGATCTTATTATACTCTTTGACAATTGATCCCCCTCCGTTCTGTCCTTATGTCCAAACCACCTCAGCATACACTGCTCTGCTTGACCAGCTAACTCGTGTAACCCCAATTCTCCTTCATGCTTCCCCATTTCTCACTCAGTCCATTTATGTGAGTTACTCTACGCATACTCCTCAGACACCATCTCCATTGCATTTAATCCCTTCTTCCCTCCTCCTGCTATACTCTTATGTTTCAGCACTTGGCACAGCTACTCCTCCATACAACCTTCTCATTACATTCATTTCCATCACTACAACTAAACACCATCATTCCTCCCAACACCTTGCCTACATCATTGATCCTAGACTTCACCTCTGTCTCTATGATAGTTGAAAATATTGTTTCTTCATCATCATGTAAAACAAAGTCACTGTATTCCATTATTTCTGGTGGTTGATTATGCTGAGAACTGGTGCTGTATTGTTGTTATGCCTTTCATTGGGTGTTTAAGTTTCTTTTAAAGGGATTATTTTCTTTAGTCTTGAGTTTTGAGAGACCATTCAGTACTTTTAAAGGGCCATGGATAAAAAGATAGTAATCAGTTTGTGTTAATCTTATCAACTACTACTACGTGCCAAAGTTTGAGGAATGCCTGCCTGCATGGTGCTCCTAAGCAGTGATTCATCCATTTATTAACCTGACTTCGCACTCATCAATTGCTGGGTTGGAAAGGAATATTTTTTGTATTTATTATGGCGTGTTTGGTCTTAATTAATAGATGACTTGAAAAATCAACTGGAATATAATTGGATATTTAAGCTAACATTGACTTAATTGAGATTTAGTTGAGTGTAGTCTGATGGTTGTTCGTGGGGAGTCCCTTGGGGAGTGGCCGTGGCAGCACTTGCACCTGTGTGCATTTCATCCTTGCACACTCCAGTCATCCCTCACTCACCCATGCTGTCATCCACATACTCCTATTCACTAATCCTCCCCCCCCTCCTCCCCCTCGTGTGACAGGGGACCATCCACTCCTCACTTATCCCCCTCCTAATAGAGAACCATCCTCCCATGCACACAGCATCAGTGCATTGTGTCATTCAAATTTGATATCTTAACTAAATAACTTTGTATTTGACCTTAAAAAGAAAGTTACATCAAGATACTAACCAAGTTTTTTTTTTATTATAAATGCCACCTTGCATGTGCAGGAAAGGCACGCTGGAAAACTGGTGCACACACTGCAACCTTCAGTGAGACTTGACAAGTGAAAAGGACTTTCCCTCCCATTCACCTTGAAGCTGATGTGTGTGTACATGTGTTGGTTTAATAGACCCTCATCTATCCTTAAGCCTGTCTACCATTATATGTCAATTTACGCTTTACATTTTTTACAGCCCCCGATGGGACCAATGGGTCCAATGGGCCCCATGGGGCACCCTGGACCATGGGGACCTATGGGTCCACCTGGGCCAGGTGGACCACCCAACCAACAACCCAACCAGAATGTAAGTACTTACCATATCTTATTATGCTTGGTTTGTATATTCATCCCCTTGTTCCAATGCAAACATTAATCCTTGGCATCACATGTAGGTTCACAATGGTACCTTTGAACCTTCACGTCCACTTCCTCACTCTTACAGAACCTAGTATTCATTTATTATTTTTTTAAAGTATCCCGTAAGCCTTTATGTTCCCTAGGTTTCTTTGAAGTTAGGCTTTAATCCATCTATATACACAGCTTATATCCATTAAAGGGGGATAGTGGAGGCAAGGTATCTACATGAATACATCCACTTGCATTCCATCACATCCTTGCCTCTGGGCCTCGTGTGAAGGGACTCATGCTCACCAAACCACTATTACACAATATATTATTTAGATATCACCGCTGTGTTCAGTGAGTTAGATGCACGTTTTAGATCAAACAAAAATATAGTTGACATTGTTTTTTTTTATGTTTTGAGAAATTTATATGAAAACAGTTGTCATTTAAGGGTTGAGATCACACTCTTTGATGCCAATTGTCGTCCAGGCATTAAACGGTATAGGGAACAAGAATTATTTGTGATGTTCAATGTGTTGTGACAAATACATCTGTTTTGTATGTGCTTTGCTTATCTTTTCCAGCAACAAAATTCCCTTGGTGGCATGGACTTGAGTGGTGAGATCTGGGTTGAAACTAAGACAGGAGAAGGGAAGTCTTATTATTACAATGCTAGAACCAGAGAAACAACATGGACCAAACCTGAAGGAGATGGTGTCAAAATATTAACGCAACAAGAGGTAGGTGTAGAGACTAGAGTCACTGTACTGGTTGGATAACTTATCATAACTGATAATCTGCAATGCATCAAATTGGAGAAAAAAAAGTAAAGTTTTTCTACTTTGTTTTATAATGATTTAAATTTGTTGTAATTTTTGTTCCCAGGTTGAAGCCATGGCTCAAGCTGCAGGTGTGACACCACCTAGTCAAGGGGGAGGAGGTGGAGGCCCCCCCAATTCGAGTGGTGGTGGTAATGCCGGCAACAACAACCAGGGTCCAGGAGGTGGCAGTGGTCCCCCTAACCAGGAGAATGGTGACAAAGATGATGGTGATGATGAAGGCTCTGGAGGGTGGCAGGGACCCCAGGGCCAATGGGGACCACCTGGAGTTGGTATGGGACCTCCCCCAGGTGGGCCTCCATTTGGAATGCCTCCTGGTGGTCCTTTCCCTGGAGGGCCGGGAGGACCCCCTCCATATGGTGTTCCACCAGGACCACCGGGTAAGTCACTCACACAGGTGGAACAGTGTGCTAAAATGTAGTTTTTTGTATGTCTAGTATTTTCCGTTGTCTCAAAATTTCCACTCCATCTTTGTATTTTCTTTAGATCTTGTAGGAATTATAGATCCAAAGAACTTCTTGGTATCAATATTATTATTTGTTATTGTTATGGGGTTAGTAACATAGCTTTACTGTCCTCAGGCTTTGGTCCTGGTCCTGGTCCAGGGTGGAATGGTTACCCAGGCCACGGCATGCCTCCAGGCCCTCCTATGGGTCCTCCAGGCTGGGGAATGCCTCCTCCTGGGATGGGGAATATGTCCCAGGGTGGACTCATGGGGGATCAGCAACAGCAGCAACAGCAACAACAGCAGCAGCAGCAACAACAGCAGCAACAACAACAACAGCAGCAGCAGCAGCAGCAACAACAGCAGCAGCAACAACAACAACAGCAACAACAGCAGCAGCAACAGCAGCAGCAACAACAGCCTCCACAGCAGCAGCAGCAACAGCAACAGCCCCCTCAGCAGCAGCAGCAGCCAGGATCACAGCAGCAGCAGCATGACTCAGAACCATTATCAGGACCTGAAGTAAGTGTTGGATGGTGGTAGTGCAGGTTATTTGTACCTCTTACAAGGCTTTTTCATGCTTAATCATTGTAGTTTGCAGTTGATTATATTCAATGTGTTTGAACAAAGTTTGGGGTGCAGTAAGATAGGCATGAAATGCAATGATCATATTGTTACTTCTTCATAAATAACATTTTTATTTATATTCCTTTTCATTCATGCACAAGCCACCCAGAATTTATCACACTTGTGTTAGTTTGTGCAAAACCCTTACTTAATGTGAATTAGTTAAACTCCTTTTATTAAAGTTCAGTAAAATTAACTTCAGCACCATCTATTATAGTGTTTAGTAATGAATCCTTTGTGCTTGTCCAACAGGGAAGCAGCAACACATCAGGCCTTAGCAGTAGTAATGGTGGTGTGAGTGACAGCACAGTGAGTACCGTGACCAGTGCTGTGGTGGTGGCAAGCAGCACCACAGTTGTCACCCAAGGAGCACCTTCATCCTCTATTGATGACTCTAACTTAGACCCGGAGTTAGTAGCACAGGCTGCCTGCTGGACCGAGCACAAGGCTCCTAATGGAAAAAATTATTATTATAATTCCAAGACACAAGAAAGTGTTTGGGACAAGCCTCAAGCTATGAAGGATCTAGAGGGTAAGTGAACCTTGTCACACAAGTACAACAGTAATACAATAAGGTTTTAATCCTACATAAACTATAAACAAATGTTGTTACATTATCATATATTGTAGGCTGTTGGATGTTACTTTTGACGTCCAAGAAAGGAAAGTGCTGAACAAAATGGAGTAAATACAAATGCCCTATTCCATATCTAAGTCTCTGATCCATACTTCAATATTGGCAGGAGAATACAGTTCCTTAAACCTCTCTTTACCTCCATGGACACATTTCTTCCTCTCATAACCCTTGCATGTGATCCTATGACACACCTACCTTTCACAACTCTCTCTTATATCTCCTTTCATCTCTTCATGTTTGCATAGCACTGTGACCATGTGACCATATACTTATACTCTTTCACTTCACTTCTTAATAATTACAAATTTTCCACAGCTGCGAGATTAGCCATAGCTCAAGGCATCAGTCTGTCGGTAAGCACTGGGCCGGGAGCTCCTGGCACCGAGGCTGAGAACTCCCAAGAGGGCACCACCACCAAGGTGAATGGAGATGACTCAGCCTCCCCTGATGACAAGCAGACATCAATGGAAGTGGACAATGATGACTCAAAGGTATGTAAAATTATTAGTGCACTTACATTGATTAGTTACAATACAGATATTCATTGAGCCATTTTATAAATTTTAGGTACATCAGGCCTTTACTATCTCAGCATGTGTGAATTTGTCATTTTACAAGTACAAAGCCCTGTGATGGGGCTACAAGAATACTACTAATGTATAATGTATTCCCTGCGTGTGGTAAAAGGTGACAAAAGGGGGAGTAATGTGTCCCCAAACCTAATTGCCTTCTCTTGGCTATCCCCTTTAAGGGGTATGTAAGCCAGGCCCTCAGCCCCATTAGCCTAGGGACAAAATTAAAGGAATGTATGTGTATATGTGGATGTGTTTGTGTGTGTGCATGCCTTGTCTTGTCTACCACTCTTTAGAGAGATAACAGCCAGGTATATAGATAGATATAGATCTATCTATCTATATACCTGGCTTATATCCCCATTAAAATTGGGCAGCCAAGACAAAGCATTTAGGGTTCAGGAAGACTTTACTCTCCCATCCCCTACTGCACCTTGTATTTTTGTAGGAGAGAATACAGAGAAGGGGCTTCCCAGATCCCTCACTCCGTCCCTTTTTGTCGCCTTTTATGATCTGCAGGGAATATGTGGTATTCTTGCAGCCCCCATCATAGGGCTAAAATTTCATATTCAACCTATTATATTATCTATTATCCTTGAAAATTGTGTCTATATCTTGTTTGATGAAGCTTTTCCATCTCTGTCTATCAACCCCACTTTCCCTTCTTGAAATTTGCTTACTTATCTTTTGAAACTTGTATAGGATGGAGAAATGGAAGACCAAAAGTCTCAACAGGATCTGAGTCGACCTGTCTCATCACAGCCAGTCTCAGGCACCCCGTGGTGTGTGGTGTGGACTGGCGATGGAAGGGTGTTCTTCTACAACCCTACAACAAAGTAAGTGGGTGTGGGTGTGAGTATGAGTGTGTGTGTGTAATGTCTCCATGAACCCTGGCTTGCCTGTTCTTGCCAACCTAGTATATAGATAGATTGATAGTTCTGCATGTAAGTCCTTGTGTGTTTTCCTTACAGAACATCGGTTTGGGAGAAGCCTCCAGATTTAGTGGAACGTGCAGATGTTGAAAAAATGGTCACCACGCCCCCTGCTGAAGTAGTGGGATTGAAGAACAAAGCTGAGGAACCCTCCAAGGATGAACCTGTCTCCAAGAAGCCCAGGACTGAAACACCCGTAGCACCTGCAACTACTGCCTCAACCATCCTCAGTGTAAGAACAACACCTTGAGTTTTATAATAACCAAGCAATTGATGCCACTACATTATATACAAATGAATGATAGGAGGGGATACAACATTTATTCTGATGCATAATAAAGATATCTCAGCTTTCTCCTTTGATCTATGTAAAGTTTATGTACAGTTGTCATCTTTGAAGTGCTTGCTGGTGAAGGTTCCAGCAAGCCATAACAGCGTAAAATGTAGCCACACCCTTGACATGGTATAGAACACAATGATATAGTTTGCCAGCCTCATGAGTGATTCAGTCACCTTGGATCTTTTATAATGAGCAGTCATCAATTCTTTCATTCCCCACCTCTTCCAAACTTGCCCCCTACATTTCTAAGTGTTTGTTTAATAATTTTTGCTTTATTATCCATGTCTTGGCTATACCAATTAGGGGGATAACAGCCTGGTACATAGATAACAGATAGATAGCCTTATAATGCACAAGAATAAAACATTGCCTAGTGATATTATTTCATATTATCCGTCCGTATAGGCTGAGGCACCAGTGATGGACTACACCATTAGAATGGAATTATGTATATGATTTTGTTTGTTTCAGCATGTCAAAGAGGAAGTGAAGAGGATTGACATAGGGAAAGAAGCTGCCATAGAAGCCGAGGTGAAAGCAGCCCGAGAGCGTGCTATTGTTCCACTGGAGATCCGCATGAAACAGTTCCGTGACCTTCTGGCAGAGAAAGGGGTTAGTTGTACTGTCTCATTTAGTAAAATAATGATGCTGTAGCTTGGCATCCTTTTGTATACATGTATATATATGTAATGTTGCATCTTATAGGCGAGTTCTCAAATCATGTCATTTTATGAGTGATGATATCCAAGTAATAGACTGTGACTAGTTTTGTCCCATTTAATGATCAGACATAAACTATGAAATGTTTTTCCAGGTTTCTGCATTCAGTTCATGGGAGAAGGAGCTGTCCAAGATAGTGTTTGATTCCCGCTATCTTCTGCTCACATCCCGGGAGAGGAAGCAGGTGTTTGAAAAGTAGGTATCAATTATTGTACTTATACTATTATTAATTATGTAGATCTTTTGTGCATCCCTTTGGTAAGCTTCTAGTATCTTTACCTCTTCCCTCCTAAATATGTTTGACGTAAGTCTGTTGCATATATTACTTGCTCTGGAAGCTGCAGTAGACCATATCAGACGGCAAACATTTTTAATGCCTCTATGCCACTAAGCAACCATACTGATTGCATAGGATGTAACCTTGTGTGTCTTGCATTAGGTCAGTGTGTACTACAGGGATAGAAATGCTTTCATCCTGGGCATCTAAAGGTTAATCCCAGAAGTAGAGGTTTCAGAAGTGGATATACACTTAACATGGTGTGGTAGTTGCCTACAGTAGCCTCTCATCTATAGACCACTTAAACCTCATCAAATTTTAATTACTGAAAGTTAAATACATCTTAATAGAAAATATATTTCTCAATTGGTTCATACACGGTACTCAACACACACTCCTCGGACACCTTATCTCCTTTACATTTAATCACTTGTCCTCCTCTACTGCCCTACTCCATGTTTCAATCCCATATGATGCAGTTGGTACAGCTACTGCTTCACATAACCTTTTCATTGCATATAATCCCATGGCTCTACAACTTAACATTCATTCCTACCAACACCTTTCATGCATCACTGATCCTACACTTCACCTTCATACACTGTCTCAAAATAAGTTGAAAATTAATTGTACGTCCATGTTTCTCTGCAGGTATGTGAAGGAGCGTGCTGAGGAGGAGCGCCGCGAAAAGAGGAACAAGCTGAAGGAGCGCAAGGAGGAGTTCCGCAAACTGTTGGAAGAAGCCGGGCTGAACGGTAAATCATCTTTCAGCGACTTTGCTGCCAAGTACAGCAAGGACGATCGTTTCCGCAACATTGAGAAAATGCGAGAGAGGGAGAGCCTGTTTGACGAGTTCCTGTTGGAGGTGCGGCGCAGAGAGAAAGAAGAGAAAGTGGCCAAGCGTGAACAGGTAAGCTCACTGTCCTTTCAGACTAAGGGTGGCTCTGGGGGAGGGGCGCACACACACATAGATTCTTTAGTCACTTGGGGAAATTGCTTCATTGGCATGACTTATTTATAATCATCCTGCTGTGTGGTTAATTTATTTATTCTACAGATTCTGATTGCCTTAATTTCTCATGGTTATTGAGAAGTCTTATTGGAATGTGATAATTAAACATTCATGGGAATAATTACATCTATAACTACCTACCTGTGTGGTATTTTAAAGATCATTTGTGTGTAACAGAAGATTTGAATATATATTAATTTAGAAGTTGTCCTAAATATTATCATGTGATTTTTGCTGCTTAAGATGGGTATTTATTATTATTGTTATTGTTTTTTTTTTTAGCAAGTCAATTTCCTCCAGAGTTCTGATAATTTGATCTTGTACATTTGAATCAAGAAAACTAAATATACATTTTTGATTACCAGTATACTGTATCATGTTTGGCAGTGTCTTTAATAATTTAATTCTTGGATTTGAGTAATTCATAAAGAATGATTTTTTAAATTGCATTGATCTATGTGTGTGTGCAGAGAAGCTTTAGAAGACATGAATATACTTATTTCAGAATTAAATGTTTATCTTGATTGGCACTTCATCATTTAATAAATCATGCAGAAATATTATTGAAATTTGTGAAGTAATATTTGGACATGACAGTCAGTGTAATTCATAAGTATATATTATTTTACACATTGCATATTTTTGTGCCTGGAATATGAATTTATTGATATATTTGGGAACTACTAAGATATTCTGTAATAGAAAGCTTGTGTACAGAGTATTGCTTTATGCAGTGGAAGTTATAAACAAGAAGGAAATAAGCTTGGAGCACAGTTTTGCAGCCCTAGGCAGGTTCTGGATGGTTTTAGGTAAGAACATCCTGAGGGCTTGTCTGTTTCGGGCCAGAACTTCAAGGCAAGGTGTAGTGACTAGTCTTTTTTTCAGATCTATGCATGAAAACTGCTGAATCAAACCATGCTCAAGATACAGTGAATATTTGTTAGGAGACTCACTTGATGTTGAGTTGAATATGATTGTATGAAAGCTTTGATGCTTTGTGAAGAATTATAAGCTACAAGCATTTATGCTTATGTCAAGAATCAGTATTTCCTTTAATTTCAGTCAAGTGGATGAAGTTAGATTTTTCAGATGTTTTATTGGAAAAGAACAGAGGCAACAGAAAAATACATACAATTGCATAATTTATTGCAGCTTTATAACACTGGTAGCCTATGTTATATTGATATAATGGCTGCATTCTTTACTCCTCTCCTCAGGATTTATAATTGTAATTACTAAACACTTTTGAGAAAAATGATTTGCCTAGTCCCAGAAATTTTCATTTAAAGAAGTCAACTAATTTAAAATGTCTATTCTTTATTAATACTCTTTAAGAGGGAAAGACTTGTTGAAATACTTCATTTAATGCATCAGTTTTAATTGACTAGTGCTTCTCATTGAAAATTGTGCTATAAGAATAATTAAATACGATTTAATTTTGCATCATATATCTGGAAACTAGTCCATTGCAGTGAAGAAGAAGAGAAAAATGGAAATTTAGTGTTCAATCTATATACATTTCTAATACATATACTTTCTGCAGGAATCTTGAAACTTAAGTTTTCACACTCCCACTGATGCCCATCAATGCTCATTGTCCAGCACTTTCCAATGCTTCAACCTTGGACGTAGACAGGTCAATGCCACAATGACTCACAGGTTCTTATACTTTAAATGACAGGTTAAGTATTTTGCTCAGATTGAGGTAGAACGATGAAAGGTTCCTTGTGCATAACCTTGCACCATCCACATAATGTATGCTTTTTTATTGCTTCCAAATATTTTCTAACCTATTTCTGAAACTATCATTAGTAATTTGTATCCCATACATTTTTGGTTTTATCAAATTTGATTAATGCTTAGATATAAGGTATTGAACTATGAGCAGAAAACACACACACACACACACACACACACACACACACACACACACAGTTGAGTCTCCCAAGCACCAATCTCAAATAAGGAAATATCTGAATGATGCAAGTAATTAATTGCATTGTACATATTTTATTTAGTATTTCAATTTTATCATGGGGGGGAAACAGTTAACTTAATTAATGACATCACTCAAGATGCTTACCCCTTTCATGTATGATTAGTGTTATAAAACTTTTGGATATAGATGATGTGTGTGCATGTGGATTCTGCCTCCTTGTGTGAGACAGTTGTGTTGTTAAGCCACATACATTACCTTCATGTCAGAGAAATTTGTCAAAGATAAATGAAGTGATTTATGGAAACGTGAAATCCAAATAGCAGACAAACCCCAGAATGATGGGACATTTATCAATTACAGTTTGCTTATTAAACAAACTTGAATTTGGATTTTATTTGAATATTATCTTTTTTTATATAGAATTCTTTTTGGGAGATTCAGTGTGTGTTTGTGGATGTGAAGAAGGGAAAAACAAAAACACGAGAATCAGTGTTCACCAATACCACGAACTTATAGTTATTGACAGCTTCACTTAACATTCATGCAGTAATTACACTTATGAAGTTCATCTTTCTCAGCAAGTTAATAGATCATAATATTCAAGCTTCAATACACATTACGTTAAAATCAGCTAAAGGGGTCCAGGAGGCTCACTGGTCGAGTGCTCATTTCTTTTCCACAATAGTTGTAACTTTCCATATTACTTGTGACAACCCAACCACCCAGTGAGGAGCTAGTTTTCTCCACCTTTGCAGAGCTTGTAGTTCCTTGGCTGTAGGGATTCTTTAAACACTTGATTAGTAAAGCAATGAACTGTGGTGCCAATATGATAGCTGAACGAGTAATGAGTTAAAGACAGTTAGTGGCATCTGTTTGAGGTATAGATTGATTGGTGTACACTGCAGTCCAATCTCTTAATATCACCGCTTAATCTTGATAATTCTCAAATCAATTGAATTTTTTTTTTTCTTCTTAACTTTATTTGTTATTTATTTGCATTTTACAAACTTGCCGTATCTTGAAAATGCAAGAGAAGAAGCAGCGAGAAAAATGTTTAAAAGTAACAAAACGACAATAACAAATAATACGGTAGAACAAAATGGTCCCTTCTTGTTTGGAAATATGAAGTGATAGTGAAGACTTACTGTAGTGAGATGATGTGATGGAGTGATAAATTTCTAGTCAGAGAGATGGGTGGAAACGAGTGAAATTTGTTGTAGAAGGCTGAAGGGGTGCTGAAGACTATCATTTGGAAAGGATGGAGGAGAGAATTGTGTAATGTTTAAGTATGAAGCAGAAGGCATAAGGTTAATAGGAAGAGCAATTGAAGGATAGATGTGTTAGTCAGTTTCTAGTCACAGAGGCTTAAGTATTTAGAAGGGCAAAGGGTATGAGGGGTACAGAGTGAGTTGAAGCAGTGTGGCATACGGGGGAAGAGTCCTGAGGTGTTGAAATATAAAGTGTAGATATGCAGGATGTATACATTGCGGATCCATTTCTGTTTATATGAAAATATGTATAAAGAAAAGTAACAATAGATGTGTGAATAAGTAAAAGGTGTGTGTGAAGTAAGATATGATTTTTGTCATATTATTTGAAGACACTTTAGTTTGATATTTTAATTCCATCAAATTGGATTCCATCGTTCAGATTTTTCAGATTTTTTCTTCAGTGTCACCTTGTATGTGTAGGAAATGGCTGGTTGTATATAAAGAAAAAATCATCATAAGTAACTAACTAGATAGAATCCTTATGGGAGGTATGCCAGTTCTTCTTCACTCTCAGCTCCTTTAATCACCTTTTATGACAGTTAAGAAATAGTAACTCCCTAAATTTCCTCTTCAATTTATTCTAAAGATTTGTGTTCGTTAAAATTGAATGTTGACACACTTAATGGCACTTAACATTTTTGCACCATTTCATAATTACATTGGTGACAGCTGTGTGTGATGGTTGTCATTATGCGTAGCCGTCTTAATATTAGTTAGTTAAGTTGGCCATTGTGGATATGATTGCACATGGAAGCTCTGGGACAGTGTTGTTCATTTATAAGTTTATTGTCAGTGGGGGTGTGGTATTGGAATGCTCCGAGAGAGATAAGCACTATTAATGAACCAAAAGAAATTAATGGAAACTATAGAGACTAGGAGTGGATGTTACAGAGATTTGCTATTGTCGATCAAATGTTTCATTTGTCTTTTTAATGGTTTCTTGTTGGGTCGCTGGTGTGAAAAATAGAGATTGGACTGTTTGTGTGTATAGTGTAGCCAGGTATGCCGGTCGGTGATTGGCCAGCGAGGTGCATATATTTGAGTGCACGTTTCCTTTGGTGGTGTGAAATGCTCTCGTAGGATGGAACATATTGGTCAAGCCCACAGGTAGTGTTCATTTGAGTTGACGTTAGGAAGGGTTTGCTTCATCCAAGACACCCAACACCCACAAAGAGCACTCCACCAGTTGAGGTTCCTGGAGATGCATTACATGGCTTAAGTGAAGCAAGGAGTCAAGTTGCACACACACCACCTAGCTATGACAACTGTTGTATCCATGGGTTGTTCACTTATCTGTCAATAAGTAGCCTGCACTTCTATCCTGCCAGTCAGGCATAGGCAGTCACATATTAATGAAGACTTCACTCCCATCCACCTTCATTCACTCTGGAAATGTTCTTTAGCCTTGAGCGAAATAACACCCACAGCACCTAGATATCTTGGCAGCAACCAAAATTATCTTGACACCAAGGAATCAAGAAAATATAAATAATGTTGATACATTGGTTGCCTTAAAATTTGTATACCTTAGGGAATAAGATTAGAATTGCCACATAAGCAGTTTCAACTCTGATGAGAGTACAATAACTGTTTCCAGTAATAAAGCCAACCCCATTGGTAGCCCTGGTACTCCTCATGGTTTTAAGTATAATGATGTAGAGTAGACAGCAAGATTCTGTAATGCTGTTGTGAAAAGTGAGAGTACACAAACATATCATTATGAATACTGCCAAGAAAGAGAAACTAACCATGGCTGTCAATGTCTAATAGCTGTCAGGGGAGATCAAACTCACGTCAGCAGTAAATGGTCATCTCATCACCTGTAGACTGGTATAACATGAATTTATATGCTCTCACCTTTTACTACAACATCAATGCTTCTTGAATTCTTCAGCTGCACTCATCTTGCAAAGACTTAGGAGCTTAAATGGGAATGAAAGAAACAGTCCATTTGCAGACCAGCTTCACATTATTTATTTAGTAAAGTGAATACCAGCCAATGGGATAGTGATTACATTATTCAAGGCTGATAATAAGGGAATTTTTTTCTGAATTATGTCCATCAGACCCACATTCATATTTGTGCAGGTATATTAATGTTTCTCAAGGGAAATTTTTTCTCACTTTCCTTTTATTCTGACTTTACAATGAGTTTTATTGTACCTGGGGTGGCAGGAAGTCACCCTGGCATGAGTGGGGATTCTACTGGGATTAGATAGATAAAGGCCGCTAGGTTGTTATAGGTATACGAGTGATACCACATGTAATTAAAAACATCTAGTATTTTGAATACATGATAAAAATCTATATCATCACAAGTATAAGAAATTATAACTACATACTTGATTAATGCAGGTAACAAAGGATATTTATCATTGTTAAAATGTGGAAAATTTTTATTTTCAGAATTAAAAGTAATTTTGTTTTTAGTAAATTCATCGGTGATTAATATTTTTGAAAGCTGGATTTAACATTTTCATAAAAATTAATTATTTTCAGAAATTTTTTATTGATTGTGGCATATATATATATATATATATATATATATATATATATATATATATATATATATATATATATATATATATATATATTTATAACATAATATGATTTAATATTTGTTTAAGTTTATATTTTAGGTTTCAGATATATAAATTATTATTTTTCCAGGGAAATGTATAATGCCTTTTCAGGTTATTATAATTCATAATATCTTGTGTGTATATATGCATAATATATGCACATGTGCTGTAGTTGTAAGTTAGGTAAATGTCAGTCTTGAAAAACATCCTCTTTTAGCATTGCCCTTTGAAAACTAGGAAATTTTCAGCTGTTGATCTGTAGATTATATATATATATATATATATATATATATATATATATATATATATATATATATATATATATATATATATATATATTATATATGTGTATACACATACATACATACTGTACATACATATATACGTATATATGTGTGTGTGACCCTCTACTATTTGTGGCACATGATTGATTTTTAAGGATCTCAGGTGTACAAATTTTTCATGTCAATCTATAACATCACATTGTTTGCTTCATAAAAGGTCTGCATTCATGGGTTAAATAGTAGCAGGTATATTTTTTGTCACTAGATACCAAGCTTGATGATTTTATTATGAATTAATTTCAAAATTATACCATGCAAAATGGTAACTTTTGGTGTAATGACCTACTGCAAGGTGTATGCAATTTGTGTTGCCTCACCAGGCAAAGAATATAGTAAAATCCGAAACACTTCAGCATAATGCAATGATGATAATCTCCTCTTTGCATAATAAATTTTAAGAGAGGCTAGAATGACTAACTAAACATGTTCCTATTTAAGAAACATTGTCTCTGTGGAAAACTTCTCTATCTATCTATATACTCTTTTCCCTCAATTTATGGTTGGGTTACGTCCTTGAAAACCCAACCTTGTATGGATGTATTATTTCAATGGGATAAATAGGGATGCATTCCAGACACGTTTATAATACCCCCTAAAATCCCCCCATACTATATTAAATGTACATAAATATACACACGTACAGTTGAACGTTGCCCCGTCATTTCCGACATACAGTCAGTGGCAGGCAGGTTCCATGACTTCATTTGCTTCAATACTGATTTATGATTAGTTGCCAGAGTTGTCGATTTGTCAAGTATTGCAATGTTCTGTTTTCTTAATTATATATTGGTGTTTGTCGTCATGCACAAACAGCTGTACTTGTGATCTCATTCTCACTTCATCTTTTTTGGTGAAGTTAAAGCCTGGCATATGTTTGAATGTTGTGATTTGTCATAGTGATGTTTCATGGATTTTTTTATTTATTTATTTATTTATTTATTTTTTTATTTATTTATTTTTTTTATTTATTTATTTATTCCGTCTAGTGACTGGGGAAAAAAGGAATTAGTGGGAACATATCTGTTTGGTATTTAACCCACAGGATCTGTAACCTAAAACATTGTAGCTATGGCACTGTTTGCATGCCTGGCATCATCTCACTAGTTCTCTATTGGATTTGACGGTACATTTTTCTCAGATGAAGATTACCCAAAATTTATTCATAGAAAAGAAAAGAAACCCTTAATAATTTGAACTTGAAGATCAGTTCTGTTGCCATATCTCAAGAGGCTTTATATATATATATATATATATATATATATATATATATATATATATATATATATATATATATATATATATATATATATATATATGTTTATTTATTTATTTAAATTAATGAAAACAACAATCAGCCATTCATTGCATGATTGAATTATTAGACCAGTCAGCAAATCATATCTTAAATGCTAAAAGGATGAATAAAAGTGTTTGGCTATAAATATATTTACCACAACGCATCACTCATAAGAATGGAGGAAGCAGTTGGTGTGGTGGTGATCTTGCTGAGGCCTCAGATGCAGTCATTACATGGCAGTGTGAGTGAGCCCACAAGTACAGCTGAGTGGGCTTACTTACCACTTTAGCAAGAACATTTGTTGATGTTGGGTCGCGCATTGCAGCCTCTTGTCGCTGCCGGTGCTGGCTGGAAGGTCCGGGTGGCCCCCATGGTCGAGAGTCGCCCTCCACCTCCACTCCTACCACCATCACCACCCTCTCTATTTATTCTCTGCCCCAGAGCGGGATAAAGTCAAGCGCATGTAACGTTTGGTACTGAGCCATCTCTTGCTACGTTTTTCTCAGTCAATTGATACTACCACAGTCAATCAGTACTACCAGTTAATTTTGCATTCATGATCAGTTATTTATCGACCATTACCAATTTAGTATGATATCAAGATTTCTTAAAGATCAAAATATAGTTTGAGTTAAGATACATGGAAATATCCTTGTAGAATATGGATTTTTTTCTGGAAATGTACCAGTAACTTATGAAATAACCTGCTCCTACATTTTAAGTTTATGAGAATCAGTAAACTGTAGTTGCTGGTAGGATATATTGGAGAATTATAAAGTGACTTGTTTAGTTACTCAAGCAGATATTTTTATCTAATTGTATTATGTAGTCAGTCCATTTAAGTAATTCAAACTGATTAATTTTCAGTGCTGACTGCCTTCTTGGAATATTATGTCATAGAGTTTATAGACATTAATATTCAGGAATGTCAATTGTTGACTATTTTATGGACATTGATGTAAGGTGATTGTTCTTTTTACCAAGCATTGAAAGTTAGTCATGTTTGTAACCCCGACCCATCGAGATTAGAATATGAATATATGAGTTACCTTATTGTAATGATTATATGCATGAAGACAGCATATTACTTCTCAGTGAACAAAACTTTCCTATGTATTACTCAAAGAATTGAAAAGTCATGGAAAAGTTCAAAGATTCTCACAGAATGAAGAAACACTTTTCATGTGAATTTCTGTATCATACTTCAGTTGTTAGGGAAATTTGATGGTTTCCATCTTACCTTTGTTTCTTCATCACTTAAACCCCTTTCCCTTACAGATATGGACATTCCCTTAACGTAACCTTTCTTTCTTGCAGAATGTAGGTTAGCAAGCTCTAGGTGGAGACAGTAAACTAACTTCATTTCCAGGTGGATGAATTGTATAGGTTTTTTTTCAGGTATTATTGTGGGTTGATGTCAATTAGTAATAAATTACTTTTTCTTCCTAATTAGATAAAGAAGGACTTCTTCACAATGTTGAAAGAAGCTGACATTGATCGCTACAGTCGGTGGTCAGACGTGAAACGCAAGGTGGATGGTGACCCCAGATACAAATTGGTGGAGTCTGGGGTGCAGCGTGAAGACTGGTTCAGGGACTATATGATCAAGGTGGGTTCAAATGTAAAGATGTTACATAGATAGAGACACCATCATATCAAACCAAGCAGAGACTTTCATAAGCCTACTCTTTTGGGGGCTGTCATTATCTCACACGCTTTATCCATTCAACCACTCCACAATCTATTCCCATACACATTCACATTGTTTTTTCCATCTCATTTTGACAGCCCATACACTCCTCTTATGTAACTTCTCTCCACTGCAGGTATTCTTTACTACTGTTACATTCCTCATTCATGTCTAAGTATGTCAGTGAAAGAATAATACTATTTCTTATACCCCTTTTAGCTTCTATACTTGCATTCCTCCCATTCATAACCCTCTTCAGTATCCCCATATTCTCTCTCTCTCTCTCTCTCTCTCTCTCTCTCTCTCTCTCTCTCTCTCTCTCTCTCTTCAGTGTAAGTACCCTTTGACCACCTTTCTTTGTGTAAATTAAGGTATTAGATTGAAGGTTATTATAATCATGTTTCTCTCCACCAGATCAAGGAAGAGCGAAGGCGTTCCCGAGAGAGATCCCGGACCAGGGATCGTGACCGTGAAAGGGAGAGAGACAGGGAAAGGGAAAGGGATAGAGAACGAACGGATCGGGATAGAGATCGCATGGAAAGGGAGAGAGAGAGAGAGCGTGGAGACAAAGAGAGAGAGAGAAGAAGTAGAGAGTCTCGGGACCGCAGCAAGGAAAGGGAGAGAGCTGACCGGAAAGAGAAAAAGAAAGAAAAGAAGGAAAAGGAAAGAGAGAAAGAAAAGGAAAAAGAAAGAGATCGAGAGGAGAAGAAAGAAAAGGAAAAAGAGAAAGACAAAGATAAAGAAAGAGAAGAGTTTGATACAGTCCCTGAAGAAGGGGAAGATGTAGAGGAAAACCATAAGAGTGAGGTTAGGGGAGTCAAATTGTCAAGCATGGTATGCATTTTGTCGTATTTTTTATATTTCTTTATTTTTGTGTGATGATTTGAATATTTAAATATTGATAAAAAAAAAATA
This sequence comes from Metacarcinus magister, assembly GCA_029783475.1. Classification (NCBI taxonomy): domain Eukaryota; kingdom Metazoa; phylum Arthropoda; class Malacostraca; order Decapoda; family Cancridae; genus Metacarcinus; species Metacarcinus magister. The sequence goes on along the minus strand of JAPQNM010000003.1, from coordinate 1,568,378 downwards.
CTAGTGACTGATTTGCATTAATTGATTGAATATTTAAATGCTATGCTTAATTTTGTGTCCATTTTACATATATTTGCATGTATCATTTCAATATTTTTACCAACTCTACATAATGAAATAGCTTGTATGTATGATGTTTCCAGCTAATCATTAGTTCCATTTTCCAGGGTGAAGACACAGGGAGTGACGGTCCTGACGAAGAACGTGAAGATGGAGAAGCAAATGAAGCAGCAGAAGAGGAAGAGCGTGAAAGACAGCGGAGGATTGAGGAGTCTTTGAGGAAGAGAGAAGAGGAGGTTCAGAGGGCATTAGCCGGGCATCTCCGTGACCGTGACAAAGAGCGCATGCAACACAAGCATGATGAAGCTGTGCACAATTTTAATGCATTATTAGCAGACCTGGTAAGTACAAATTAAATTATTGTTCACTGATCATCTGGTCTGGGAAGCCCCTCTCCTGTATATTTCCCAACTAAAAACACAAAAAACAAGGCACACAGGGAGGTAAAGTAATTTCTCTATGAATCCTGGCATGCTATGTCTTGGTTACCCTTTAGGAGGAGGGCTTAATGTTTTTATTTTTGTTACAGGTTCGCAGTACTGATTACACTTGGAAAGAAGCCAAGAAGTCTTTAAAGAAGGACTCAAGATGGGAATCTGCTGGGGCCTTAGAACGGGAGGAGAAGGAAAAGTTATTCAACAGCCATGTTGAAAATCTAACCAAGAGGAAGAGAGAGAAATTCAGGTAATTTATAACTTGTAGTAGATAACAAAACACTCTTTGTATGGATGTAGTGAAATGAGTGTAAAATGCAATATTATCATAAAGTGGATGACACAAATGAAAGAAAGAGTAAACTCATGTATTCTACAATCTTAAACATCAATAGGAATTAGCTACCCATGACTTACATTCGCCATGATTTCAAATGAATTTTCCTTTTCTAATATGCTAAAAAAAACTTTAGAGAGCTGTTGGAAGAACTGCCTGACCTGCACTTGGATTCAAATTGGAAAGATCTGAAAAAGGAATTAAAAGATGATCCACGCTACACCAAATTTTCATCATCAGACAAGAAATGTGAGAGGGAGTTCCGAGAATACCTGAAGGACAAGTTAGTAGCAGCTAAAGCTGACTTCAGAGAACTCTTAAAAGTGAGTATTGTTGACTTTGGGTGTTTTTCTATTCCATTAATGTTTGTCAAACTGTCAAAAGTAATCCCATATAGCAGAATAATTCTATATCCTTTCCCTTGATTCTATTGAATGCACTGCAAAAAACATGGCCATAATATTTTCATGGTGGTAATGGTTTAGTTTGCAGTAGCATTCTGCAAATTGAATATCAACTTGTGTAGTTCCGAGTTTAATCCTGGTGCAATGGGTGAGGAGTAATGTCTCCCTGAATCCTTAACGCCTTGTCCTAACCTGCCTTTTAAAGGGATATTTGCTGGGAACACAGTTGGATAGATTTCAGCATACTCCACAAAGAATTTTAACAGCAAAAATAGAATATGCAGATGTTGGAGTATGCTGAGTTTTACTTACTTACTTGTGTCCATTTGTTTATCTATGATATTAATTACTTTGTTTTCACAGGAAACCAAAAGCATCACACATCGCTCTCTGAAGCTATGCAGTGAAGGAGAGCAGCACATGCGTGATATTGTGGAAGTTTTGCGCAAAGATCGTCGTTATCTGGTACTAGAATGTCAGCCTGATGAGAGGTCAAAAATTCTAATGGCATATATGGAGGAGCTAGAAAAAAGGGGACCACCACCTCCTCCCACAGCATCAGAACCAACTAGACGTAAATAATTTTTGTACGCAGGACTTTATCTAGTGCTGTCATTTAATTTTTGTGGTATTGTGATTACAGTCTTTGGGTGCATCTTCATTTTAGTATTTACTGCAAATGAACCGAATGAGCAAAACACGGCATGCAAAATTAGTCTCATGAAGACAAGTGTCCGAGCTGAGCTGAATGCACAGAACATTCTCTGTGGCTCATGGAAAATTGCACAGACAGGCTAAAGATTTACAGATAATCACTAGCGTGTGTTCTCCATATCCATTCTATTCAGCTCTCCAACTTTTGCTTGATGGTTCATTTGCACTATAATGCTCAAATGAAGATACACAATTTTTCAACTGAAATAAACAAACATTACATTGAAGTGTGAAATAAATGTCATGTGTTTTTGGAAATGTTATTGAACTGGATACATATTTTTCATTATTTTTTAACACCTGTACACAATATTCATGTAACTTGATAGTATTTAGTTTTAAATATTGTAGATTATACATTTTTGGCAGGTAGGCAGAATGGCACTTCCTTTATAGCAGTACATAATAATAAAATAATATTAATATTTTGGACAAAATTGGTTTTGAAAGCATTGTCAGTCAGGCAAAATATGCTGAAGATAATTTCTGCGTATATTTTTAGTAAATGTATGTAATTTGTGGAAAAGAAGTTATGTATACTTGATAATTTTTTAGAAATCACTTCATGTAAAATTTACATAGTAAGTGTAGCCTAATTTAATGTTACCTAATTTGAGAATAATCTAATTGTAAAATATACATACCAGACAATGAAATGTTTGTTTATTTATTCTTCAGTGCTTTAACAGGCAGGCGATGGCGAGAGAATTTTTGCCTTTTTGTTTAGATATGAATTACACTAAATGGGATTAGATTCTGCCGCACATGTGTTGCCTCTATAGAAGAAAATGTGTAATAGGCCTCATCCCAATGTTTGCTTCAGTGAACATGCCTCAATGAATTATCACCAACACCTGGTTTACCGGATTTTCATACAAATGAAATTGACTAAGTAAAGAATCTGGTAGTATTAAATAAATTAAAACCAAGTGACCACAAGATGGTGAGATGCAAGGTAACATTAGACTTAAAGAAAAAGTTAGTCAGTATGAAGAGGCCAAATATCTCAACAGTAAAAGAGACGTCAGATGAGTTTGCGATTAGAATCCAGAACAAGTACAAAGAAGATAAGAAGGGAAACCATTTGAATAACAATCTAAAGTAGTATTAGAATCCGCACTAGAAGTAGGTGGGAAGGCACTTGAAGAAACCCACAGAAAACTCTTCACTAAAGATCTTGAGAAAATGTAGTAGAATGGTAATAATAAATAAGACAAAATAGAATTGGTTGAACTGTCTACAACCATAAACAGGAGTAAAACTAATGACATTAGAAAGTACATAAAAGTGATTGAAACTAAACAAAGGTACAAGTATGAAGATGATTCATCGGCAGAAAACAACTGCTATTAAAGATGAACACGGTCAGATTACAAGTAATAGAGATGAGGTGATCAAGGTGGTGGAGGAATTCTATAGGAAATTGTATGGCAGTAATGATATGCAAACCAAAGACCTCAGCATGGAAACTGAAAATTGAAGTACCGTGCATAGACAAGTGAAATAAAGAAAACCACTAAAAGGAATAACCCGAGGTAAAGGTGGTGGTGCACATGGCTTACTGATTGACTTAATCAAGGATGCAGCCGATTTTCTACTAGACAAACTTGCAGGGTTTTTTTTACGAAATTCTTGCAAACCTGTTCTAATCCAAAACTTGGAAAAATGTTATAATACTAATTCACAAAACAGACCTAAAAAAAATATAGTATATAGTCCAATAAGTCTAGTCTGTAGTATACAAAAATCTCAGGATTTCCAGTAAGATTATATTATGAATACAAAAGTTCCATACTATATGAATTCTACATTAATTGCATGAACTAGAAAAATACAGGTTAAAAAGTAAAACTGAAATGGAGAACATTACAGTATACTTTCTTTTATCAGTCTATAAACGGATAATATCTCTTTATGGTCTCTCTATCCATATTTCTCTACCCTTGGCAAAATTAATGCCATCAATCACCTCTATCACAATACCACTCCAACGGCCTCACCATACAGTCCTCAGCCCTTGAAGGGAAAGGCAATTCATCTCACCTTCAATAAATTTATACTCCAAGGAATGCGACTTGAAAGCAGTTACGGCTTCAGAGAGAGGTACATCTTGCCTTTAACCATCTGTTTAGCTGGATTGATGCGCTTGAGGATCTGTGCAATGGCATGGACCAGCTGATCAGAACTAAGACCAGTTTTCTTGCACTTAAACTTCTGGAGTAATTCTGTGGTGGTCATGGGCTTACGCATCAGGTACCTTCGGATTGCTTCCTCTGTAACTCCACTGTCACTGTAAAGAAAGCAAGACAGTGTTACATAAGACAGGGATCATATGCAATAAATTAAATGGTTGGAAGGAGGAAGATAATTAGGTAAACAAAACAAATAAGAAAATATAAAAAAAACAAATAAAACAAAAATCTAATTGGTATGACACATGTTCAAAATTAAACTATATAACAAAAAAATTAAATGCTATATTATCATTCTTATTAAGCATTTTTTTTTTTATAGAAGGTATGGTGTGAATATTTGAATGATGCATTAAAAATAATACAACCAATGTCTGTACTGTTACTGTCCTTACCTTCCTTGAGCCACCATAGGAGAGGATGTACCGCCTCCTGCACTTCCTCCGGCTAGGTCTCCACGTTGTCTCTTGGCTGAGTGGTCGGCTGCATTGGCCTTCAATTTCCTCTTAACACCACCCTCTCCGCCCTCCTTCTTACTGTAGAAATAACAAATTGTATATGACTGTTTAAGTTTAAGATGAGGGATGTGTGCAGGTCAAAACTACTGGGTAAAAGTTAAAATAAAAAAATAAATAAACAAATAAAAAAAATTAAAAAAACCCTGCCACAATTGTCCTGAGAATGATTAATATGTTACAATAAAAGTAAATCCACCTGTCTGAGTCCTTATTCTTCTTTTTCTTCTTGGTATTGTCTTCATCTGCACTGGTGTCTGAGCTCTTCCCTTCTGAGTCTGAGGAAACAAAATATTGGACAAGGTGAACCAATTTGAATTCATATGTGATTTTTTTTTAAACGATACAATAAAAGTCTGTTTATAATCACTTTACTTGTTGTACATTTAATTAAATTGTGATCTAAATTTCTTTATAAGTAGTATTTCTATTATTATTTATTATTATTATCTATTATTATTATTTCATGTCTATCTGATTTTTCGTCCAATGTTAACAACTTACCTTCCTTTACTTCAGCTTTTTTTTCCTTTTTCTTCTTCTTTTTCTTCTTTTTCTTGTCTTTCTCCTCCTTGTCTTCACCTTCCTTTTTATCCTCTTCATCCTCCTCTTCTTCTTTCTCTTTCTCCTCCTCATCTTCTTCATCTGAGTTGAGCAGCTTCTTGAGAGCATCTGCTTGATCCACTCCAACAAGCTCTTTCCTCACCACTTCATCATTCTCAGCATCAGAACTAAACAGTGACGGGAACAACAGTTACATTATTAATCGTCTTAGCTCAGTGCTTATTAGGTGTATAAAAAATGGATAGATCTACCACTGTCCCTTAGATCCCCAGAAGGTTGACTTAATAAATTCATGTCAGGACTAAATGAGGTAGATGAGTGGATTATAAATAAAGATATTCATTGAGTGGAACCCAAAAGATACTATGTGCAACCGAGAAGAATCATACAGTTAGAGAAATGGTATTAAGTAATTATACTCACTCTGATGAATCACTAGATATATAATCATGTTCCGCACCATCATTGTATTCATCACTCTCCTCAAAGCAGTCTTCATCACTGTCTCCATCCACATTTTTCTTCTTCTTCCCACCTGGATGAAAATCAAAACACTTGTAATTTTCTTCCAAACATTTGCTACTTCACTGATTTTTTTTAATATTACCTCTTACAATCAGACTACATCCCATTTGAAACCTCCTAATTCTTCAAACAAAACTTAAGAATCACCTCCACTAGTTAAGAGTTCTAACATTACATGAGCCAAGGTCAAAGTTCCAAAAACAGTCTGTCCAAATCCATAGATACTTAGCATCCATTTTCTGAAGCAGGTCTCACCACCACTACTGTGTACTAGGTTATCATTGCTAGGATGTGATGGTCATGTTAGGCGAGAGTTAAGCCAGACACAACATCTAGGCGGAGGAACACATTCACTCCCATTGAACCTACCTTGCTTTTCTCAACTCAACTATCACGTCTATTTCTGTCTACTAAGAATAATGAATGTTCAATAACTACAGCCTAACACCTTGATCTTAATATAAAACTCACCTTGTTTTGTTCTAGACTTTGACTGCACCTTATTCTTCTTCTTCTTGGAGGTATCTTCCTCTTCCTCATCTTCCTTCTCTTCATCCGGGTCCGATCCCTCATCCGACATCCAGTCATCCAACTCAGACAACATCAAACCTGACAAAATTTAAAACCTATATCATACTCACGTGGCATATACATGTTACGGTATTTTTAACATTTATACTACAACCCTGGGAATTTTTTTTTTATTTCTTTTATCCATGAATCAAATATGTACGACCTTGCATGGAGACAAAAATACCAGGTGAATGGAGGAAAGGTAAAGTAAGTGTAATAATTATAGAGGGATAAGTTTGCTTAGTGTGTCAGGAAAAGTGTGTGTGAGTCTTGATGTAATAAAGTTTGATGGAAGTGACTGAAGGATTTAAGAAAGGCAAATAAAATGATGGTAGAGGAGTGTACATAGATAGTTAATAATCTGTATGCAGCCTTCATGGACCTAGAAAAAGCATATGATAGAGTTGATAAGGATGCTCTTAGGAATGTTATGAAAACTTATAGTGTTGGAGGGCAGTTAGTGGTAGGAATTAAGGTATTTTATAAAGAGGCTAACTATAGATAAGAGTTCAAATGTTTATGGGTTTACACGTGCTAATTATTATCCACCTATCAACATATTAAGTCATAAAAAATATGAATAAATAAAAAAAGCAGGACAAAAAGCCTGAATGAAAAGATAAAGGACAAGCTGTGATTATTGTTCAAGACTTACTTTTACTAGATGGACCTTTCTTCTTGGATCTCTCCTCCTCCCCTTCCCCTGCATCATCTCCCTCGTTTTTAAGCTTCTTCTGATACATGACAGAGAAGTAGTTCATGATTTTGTCTCTCCTGGAATATGGTAAAAGATTTATACATTACATCTATTTGAAACCTGACTTGGATAGAAGGGAAAGTGTTACGAGAATGGACTATAGAAATGAAAAGGAGACAAGAACAACTATGGAAGTCACAGATGAATATATTTATTGAGGAAATAGATAAATATATATGGGAAAAAAATAATCTAATGAATATAAAAAAATCACAAAGAATAAAATGAGTGAGAAACAAATATTTAGAACATAATAAGAATGACAACTGAGAAAATGTTAGCAAAAGAGAGGAAATGTAGACTGTGAAGTACTACAAGTATAGACAGTAGGTGGAAGGCTGCTAGATGGAGAAAAAAGTAGATAACACCTGCATAATAAAATAAGATCTAACAATAGGACATAAATTCAGATTGCCAAAAACCTTGAAGAATCTCTACAATTGCTCTATCTACATCAAAACTTTTCACTCCATTTAACAATCTACCACCAATCCAATATAAACTCTAAACACTCCATAATACTTATAAATCAATTATGTCATACACTTTCTTTAAATCAATGATTGCCTAAATTACATCCTTACTCCTTCGACAAATATTTTTCACAGCAAACACTGATCCACATATCCACTCCCTCTTCTCAAACCACAATGATCATCAGAAATCACTCCCTTTGTACCCTTCCTGATCCTATTCATCCATACCCTCCCATACACTTTACCTACAACACTCAATAAACTTATACCTCTAAAACTAGTACAAGCATACTTATCACCCTTACCTTTATATAAGAGAACCAAGAATAACCCACTGGTAAACTCTGCTACAGTCTGCCTTTTCCATTGCATTGGCAAAGACTCTTTCAAGATAGTACCCTGGAAATTAAATTGCCCTTAAACTTATAAGAGGTTTTCTTTTCTCACAGTTAGCATTTAATAGATATTTCTACCACCCACCCAACCCAATTAAGCCTGTCTTCTTTTGATATAAGTATACTACAAAATTATAATTAGCAACACTGGTTTGAGAAAGGCAGTCAAGAATATTTTAGTGAAAGGTGAATACGGTACCCACCTCTCAAACTCCCGCTCAGCCTCCTCTGCACTCAAGGCTTTGTACCGCTGGATGAGCTTGAAGTTATACCATTCCTCCACTGGATAAGCCTCAAACGCTCCATCTTTTCCCTGCATAAATACGTACCAAGAGGAGTTCTCTGACACGCCTCCCTCCCTGATGCCCTTGAACCTGAAACGAGATCAGATGTCATGCTTGATGGGAATATTTTTGAAAGAAGTATTAAGCATGAGGATGATAAAATTCCTAGTATGACAAACATAAAATACTACTGAAATATCATAATTTTCTTTTGCTTCATTTTTACTTCTCTCAAACACCATGACTTTATTTATGTTAATATTCACACTTACAACTTCCTTCTTTGCACATACAAACACATCTACTAGCCTCTCATCTCCCGGAATCAGGTATCAATCATCGGTAAACAGAAAACAATAACTCACATCAAACACTTATTATTATGGTTTTCAAGAATGTCGAACTCACTCACTTTTTGCCACTCTTGCCGGCCGCACTAAGGATCCAAGGCTGGTCATCAGGCCGGTATTTTTTCACGTTGATACCGTACTTTTTGCGGCGTGCTTCCTCCCTCTGTTCTCGGCCAAACTCTGACCCAGCCCCATACCTGTAATTATAAGAGGACAAACATGCTGTAATCTGTCTGGGAAAACCACAAATTTCATCCCATCCAAAATATGTAAATTGTGAAATATATTATACATGTGATGTAATATAAAGTGGGACTGTGCATTTGGTAACTAATTTATGCTGGAATAACAATGCCAAGTGTGAAATCTCCAAATGCGAATAGATGAAACCATAGAAAAATATTATTTAATACTAAACTATCAGAAAGTCAATCATTAGCTTAATTTGTGGCCTAAAACCTAAGTATTTTTACTAGCAATTACCATCAGACACCTAGAGATACAACTTATCTATCTCTATCTATCTATCTATAAAAAAAAATCAATTTAAGCCGTATATCTTCATCCCCTTCCAAGTTATGTTCATACTGATCACATTTTTACCATCAGACACCTAGAGATACAATTTATCTATAAAAAAACAATTTAAGCCGTGTATCTTCATTCCCTTCCAAGTCTTGCAACCCTAAAGTGACTGGAGCCTCACCTTGGCATCTCCTCATCAGCTCCCTTAAACTCCTTCATGTTGTTCTCCCGTTCCATCTTGGTGTGCGCCCATGTCTTGAAATCCACTCCCAAGGCCGCGTGGAACCGCATCATGTGATACTTCTTCTTGGTGATTCTAAAGTAAGTTACCAAATTGTCATCAGGAAAGTTATTATTTAGTACTTACAAACAACCTCCTTAAATCCAAAGCAAGTATCAATAAAAAAATTCTGTTACTCACTTAGGAACCCGCACCACATATTCGGTCACTGTACCCTGGAATTAAACGCAAAAATTAATTAAACTGCTGTCTTAACTTCAAACATGTCAGGAAAATATGTACACACTTATTCAGTTGGCGGGAATGACTTAGGTGGAAGGGCGAGAATAACTTAGACGGAATGACTAGGATGAGAGGATGAAATAACTAGGCCTGGAAAAATATTGGGTTGGATTAGCTTGCAATCACCTTGTCTCATCCATGTATAGTACTTGTGAATATCGATCGTTCTTCTTAAATAATGTATTCCTAACCAGCATCTCTCTCTCTCTCTCTCTCTCTCTCTCTCTCTCCCCCCCACAAAGTTCTACCATTCTTTCTCCATTTTCATTTCCCTAATCATGTCTTCTAGTACCTAATCACCAACATGAGTATTTAAATCTCCTAACACAATACTCACATTTGCTCTTAAACCCTTACAACTAACAGGCAAAGGAAATAATAAACACAAAGCAATACTAAGTAAGGTAGAGAAATTAAAATCTAACTCTTCGTAATACCGTTCTGAAGAGTGCTTGATGATGATGATGATATTGTGATGGTTACATACAACATAGACTCTTCAAAATCATCTTCTGATTGGTTCATGTGATTAACGTAACTAAAAAATAAGTAGAGACTGGAATGTTACAGGTTAGGTTAGGTCAGCCCAGGTTATAAAACGACAACCATCTGTTCCTATCATCTAGAATCACAGAACACAAAATCAATTGACAAAGAAAAAAGACATATAGATTATAGTTACAGAAATACAATAGTTATACAATACAGTACAATAACTCTTAAGAATTGTTATGGTCAAGGATAGACTTATGGCATCTTACATAGTGGGACAAAAAGTGACCTTACATCACCAGGTTTTGTTCATGTAATGATTAATGTCTTGAAGGAGCTGGTCATATATGTTGTTTAAGTTCAATAACCTTTTACCCAAATACCACACACACACACACACACACACACACACACAGTCATTAATTGATAAGACTAACACTTTACTATGTGGAAGCAGCATGGAACCTACACATAGAAGAAGATTGAAAAGATACAAAGAGCAGTGACAAATTAGACACCTAGACTGAAATATCTTAACTATGAAGAGAAACTGGATAAAAGCAATTAAATATGTATAAAAAAAAAAAAAAAACCACACAAGGATGTCTGATTATTTACCGTATGTATAAAGTTAGCTACCATTACAGAACACGACATCCGGTATAGAATAGATTCCTACCTATTTCAATGTGTAAATATCATCATTTTATGTATTTTGAATCTAGAGTAGACTCAGCAAATTACGTAAAGATGACTTAAATAGGCTGTACGAGTGGTCAGAGAAATGGCAGATGCAGTTTAATGTTAACAAGTGTAGCATTATGAGTGTAGGTAAAGGTAATAGGTCTGTAGACTACACATTAAATGACAATACCTTAGGAAAGTCATATAGTGTGAGGGACTTAGGAGTTCAAATAAGCAGTGACTTGCGCCCCAGGGAACAGTGTATTATAGCTAGAAATAGAGCCAACAAGATAATGGGATTTATTAGTAGGTGTGTGACAAATAGGAGTTCTGAGGTCATTCTGAGGTTGTATTTAGCGCTAGTAAGACCCCACTTAGATTATGCAGCTCAGTTTTGGTCCCCTTATTATAGGAAAGATATAGGCTCCTTGGAGGCAGTCCAGAGAAGAATGACCAAGATGATTCAGGGGCTGAGAAATTTACCCTACAAAGATAGGTTAAAACGTCTTAATCTCCACTCCCTAGAGAGAAGGAGGGCAAGAGGGGATTTGATTGAGGTTTTCAAATGGGTAAAAGGAATTAATAAGGGTAACATTGATCAGGTTTTAGAATTTAGTAGTCAGGATAGAACACGTGGAAATGGGTACAAGCTAGAAAAACTTAGATTCAGGACAGACATAGGTAGATATTGGTTCACTAACAGAGTGGTGAACGATTGGAATAGGCTGGGTAGACACGTAGTAAGTGCTGAGTCAATAGATAGCTTTAAAAGACGGTTGGATCAGAGTATGGATAGGAATGACAGGTGGGATGGCTAAATATTGGATTATTCCAAGGGTGGGGGGCAAGGAGCTGCCTCGTGTAGGTCATTAACTGGCCTCTTGCAGTCTCCTCATTTCTTATGTTCTTATGTTCTTATGTAAATTACCCTGAAGTCGAACTTGAAAATTGAAACACTTACGTAAGACAACCTCTAAATCTACCCCATATGTCTTAATGCAGAAAATTAACGTGGCGGGTTATAGGTTAAGCTAGATAAATTATATATAGTAAAGTTTGGTAAATCATTAGAAAAAAAGTGGAAAAATAGCTTGACGCAGATATCCGGCTATAAATATAGTAATCATTTTAACTCCTTACCCATTACCCAGTGTTATATCTCTAACTAATTACCAGCTGATGACTAATGGACTTATAGTTACCTGAGATGAGCCAGCCATAGTTATAAGGTTCCTCCCAGGACCCAGCTGCTGCTTCTTCTTCTTCTTCTTGGGTCTTTCTCTTCTTCTTCCTCTTCTTCTTGTGTTTGATAAATACCGGTTATATATTCAAGGATTCATGTTTTTATTAAGGAAATATATTATGTAGTGTATTATTTAATGAAAGTAAATCAATTTGAAACAAAAATCCACTCAACACTTTACGAATTTAAGTTTTGTGAAAAAAAAATAGATCTGCACATTATTCCATTCTTACGTCTATATTAACATTTCAATTCCACTTTACTGTAACTCCAAAGAACGACCTTTTCCTGTTCTTTCTTTTATATTCTATACTCATTTTACGTGCATCTCATACTTTTCGAGTTATTCCAAAAAACATTATATCCGACAAAAAACTCTAAGGGAATACTCTTGAAAATTTCACGAAAATTTCAACACCTCATGAAAATTATTACATATAGGCTCTCAATCATGCTGAAAACTAGGAAATTAAACCATAATTAAGGCTGAACATTATTTCCCTTATTCAACTACGGAAATATAACTCCTGTACCTAATATAAGCGTTCTAATTAAATGAGGTTGTCGAGTCAAGATGGTCTATGGAAGGTAAACATAACCCCTTCCCCCTAGTGATGGGAATTCCGGCTCTTTTCAAGGAGACGATTCTTTCGTTCTCGTTCACTGAATAGAGCCGGCTCTTTCAGCTCTCAAATACTTTTTTAAGTAGTTCCACATATTCTGTTTATAGCATTTATAATTTAGAAGGAATTACTTGGGATAACAATTTTTCGTTCACGTTCACACACACACACACACACACACACACATACTATTTTCTTTCTTATTTATCTATCAAAGACCGCGACAGTGTGTGTGTGTGTGTGTGTGTGTGTGTGTCAGACTTGAGTCTGAACCGCTAGCAGCGATATTTCTTCGTTTTAAACCTTCCCTGTTCTTCTACATGTCATTTTGAGGGATGGAGGAGCAGTAACACATTATTCCTCACCATTAAAAGTGGTTGGATATAAAGAAAACAGTGCCTATTAAGTGTAATAACTTGATAGAACATAACAGAACAGGTCTTGTTGTGACCACTAGCAGCCGACAGAACCTCCAACCTGGTGAAAATATTTTTTCGTTTTAAACCTTCCCTGTTCCTCTACATGTCATTTTGAGGGATGGAGGAACAGTAACACGTTATTCTTCACCATTAATAGCGGTTGGATATAAAGAAAGCATTACCCACCGCTGCCGCATACCAAGTTCACGCCATCCGCGGCCACCACCATGCCCCTCGAGGTTCTGCCCACCACACCAGTGGCCAGGCTCCTGTCACCCGCCACTTGTGGCTCTCACAGCCATGATCCGGCTCTTATCGTTCATCTGGAAGAGCCGGCTCATAGAGCCAGCTCGTTCACGAACACTACACACATCTCTACTTCCCCCTTCCCACACACTGGTCTGCCACTCTGCCGGGGACAACCCTATATATATACTTATTAATGTGATGCCCTCCATATCACATCCATGGGAAAATAACACAGGGAAGTAGATAATGAAATAGTGTCTCACTCTTTTACTGGAAGTGTATTTACTCTCGTCCTGGAAGTGTCTCTCGCGTCTTGGAAGTGTCTCGTGTCCTGGAAGTGTCACTCTCGTCCTGGAAGTGCCTAAGGACAGGACTTCATCAAGGATATTCAGGATCAATTGAATCACTGCAGCTCTAACCAACACCAACACCAAGGCAAATTAACAAGACTAGAAGGACTTAGATACGAGAAGCGATCCAGAGCGACAGATGAAAAGGATTAGAGAAGAGTGATGTCTACTGAAAAGTAATTCAACTATTTTCTTCATTGGCTGATATAAGTGAGACTACTATTGTACACCATGAATTCGTATCTCAAAGGGTTTTTGTTAAAACATTCCTATGAGAAGGTAGTGTTGCATAATTGCGGGATTGTTAAGTGAAGGTATTATTTAAGATTTTTACAATATATCTTCATTCTGAGCAATTGTCCTATTAATATCTATTGAAAATTTGGTAAAATTTTACATCTTCACCATAATGGCGTTTGTTTACGTCTCCATCTTCGGACTGCACCTCGTCCAACATCCTACTTTTGGTCATAGAGAACATTTGATAGCTTTTATATTAACCTAACTTAACCTAACCTATATTAATCAAACCTTAACCTACATTGACAAATAACAGAACCTTGTTCAAACAAAACTAAACTTTATTTTTCGAAGATAAGGTCTCACAGAAAACATTGAATATCTAACAAACTAAGAATTTGCGACGGAAATGTAAATGAAGAAAACCTTCTCAAAATGCATCAGGTAATGCAAAAATATAACCCTGAATTCTCTAGAGCACTGTGGTGAAGATGTAAAATAATACCATGAAAATTTATATCATCCCTATTATCGCCTTGTTAGGTTGATATTCTGCAGGAGTTTGCTGTCTAGAGGCGTTACAACTTATCATTTCTTTATTATCTTTAGCAGTTATCAATTTCCGGAAACCAATGGAAATTTATGTATGAATTTATATTACACAGATCATCCACAGTGCAGTGCAGGAACACACACCCACCCTCGTCCAGTTATGTATCATGACTGAGGTAACCAACTTGGACAGACAGACAAGACAGACATGGGATACATCTCCACCTCAGTAGGTAAGTCACATCTATTGTGGTGATTGTGGCCGGGAGCTTGCTTTGAACTTTGATAGACGAGTATTTCTGTGTTACAAATGGCTCATGCTAGACCTGAAAAGTTGTGGATTCCCAGGGTTAGGTTAGGAAGTTCTAAAGTCATCTAATTTCCCGAAGCTTCCTCCACCCATTTCTACTTCTTGCCACTATATTATAAAATATAAATGCAAACTTTTCAAGCTAAATTAAAAAAAAAAAAAAAAAAAAAAAAAAAAAAATTATTATTTATAAATGACATCAAACAGTGCAAATGCAACACTTCTGCTTTCACTCAAAATCTTTCCCTTAACTCTTTTCACAGGTTGATATGTATGGACTTGACGAAGCATCACCTTCACTTGAAACCTAGAAAAAGATCTGCCAAGCAAAAAATCGTGCTTGCACTAGCACGAATGATACATGCTAGAGGGTGCAATTAATTATGCAAAAGTTCGAATGTATATAATTTTTTTTATATGTAAATCATATCACACTTTATTAATTTAGGTAGGTTCTATACTGTCCCCAAAACACAGCTGGTATCACACTGTGTTATCTGAATTGAGTCTTGTTATTGTAATAGAAGACAGCAGTTATGGGAGTAAAGGGCTTGTGGAAGGTTATTGAAAGTGCTGGTGTGCCAGTTCCTTTGGAGACATTAGAGCATAAAGTGCTGGGAGTAGATGTTTCCATTTGGCTTCATCAGGCAGTGCGAGGAGTTAGAGGGCCAGGAGGGGCTGCTGTAGCCAACGCTCATCTGCTTACTCTCTTCCATCGTATTTGCAAGTTGCTGTTCTACCGCATCCGACCAATTTTTGTATTTGATGGAGGAGTACCTTACCTAAAGAAACAAACCCTGGCATCCCGCAAGATAAGGAAGGAAGTGGCTACTAATAAGGCCAGGCAAGTGAGAGAACGTCTCTTCAAAAATCTCCTCAAAAGCCAAGCTGTCCGCACTGCCCTTGGAAAATCAGGTCCTGGGCCTAGTTCTGTCCATGTGCCTCAGGTTACTAAGAAAGAGAAGGATTTATTTGAGTTGCCACCTCTCTCTGAGGAATTGGAAGAAGAAAATATGTCTGAGAGCCAAGAAGAGGCTACGTTCAGCAGCATTGTGCAGTGTGCTGATCTTCCAAACCTCCATCAATTTGACTTTGATAGTGAGGAGTTTAAGACCATGCCTCTTGATACAAAACATGAGATTCTTAGTGAACTCCAGGGTACTCGCAAACAAAACTCATGGGCCACAATCAATGATATGCCACAAAAGTCAGAAAACTTTGCTGAGTTTCAGATGGCTCGACTTATGAAGCGTGCAAAGTTCCAGGCCACTCTGGACTCCACCAGGGATGAGATCCAAAAGGCTAAGGTTTCTGAGATGGAAGCAGAATTGTTTGGTGATATGGAGAAGTATGTAAGCCATTCTAAGCGCATTATCTCAGAAGATTCTTCCCATGCCATATTTGTCAAGAAGATAAAGGAGGTAACTAAAAGTAAATCAGAGACTGTGGATGAAGAATCACCTGAGTCTATCAAGAAAGTAGATAGGAAAGGAAAAGGTCCCTTGAGAAAGAAGAAGTCTGTTGACAAAGATTTTCTAACAGAATTAGCCAAGGTGGGAATTATTCGACCTGAAAATCAGAATAGAGACTCGGACTCTGATGTTGAAAGTGAAGAGTGTAATGACAGTTGGCAGGAGTACAAAAATGAAGAGGAGAATTTCCTCCAGGATGTTGGTTCACTTATGGAAAACAGTGGCTTGACTCAGGATGAAATTCTTGCCCTTATTAAGCAAGATCAAAGAGAAAATCCTGTTATTGAATACAAGAATGACATATATGATGGCCCCAGTACATCAGCAAATGCCCCGGGGAATATATTCAACCCAGATGATAGTTCCTCAGATGAAGATAACTTCATTGAGGTTCCAACTGATGTCCAATCCCATCAAGTAGAGAAAGAAGGGGAGAAGAAAGACACTTCAGCAAACAACATTGATAAATTACTAGGAACCAAAACTAACAGCCTGTGGATGAAAATAGTTCAGCAGAAAGTTGATGATATGGTCCAAGTCAACACCCTCAAGACCTCACCCAAGAAAGCTATTATAGATTCCAGAAACCTTGAAAAAGAAAATGTAAATGTGGATAAACACACAACTTACAAAGATGAACCAGATTCCTTGAAACCAGTCAAGATCTCTTTGGATTTTGAAGTAAAGCCGCTGAAATTGGAGGACAACATATTTTCAGACATATTTACTGATTTCGTATGCCAACCAAAGTCAGTAAAGACTAATGAATTGATCACAGAGGAAAGTCAAAGATCCAAGCAAAGCACTGGAGGTCAAGAATTAATAGTAAATAAGGGCATGAAGCCAAACTTGAAATGTAATTCACAGACCAAAATCGATTATGTTGATGTTGGCAAAAGCGGAGAGAATAAATTAGGTGTTGAATCCTCTTCAACTGAAACTCTTAATGGTAGAGTATGTGATGCGAAGTTACCAAATAATACCACCTTTAAGCCCCAAGATTTGGATTTTACTCCCTCAAAATGTCAAACGCCATTGCAGAACGGAGGCAACGAAGGGAGGAATAAAACAGAAAACTATGTTAGTCCAAGTTATTGGAAGTCAGAGGTGGAAAAACTGACACAAGATGAAGTGGAGATTATGAGTTCTAGTGATGAAACTGATGATGAACAAGACACTACAGATAGCACTCCTCAACCATCATCACCTTCATCACATACAAAAACTATGAAAAGCCAATCTCCATCAAGAACCCAACTGGAATATCAGAGTGTTAATACCTTACAACAGATGCCTCGTGACGAAGACAACACTAGTCAGCCTTCCAAAAGCATAGTGTTAAAAGGAATAGACAAAGACAAAGTAGAAACAAGTCTTACAAGAAAATTAAGTTCTAATAACATTGACTCAGAAGCTTCTAAAGTTGTGGTTCTTAAACACCAAAAACTTAATGACATACAAGTTACACCGATAAGTAAGGAGATTATAAACCAAGCTACTAAGACCACTGTTTTAGATCCTGTTAAGAGTTTGAATAGCACAAAGAATTCCCAACTTTCAGGCAGTAGTTCAAAGGATGATAATTGTATGGAAGTACAAGTTGGTACTAGAGAAGCAGTAGATGTGGAAGGGAAGAAAGATGAACAAGAAAGTGATGATAGTCCTGAAACAACAAAAAAACACAGAAACATTAGTGGTGAAGATAGTCCACCTTCAAAAGGGGAAGTAAAGGGCATTATCATGTCAGGTAATCGTGATAAAAAAGATAATATTAATGAGAATATCAAACAGAAAGATGCTTTGAATAATATTGAAGCTTCCCTAGATGTTGAAGCCAAATCATACCCCGATACAGATCTCAAGGAAAGGTGTCAAACCAATGGTACACCTGACATAACAGGAGTGCAAGAAACAGGATTTGACTGGCCATTAGACTATGTTGAGGATGAACTCAAACAATTAGAAGGAGAATTAGCCTCTGAACAGCAGGCTCTTGTTGCTCAGGCCCAGCAGTGTGATCGCCTCGCCTCCTCCCTCAATGATCAAATGTATGGAGAGTCACAACACTTGCTACAATTATTTGGAATTCCTTACCTGGTGGCACCTATGGAGGCAGAGGCACAATGTGCATTCCTGAATACTGCTAACCTCACTGAAGGAAGTATCACTGATGACTCTGATATCTTTTTGTTTGGAGGAAACTCAGTGTATAGGAACTTCTTCAATCAGACCAGACATGTTGAGCTCTTCAAAACAGAGAACATACAAGCCAGTTTAGGACTTGACCGAGCCAAGATGATTACAATGGCTGTTCTCTGTGGAAGTGATTATACAGAAGGACTTGAGGGCATTGGCTCAGTGGGTGCGATGGAAGTCTTGTCTGAGTTTCGTGGGGAGGGAATAGAGTGTCTCCAGAATCTGAAGAAGTGGTGGAGTGTAGCACACAAAGGTGTCTCCGCACTACAACATTCTAAAATCAGACAGAAGCTAACACAAGTTAATATTCCTGATTCGTTCCCAAATGAAAGTGTGTTTGAAGCATACCTGGTGCCAGAAGTTGATGAATCTAAAGAGAAGTTTACTTGGGCAGTGCCAAATGTAGAGGCTCTTCGTGTTTTTACTGGTGAGAAATTTGGGTGGAATAGCTCTAAGACTGACGAGATCTTAATACCTGTCATGAAAAAGTTGAAAGTTAGGACATTTCAGAGGAGAATTGAATCATATTTTACTAACATCAGATTGGTGAAGGAGCCCAAGGTTACCAGCAGAAGAATGCAAGACGCCATTGCAAAGGCAAGAGGGACAATACCTTCTGACTCCAATCATCCAACTGGACGGCCACCTACACAGACAAAAGTGAGGCAAAGACAGAAAAATAGAAAAGTAAGAAAAGCTCCTGAAAGAAAGCAAGTGTGTGAGGAAAGTGAATCAAGTTGTTCTGAGGTGACGGCAAATACCAAACACTCCAAACCCACAAGGACACTTTTAGTTGATCCATCGGAGATTAACAGTAAGTCAAAGATGGAAGGTAGAAAAGGACAAAAGAGAAAGAAAGGTATTGGGGAGGACAATGATCAGTCATCTCAGAGAGAGACAGACATAAATGAAATTTCACCAAAAAAAGTCACCAAAGAAGACATGTTTAAATCTTTATTGGAAAAGGAAACAATCTCTCAAAGAGAGAAGGATAAACTTGAGATGCAAGAAAAAAAGATGAATGCAGCGAACATACTACTCAAACAAAAGGAAAAGATTAAGAAAAGATAATGCTGACTTTTTTGTTTTAATTCTTAAGTATTTATATATTTATTGCGTTCAGAAGGGTATTATATATATAAAAAAACTAACTAAATTCAACTGTTTCATTGTTTTTTGTCAAATCCTCATAACTTAACAATTTCATACTTTCTAGTTGATCTTCACCAAGTTTAGATGAACTGGAAACGGTCTGTGTATTACGGGATATAGTTTGTGTGTAAGCAGCATGTTGTCCTAGGATAGAGTCCCTCAATGTATGTGCACAAGAGAAGATTGAAAAAATACAGAGTATCAACCATGATGGCCACAAGCCTAAGAGATCTACCGTATGAGGAGAGACTATAAAGACTGAATCTCCCAACTCAAAGGGAAAAGGAGAGATCTAATTGCAATGAATAGAGGTTTCATTGAAGTGAAATAAGTGGATAGAGAAGATCTGTTTGTATGAGATACAAAAAGTCATGGGGAAAAAAATACACTTGAGAAAGATATAAAAAATATTGCTTTCCATAGAGATCTGGAACAACCTAGATACATAAATTGTTCATGCTAGGAATATTTAAGTATTTAAAGCTAGGCTGGATAATAGCAGATATGGGGAAGGGACGGTACAAGCATAGGTTTTGTTCCTTGTATGTTGTAGGCTCAGCCTTCACAGCCTCGTGGTTCAGTCTCAGGTGTAACAAGTGCCCCCGAGTACATCATTACCACCACCAAGATAATCAATGGTGACACCTTCCTGGAGTCCTTTTGACGACCTAAGCATTTTAAAGAGAAAATCACCTCCACAATGACTAGGAGCTGCATCAACTTATGGTAAGTAAACTTCACTCAATCAGTCACTGAGAAGAATTACATGCTATTCTAAAATTATTATAAAATGTCAAAGTAAATGTAATAAAATGCACACAATATTGTTTTGTAATTTAATTTAAAAGCTCATTTTAATTGACATACTGAATCTGAAGACAATACCATAATGAAAAAATAAAACCAACCTCTATGGAAGGAAGACTAACCTTTATGATAGGAAGACAATTCTTTTCAAGGCGAGTGACCTTGGGAACAAACTCCTCAGAATCCAGGAAACTGAATTCTGCAAACGGGTGATCACTGACTGGAACTGAGCCAAACGATTGCGATGTCTAATTCTATAATGTTTTGTTGACATTGCAAAGACAATCTGGTATGAAAATGTGAGAATCCACACATAGGTGTAAAAAATAAATACTGACATTCCAAGACAAAATGCATAACACAATAAATAAATATTTAAATAATTCTGGAGACAATGGTTGTAACAAATGTATCAATCTGCAGTATGAAATGGACAAACAAAACACTCTTCCTTAACTAAACATGCTAAGAAAATTAGGTCTATAATTATCTATAAATCACCTAAAAATACACCCTGGTCTTTCCTACATCTTAACTGTAACTCATAATGAAATACTACTTATTGCAAAACAAAGTGCGCACGTGTACACACACAGACACAGACACACACACACACACACACACCAAAAAAGAGAGAGAGAAAAAAAAATAATTGCAACGCCAAGCAACAAAAACTTGATCATAATGAACTTGTGTTTTACTCAGATCTATTATGAGTCAACGACCAGAGAATTTTATGACATCTTTATATCATACTTGTTACAGCACCTAAAGAGGACTGTGCTACACTAAAGGTGCATTAGTTCAGTCCTGTGTAGTAGTTTATGGAAGTACTTAGCTAACAATGTGATAGGTGGTTAATGTCACAAAAATCGTGGTATGTACACTCTGTGCATACAGTGAGGAGTGTGATGCCTTATTATAATGAAACCTGGGGTGTTAAAGATGATATCAAGATCTTGACTGGGGTGTACTGGATGTGCAGTAGTACTTCGAGAAATGGTTTATTAAGTGTCAAGGTGATGGGGACAGGCAAATTGTGTTGGTTTTGCTGTGATGAGAAAAGATGAGAATGACTTGGTAAAACATGTTGCATATTTTGATGTGGAAGATTGACCGACCCAAAAAAGTGAATGTGATTGTAAGGACTTCTGGAAGGCTGGACGAATTGTACATAAGCTACCACAAGGTTCCATAAAAAAACATGAAACCAGCGTCTTAAAATAATGATGATAGGAATGAGGACGAGGACAACAATCATGATAATAGTAATGATGTAACATTTCATATTGCCACCTTTAAGTTAACACTGGAGTAGTTTTGATTACATCATTATGAAAGCCTTGTTGATTTGTATATTAATTAGCAATCACAGCCCTCCTAGGGACATGTTTCCCCTGGTCACATCATTGTCATCAGTCAGCATAGGTAAGTAGGAAAATAAGGGTTATACTTCTGCTATCACAGTCCATCTCTGCACTTAATGGAATGGGAAGTTAGATGATTGATTTTTAACAACATCAGATTGACAACTAACTACACATACAACCTAGAACAAAATTCTACAACATCCTGTAGAGAAGTATTATTTAACTTACAAGAATTGATGTGCTGTACGGAAGGATTTGATTTGTTTCCACACTTCATCAGTAGCAACCTTGATAGTCCTCAGTTCCTTAGGAGCAAATACATCAACTATTTTAACTCTTCTGTCCATATTTGTCCATGGTTAAGAATCTTTCATCAAATCAATTTATCGATGAAAATTAAACCAAAGCATAAATAGTCAACGGGTGATTCCTGCTTGTACTAGTTTCACCTTCAACATCATATCCATACACTCCTTAAAATCTTTACTACTTCTTCCTCTTTAGTATGTTCCTAAATCTTATCTATAGCCTGTCTTGAGCTGGTACACAGCCATATATATATATATATACAGTGGTTTTAAACAGGTTATCAAAATAAATAACTAAAACCTAACATTTTAAATTCTTAGTGAAAGCCTTCTAGTATACTGTTTTAGTATTAATTTACTCAATGTCCAATCATCTGGCTCAATGGTGTAGCATATATATACTACAAATATTTTTCACATTAGGAACATTGGCCCTATAAGGTGAAAATATTGTCTATGTGAAAGAAGCTTCAGTGTTACTCCATAAAGCAACATTATAAGAGGGCTGATACAACAAAACTTGGTGAAACACAACACTTGGAGATGGTTTGGACACCTGGAAGAAGTGAGTGATAGGGATGACAAAAAGGATACACAAAAATATAATAATTATGTGTGAGATGATAATCCCCTATAAAATGTTAGGATAAAGTACTGGAGTATGTGAGAGATAGAGTGAGATTGAAAAGACTGTGGTTTGCAAGGATGAGGTGAATGGATAGGTACAAGTAACAAATGTTCTGTTATGCCAATCCTCTGGAGGGAGTTCCCAGAAACAGGCATCAGAGTAGACTAGTCAAGACTAGACTAAATAGACAATATAAAAAACTACAAGAACAATAACATAAAATCTTTTGCTTTTGAGAGAGAGAGAGAGAGAGAGAGAGAGAGAGAGAGAGAGAGAGAGAGAGAGAGAGAGAGAGAGAGAGAGAGAGAAAAAAAAAATATAAAGAATACAATTCCTAGTTCTTTAAATAAATTTTAAATAAAACAACGGTTTAAAAATATCAAAAATTCATAGAAATTTTTAAAAATGAGGCAAAGAATTTGAAGAATACATCAAAACATTAACCCAATGGTTCAGACTGCCTAGACAATCTCTTTAACACATTCCCTAATAATAGGAACCAAACAAATCTAATTAATATCAACCTAGATGAATGAAAGCCTATGAGACATCATTGCGATACATCACTTGAGGAGTCAGAATCATCAGCCACTGGTCTTGTTCTTCGGACAGGTGCTTCTGGAAAACTCAAGTCACTCTGCACAACCTTTTCACTGGTGGAAGCATTCTTTTGTTTCCTCTGGTGCAGCGTGTAGGCCCAATACATTGACCAGATAGACAGTGGCCTCATGTACCCAATGGCACGGTATTTGTGCTGCCCATATAGAGCCTCAGGAGTTTCAAACCCTAACCCAATCTTCTCATAGACAGTTCGGTACACTCCTTCCGCTGTCTTAAATCCTTCCTCCACCATACCCTAGAAAAATTAAATCTTCTCAGTCAGCAATCACCCATGGTAAATATTACTTATAGTTACGAAAATTTTCATAATAATTCTGTCATCTTTTCATTCTTTGCTATTGTTAGTGTACACCACTTTGAATTTGCCTGAAAATGCAAAAATGTGTTTTCTTTCTTAACTCAAAATTCCAAATCACTACTTTATGTATGACAACCCATTCTAGCTTACTTGTCAAGTGTGCTTTATAAATTTATGATCCTCTATAATGGGAAGAATGCTGTAACTGACACTCTACTTCTAATAAATATTTTGTCATAGAACATAAATAAATAAAAAAAAAACTAAATACTTATTATTTTAGTAGAAGACAGCAACACAAGTTCATCATCCTCATCATCATAATATATCCTTCCACTACAGGACAAAAGCTTCTCCCAACTTTCTCCACCTCAGCTGTCTTGGCTGTCTGCGTAGTATACCAAGCGACGCCAGCAATACCTTGATTCTCATTCCTCTATCTAGTTCTCTGTTTTCCCTGCCTTCTTTTACCATCCCTAGGTTGCCAATTTGTTACTCTAGTTGTCCATCTGTTTGGCACATGTCTCCTTAGGAATTTTGTAAATATGAACTAACATATTATAAATGATTGTACTACTCAATTAATTTAGTGTGAAAACCAATTCATAAGTTCTAGGGAAGATGCAGAAAGGCAAGATTCAGATCATCAACTGCTGAAAACCAATTGTGAACTACATACTACCTTTTCATCCCATTCTGCACATTTATACAAAGCCTGCAACTTATAATCTGCTTACATCACCTGAGCTACCAAATACAAGCTAAATGTATGGGAAGGCAATGGTTTGAGCCTTAGCAAAATCTTATCCTTTAGAATTCTTAATGAAGATCTAAAGATGTATAGGAAAGAGTGTATGGTATGTGGTTCCTACCTCGATGATCATTGTAGCCGCCAAACTGTAAGTGACTCCGACCCACATTTCCTCACTCTGCATGGTGTAGCGATCAATGGTGCCGTCAGGGTTCATGCCATTCACTGCACCCATTTCTCCATTGTTGAAGCGTAGTACATTGTATTCATGTAAGATCTTCAACACAGAGCGCACGCAGCCTTGTTGGAATATCTTTTAAAAGAAGAGACAAGATTTACACAATGACAAAATGCTTGGTTATATTTCATTTATCCATCAAACTTGGTAGCTTGAGCTGAAGTAAGTTGTCATACCTCACTATCACTACCTGATAGAGAAAGGTACCAATGGCCCACCAGCTGATCTGACATAATACTGTCACTATGTGGTGCACCGCAAGTGTCAAACTTGTAATATCTACCTGAAAAAAAGATACCATTAGTGATGCTTGAAAAATAAATGCCTAATATAATGTGACAGGTAAATGGTGCTAAAAATATAATTAGTCTGGTAATCTTTGCCACCAACACTCAAGCAGCCTGGTGTATTAACATTATTCAGAGCATTTTGTATCATAATGAGAGGAGAATAAAAATAAATCCAGACATATATGGCATTTTTCAGTGTATAAGACGCAACTCTATTTTCAAGGTTACGTTCACAGAAACAAAAATTTTCCACAGTTTTTAATCTATCAGCATAATATTCTATCATTATTTAGGTTCAACTTGTGTGCCTCTTCTTCATGTATGGTGTTGGATCATTTTGTGGTGAAAGGTGTTTACTAGAAACCCTCACTCAGCACAGATGCACACTTCAACACTTAAACATGTCAACATATTACATCAGTTACACAATTCAGCACCAGTTTCACAGAAAAAAGCAACAAGGAACTTATGAGACTTCAGCATGTGATTCACTGAAAATCTATTGCTGCAAAAATTATAAGTCTGCCCTGTGCTGCTCTGCATCTTATATGAAATAACAAGAAACAGAATTCTGCTCTGCCCTGCCCTGCACAATGTGTGTTGAGCCTAAAGGTTCATCACGCTACATAGTTCCTGCCGTATAAGGTACGCTATGCCTGGGGAGACATAACATTTTTCACTTTTGATGTATAGGATGCATTTAAAAAAAAAAGAAGTTGATAACAAAGATCAAATTAAAAAAAAGTGCCTTATACACCATAAAATATGACAAACAACATTAGCTGATAAATTTTACCATTCCAAAGTTTTTCATGCAATGCAATTTTTGCTTTGGCAAGAGCTTCTGAGAATTTTTTCTCCTCTGCAGTATCCTTCAATTCTACAGCCATTTCCACCATAGAGGCGAGAGCTGCCACCCACAAAGATGAGCAATAGGCAGAGGGGCCATGCATGATCCATGAGTCATAGGTCTGGTCTGCCTGGCCTTCATTTTCAATCAGTCCATCACCATCCCGGTCATAGGTGAAGCTGCGGTCCATCACAGCTCGGCACACCGGCCACATGTGGGAAAGGTAATTCCTATCCTTGAAAAAGGTGTGGTCTCTGTACACCTGAAATTATCATAACAAAATCAGTCACCATCACCAATAACTTAATTATGCTAGTAACCATTGTGTAAGGTCCATACTCAAAAACACAATTACAAAGAAGTTATAGAGTGTAATGGACAACATAAGGGTTTGCACATTACTTCACTACTATTTCAATACAATTATACATGCTCATCTCTCTAAAATCTCCTTCCTTGTGTCTTTTGTTTTGGTCTGACACAGAGTCATACCATTTATATGAAACTTTACCTATCTCACAGCTATTTTCACACAAATCACACCCATGCACATTCAGTCATCCCAATTTGAATTAATTTCTGCCTGGCTGTTGTTCATGGGAAAAAAAATATTGGGATGGGTTCCAGTTAACAGTGAATGCAGAGACATATTCAATGGCAATGTCTCTAGAATGACTATAATGTTAATCACCCATACTAATGATGATGACAAGGCGTCCACATATAGACATCCACATACATTGATGACAAGGCGTCCACATATAGATATCCACATACATTCCTACCATATCAATTTAGATCCATCACCTTCCCCACACAAAGGTTAGTGTTATTCTTTACCTGTAAGACAAACTTGAGGTTGAGGTCCTTCCAAAAGCTTATATCATGTATCTGATAGGCATTTACTCGTACAAATGGTTCATCCTCTGAAAGACAAAAAACATTTATAACACAACAATAAAATGGATGGTTAGACTACAGTGATTCCATAAAAAGAAGTCCTCCAGAGTGTGTTTGAGCCTTAAGGTGAAATCAGGCTTACTACATACTTGCACTGACTCACCTGGATCTCCTGCATCATGAGGCACAGCATTAGCCAGCTTACGCACACCTTTATTCCCTCTGAAAAGGTGTGTCCGTGGTGTGAGGTCTGCCGAAGTAGTCCACTGGGCCATGTCATACTGGAGGGACTTTTGGAGCTCCGGCCACAACAACACCAAGGCCCACGAGGCATAAAAGTGGACGTCATATGTGTTGTACATTCTGTATTCATGGCTTTCCAGATAGGCAAAGCGGCCATATTCACATCTGAAAAAAGTGCCTATAAATGGAGATCCGGAGATATTTGAGTCTAGCTGACCAGATCAGGAGTAAGGTAGTTGTTGATAATACTGTAAAACTATAGGATTGGCCCTCGATACCCATAGCAAAGGTTAATACCAGTGATTGTGCATCTAACACAGTATTCTTTTAAATTTTTAAAAATCCTTGGATTCTAACCACTTTCAGGTTGCTGAAAATCGTATTGGACTTTTTTGACTGGCATTATAATTAAAAATTTCTTTATTATTTCACAGGATGTGAATCAAATTGCAAAACTACACATTGGATGCACTGACACTGTACATGAATTAATAGACCACTTCGGTTTGTCTTACAATGCAGGGTTGGAAAAAACCCATTTAAAAAAAAAAACCCAGGAAAGGCAGGTGAGTTACTGAGGATTGTGAGGATTTTGTTTTGTTTAAGGGGAGGCTCACCATCTGGAGAAAAAAAAATTGTAAAAAAAAAGTTTTGAACTTTTCAACTTGAAATTTTTATGTTATATTCAGACTATGGATGCCGAAATGTTGTGAACATATGAATGTAGTACGTCATGACGTCATAACGTTTTAATCACGTTTTAAGTAGTACCGACCTGATTATTTGTCCTAGAGACACATGCTTTTGTGTCAATACTGAAATATCACAAAAAAAACTTGTAGTTTTACTTTTCATAAAATTCCCAATACGTTGTGAGATATAGCTGTTGCAAAATGACATCCCTGTTGTATGTTATTTATATAAATATATATATATTTTTTATGTTAAATAATAATAATAATAATAATAAAAAAAATAAATAAATAAATAAAAATAAAAAACACACACACACACACACTTGAACCGGGTTTTTTTGCTTTTTTTTGGGGTGGGTTTTTTCAATGCCTACCTTGTTACAATGTAAAGTTATCTGGGAGGAACACTACATTAAGTTAGTGGATGGTGAGTACATTCTTACATCCAATTACTTTCTCACAATAGAAGTGAAAATCAAATCACCTTGAGTCATGAAAAGGCAGTGTAGAAGTTAGTTCTTTTGGCAATTCCAGCCACACTGATCCTCCGTCTGCTATGAAATACAACTCATTGAAAATTGCACTCTTGAACCAGTCTGGCAATCCTCTGTAAGGACAAAAAACAAACTAAATTAGCAATATGATCCTAAATATTTTGCTGAAATACGGCTTGACCAACTACAGTTAATAAGACTTTGTCTATGAAATTTATTCTTCAATCTTTAAGATTTAATAACATCATGCATACATTGCTGATTTCAGTATGATGCAACATAAGAAATGTATCTTTGGTCAAAAGCTGAAAACGTCAGTCCTTGCATTTCAGTCATCTAATGTTGTGAGTTCTGCTACAAATATCCTTCAATATTACCATGTTTGATATCGTGAGAATTGTTCTGACCTGGTAAAACTTACTTGAAATGCAGCACATTATGTATGGAGTGGCTAAGCAGGACAATGACATGGTGCTTCTTGATGATCTCCACCTTCATTGATCATTATGGAAAGTATATCAGGGAATATGTACATGGACATGTTCCTTATAAAGAAAGAACAGCTTACCCATCCTGGAGTACAGGGTTTTGCCAAGCTTCTATGTCATCCTCCCATTGTTGGTAATGGTGAAGGGCATATGCAGACATCTCTTGTGCTGCTGTCTGTTCCTCACCAAACCAGCGAGTGTACCGTCTAGGAGGAAAAAGATACTGTAGTGATCTCAACTACTGGTGAAACTAAGTGCGAATCTATACCCATTTCTAGTGTAAGGTTGAATGAATTCCAGCAGTAAAACCAGTTGATCAATTTCATAAAACTTGTCAGAGAAAATGTCAACAATGTGATACACAAAAAAATTCAGTTCACTTTGTACTTTAAGTATTATGCAGGGCATGATATCCTGTGGTCATTTCTACCTCCTAAGAGGAGCAAAGTACAAAGGAGTACAAAGGAAGAACAAACATCAACAGCCTTACTGAACCTAATAAGGCTGTCTGTACGGCTACACTGTACTACTATATTATCTACATGTTAGGGACAAAAACAGAGCAAAGTGGAAGGCTTCCCCTGCCCACCCCTGCCTCCGGCCGATGTTGGCTGGAAGAGGAAGTGTTACCATGTAGTATGGTAAAACTACCATGAAATAAAATAGGAAAGTGAGAAAACAGGCATAACCTACAGCCATTACTACCACTAAAAAAATATATATATTCATCTATATACCAGGGTGTTATCGTGGCTCTGATGACCCCTGAAGGAGGTTCTTGTGCATCTGGTGTGATCCTTGAATCATATCAGATGTGGAGAGGGAGAGGGCATGAGTTAAATATGAAGTGGCAAGGGTAAACCTTTGGACTATGTTGTGGATACGGGGCCCTAAGAACTAAGTGAGAGGAGTGTATATGTATGTGTGCATGGGAGTGTGTATGTGTGTTTTGTCTTGGCTACCCCACTTTAAGGGGATAACAGCCTGGTATATAGATAAATAGATGGAACTTTATCGAGTTAAGATAAATTATATCTATCGCTTCTGTCTCATCATAAATGTTGAATACATCATTTATTAAACACTTGACTCAATCAAGGGGGAAAATCATTAATCTTAAGTGAAAATTCTTGATGTGGGTACAATGCAAGTGTCCTACATATATCCTTATGTTTCTTGTTAAATAACATGAATACATAGGCACCATACTATTCCACACTAGTGAGCATGCTGGTTTCCACATACATTTCATTATTGAACTCCATTGAACCCAGCAAGTCACCAAATTATAAAACACTGATTCACAGACAGTAATTTCTGCAAAAGAGAACAATTAAGAGGAACTGTCTTCAATACATGGATCAATGGAATTAAGTTAAGTTTCCCTTACCTTGTATGTGTAACTCCTTTGCTCTTGAACACAATTTGTGGCATGTCCCACACCAAGGTCATTTCTATCATTCCTGAGCTACTGGCACTAATACTACACTTTCCACATACAGCAACAGCTCTCTCTTCACCCTTTCCTACAAAGCACAGCAAAATTAAAACAAAATCAGAAATGCAAAACACAGAAAACAATTAACTCTTACATGCTACAAACACATGGAAGAGGAAACTCATGACATGGAAAAATAGAAGAATGTACAGTCGATAGGGTGAATGGAAACACATTTGTAGTTGCTAAAAAGAAGATGGTGAGACAAAAAACAGTAACATGTCATCACATTCACTTTCAGTTCATCACATTCATTCATTTCCTATTTCAGTGATAAATCAACCATGTTTTGGCAAAATTACATCACTTTTTAACATAGCCTGTCCTTCAGATTATATATTTTTTGTGTGGTTTTGCTCTGAACTCCCTAGAGAAGCCATGACAGAAACAACCACAAAGTAGCATTATACAAGAGGCAGAGATTCATGCCAATTTAGCAAACGGACCAAGTGACTCAAATGGGTTGTAAACAGATACTGGCAGTCTGTTTATTCTATTCGATCTATAGTATAGCAATGTTCCCAAATACATCAAGTCTTTCACTTTCTCCATTCTTTGTCCTCCTAAAAGTATCTCACACCTTCCTACTGCTGGCACACTCCCCCTATAAGGTGTACTTAAACTCCACCACCTCTGCTTTCCTCCATTCAAAAACCAATTTACTTTTCCCAGCATTCACTTTCAGTTTCCTTCTCATTCAGGGAGACTTAAGTCGCCCATCACCCTTTGCACACTGTCTTTTGTAAGAGAGAATACAGAGGAGGGGCTTTCTGAAACTCTCATTCCGTCCCTTTTTATAGCCTTTTATAAAAAAAAAAAAATCTAGGAATTGTAAAAGTTTGCAAGTAGTCATGTATTCTGCTTCTTGTTGTGTACCACCTCACTTGTATGGAAGGACACCAGATGTATAGAATAAATATTATGTTTACGGGATACAGTAGCAGAATTTAGATGGGTCTGGAACACACTCCATTATTTTCACTAAACATTAATAACTTATAGTTAACAAAATAATCATACAAAATGATAACCTTCATGTATGAATTCATTGTTAACTGTGAAACTCCAGTGTATATAATTATTACTTGTACATGATGGTCATTTAGTGTTCAATGGTTACACACACCTGACACATCAGCAAACATCGAGTGTGGTGAGTTAAGTCTGTATTGTGTTTCAGCCTCACTGCCTTACAAGCTGTGACCAATTACTTGAACATCATCCCCAAACACAGCCAGACTCAATTTTACAAACCACACTATATGCTCTACTGTTTGTTTATGTGGAACAAAATATGGCACCTACCATCCTATCTGTTGAGTAAAGTCCATATTTATTTGGTCAGCATAAAAGAAACAAGAAAGGAGAGGTCATAACTTACTGACCATTAGATGCTTTAAAAGATAACACTTTGGTCTGCAAAACTATGGTCATGGCAAGACTTCCATTTTACAAAATACTGAAAGCTATGAAAATATTTATGTTCTGGTTTGTACCCTTCGGCCAACCTGTAAGTGAATTATGAGAAAGAAACTGAGACAAAGTAAAACTCAGAAGTACAACTCACTAGTTTTAGTTACTGGAATATCACTTGGCTCCAGCTCTCCATCTAGCTTCAAGTCATTCCATAACGACTCCCCGGAGCCCAATGGATCAAATCCTGGACTTCTGGTCACAGATACCTCGGACTGTGGGAAAGATACATTAATAGCATTAATTTCCTGTGCTAACCAGAAGCCACATATACTGCAAACATTCTCTACATGAATGAATATCAACATACATTCTAATAAAGAGTAACAACTAACCCTTTCTTTAACAGCTAAGCAGTAGCGAAGATTGAGTGTTCGTAATGTTTGATGCAACACCACACCCTTTACCCGTGTCTCATCCAGTTCCTGTTCAAACACCTCACTCCAGCATTCCCCTGTAATAACACTCATCAGTTAGACACCACCACATCACACTTACAGTTGGTAGTACATGAACATACCACAATTGTTTTAGTAGCCTTACAGTCACTTCTCCAATTGTATCAGTAAATCATAACAATGCTTCACTACATTCAACAAGCTATGTAACTGTGTTGTTGATTGGGGGATACCTTTGTCCTGCCCTTTCATGAACATACAAGTGTTAAAGAGAGAGAGAGAGAGAGAGAGAGAGAGAGAGAGAGAGAGAGAGAGAGAGAGAGAGAGAGAGAGAGAGAGAGAGAGAGAGAGAGAGAGAGAGAATATACAGACAGGTAATCAAACACAAAGACAGACTGAGGTGAGAACTTGTTAATTAGTGACTCAACAATCAAGTGATGACTTAATACTAACCTTCTTTATCTTCACTTCCACCAGTTCCATTTTTGAAAGTAAATGTAATAGATACATCTCTTGGTTCAGGATTGTAGTTTTCAATATTCCAAATAAATACACCTATAGGCAAACAGGAATCCTGAAATGGAAATAAAAAAGATAAGTACCAATTACACCCCAGACACCAATTTTCAAGATTGATTATATTGCGTGAACTGTACTTTTTTTTTTTTTAAACATTAACGTGCAATAAAGGCATTAAAGTTACATTCTTTAGGTGAAAATATTCTAAAAGTCTTAGGAAAGGAGCTGCCTTGTGCAACCTCCTTATTTTCTTATGTTCTTAATAACAATGCAATGGTGATGGTAATTGAAGATAATAGATGGTATAACATTTGTACTCTGAGGTATAAGGTCTTAAATATTAGAATACACTAACCTTATAATTGTGAGGTATTACAGGTGATATCTGGCGGCATATGAGCCTGATGCCTTGTTCCTTGATGTTATACACTGTCCAGGATCGAGGATACAAGCCACAGTACAGGCCATCAGCTCCATTGAAACCCCACTCCCACGACTCCAAACTTTTCTTGGGTTGACTATAGTAGATAAAGCAATCTTTAAGAAATCTCACAAATAATATACACAAAAGGCATGCCATGAAGCAGATTTTATGACCAATTAGGAATAGCACATGTAATAGTGTCCTCAACAGTACAAAAATTTGATGTGCTATTCAGTCATATTATTTGATACATAAAACCTATGGGAAAAAGTTGTTTTGGTGGATTGCTGAGCTTGAGATAATAGGTTGGACTTTTAGATGTTAGCAAATACCTACATCAAATAAAAGTAAAAATTTATGATTCATATAAAGTAAGCATTAATCTCCTTCTTTACCTTTGTGTTGATAAGACTTTCTGGTAGAGAGTGTTTCCCTTAGGGTCTCTAATGGTGGCAATGAATTGATTTGCCGTTACAGTCTGGTACTCATATATACCAGGAACCATTTGGTAGCGACAGAATTCCCCACGAAACCCACGGCCAATCGTTCCGGATCCAATTCCTCCCAGTGGTACACCTAAAAGGATAAACCTTTTATAACACAAATATGAAGGCTCTAGGACTGTTCACATTATCCTTTTACATTTAATTTTCAGTAGAATGGTATTTAGGTATGTAAATAAATTCATCAGCAATTTAGAATTTCCATATCTGAATGCATTATTTTTCAAAATGACGTAACACATTTGCATGTTTCTGTCAAAATGTCACAATGCATATATGCACAGCAGCTTTCTTGTGTTATAAAACATTCTGAGGATGTGATTTATGTCTTCGAGAATTCTCACCTAATATAATAAGTCTATAAAGAAAAATATCCTTTTTTTTATGAATGGCTTTCAAAGAACATTACTCCTTCATAAATCACAGTTCACTAGTAGTTCCAAATCCGTCTAACTCTTACTGTGTTAACTTTGGACTGTCACAATAGAGTAAGACATTGTATAAACCTTAGTAACATGAGTGTTATGCTCTATGCAGTGTTGCTTGTCTTACCATACATCTGCTTGC
Source organism: Metacarcinus magister (assembly GCA_029783475.1). Classification (NCBI taxonomy): domain Eukaryota; kingdom Metazoa; phylum Arthropoda; class Malacostraca; order Decapoda; family Cancridae; genus Metacarcinus; species Metacarcinus magister. The sequence goes on along the minus strand of JAPQNM010000003.1, from coordinate 1,534,405 downwards.
CGTGCATCATAGTAATGCAGTCAATCCAGGGCTTGCGTCCTTTTGCTCTGGTGTACATGTACCATACCAGATACCTGTGAAAATAATATAGACTTAAAACCTATACTTGAGTTAATGGAAGCACAAACAGTACTGTATGGGATTTAAAAATTGGCCACAGCTGCTTATGCTCCCACCTACACAAGCTAATAGATGACCTTCACTGCCCTTGGTGCCCTACATAACCACACATCCCAGAACACCACCTGCTGCACTGTCCTCCCCACCACATGACACTCATCCACTCACTGTCCTCTCTCCACCTACGCAGATCAACAGTAATTGACCTCCTAAGCAGCTCTCAGGAGCCTGGCTTGGTCTTCTAAGTCTTCGAGCACACCAGGACCTTCCTTCAGAAGACAGGTCAACTACACATGACCTGTTTCACTGACCCATCTGCTACTTGCACTTTGGTGGCACAATAGACTATGGCACCACAGTTTGCAAAGCTTCATCAAATTCCCAAGAAGAAGAAAAACATCAAAACTTATCAGAAATAATAGTTTCATCCACTCGAGTGAGACGGAAGTAATTCTGAAAATATACCATTTACATTATTATAAATCAAATCCACGTATATCACCCCCCAAAAAATGGAAAGGGTGGTGTGAATGTCTTGATAAATTCCTCCCATAATGCTACGGAAAACGGCTTAGCGTTCTTACCTCATGAAAAGTGGAATAAGCTGTGGAAGCTGGCCTATCCTTGGCCGGATTTTCTGGTCTCTTTTCTCAGGGAATGTGTGGTCCAGGGGCACCATCCACCCATGGCGTGGAAAGCGAGAGACATTTGCTAGTTTGCCAGCTACGGCGTCAGCCTCTTGTTCGTCTGGCTCTTGTTGGTCTGCCTCATGCTCCCCCGCCATCACTCAACACAACACTGTCAACAACAGCTGTGTGCTCCTCTCACAACCTAATGACCGCAGGGACATACATTTTACCACACACAGCATTACCTACTTTTAAGTAATTCAAAACCAAGGAAAAATAGCTAGAAACACAAATATTTTTTTGCAAAATAATAAAAGAAACCATTGGAAGGTAATTTAATAACTGTTGTCTGGGTAAGGATATTTGCACAAAGAAAGCTGGTTTTCTCGCGCGGGCCGGCGCCGACCCGCACTGGCTTCCGGCGCTGGTAGGTAGCGGGTAATCTGCGAGGGGAAGGACACTGTAGCTTGTTATCTGTCAATCAGTTGTGATTTAACAGTATTAAACATGTCAAGCTCATCGTCTGATGATGAGTTAATACTGCTTGAGAGTACTCATGCAAAACTAAAAAAGGAAAAGAAGAGGAATGCATGAAATAAAATATATTGTTCATCCAGGATTGATATTTGAAGCTTCACACACACACACACACATATATATATATATATATATATATATATATATATATATATATATATATATATATGAAGCTTCAAATATCAACCCACATAAACAGGGATGCATTTACTCACACACACATCCTTACCTTCACAATCTAGTTCTTTGCTGATTTCTGTCCACAACTTATCAACGACATTCCAGTTTGCGCGTAGCTTATTCCTCTTATCCCATAATGGTGGTTTCTCAAATATTTTACTGATATGTTGCTCAATGTCCTCAAACGGGACCTACAATGTTATAAGCATTAGCAGCAATAGCCTCCCTCACTCACACCATCAGGAGAGAAGGCAGAAAATCGAGGTGTCACTATAAAAAATCTAAACCTGCACCACTATAACGGGCAGGAGGCCATCCATCCTAGCCTCCATAAAGCCTATTGGCGCCACAGGTATATGATGTACAAATATATAAACTAATATAAATGCAATTCTGTCACCCAGAAAGCCCTGCTTGTCAGACTGTTCCATGTTCTGTATAATTTCACTTATGTATGATATACTCCTATTGATAATAAACAAATTTTATTTACTGTTATATATAATATGCAAAAGAATAACGGTTTTATACATACAAATGAAACTGAGTGTTCTTAGATGATTTTTATTTTCTTTTATATAAAGTTGAGGGATGTAGTTTAAACATACCAGAATTAACATCTTTGGTACACTTCAAGACTAGTAATTTTTAACTGTATGTTAAAAATTATTCATACACATGGCTTATTTGAACTTTAAATTAATACATTAGCAAATATTACTGTGATGACTTCAACTGTATTTCTAAATTTACCATACCAATCAACTAATCATAATTTAACATTATCAATGTTCTCAAATGACAATTGTTTTAACTTTCTTTATGTTTTACATAAAAAAGAATTATTTTTTAATATTGTATTAAAAAAATTCTTTAAGAAGCTGTTTTCAATTTCATGTCACCATCAGTAATCAATTCACTACATTCTTTATTTCTACAACTTATTAAAGCTAAAAAGTTTCTTAATCTCACAAAATATTTGAGTAAAATACACATTAAGGTAATGCTACAGTTCCTAATATCCCTGAGACATGGGGATTAAGAATATATCTCTTTATTATCTGCATGTCATAAAAGGCGACTAGCAAGGAGATAGGTGGAGGGATAGGAACCACAAAATAAGAAAGAAGCAGAAAAAAAGAAAAAAAAATTGTTGCTTTTCAATGTTCCTTTCTTAAATGTTACCTCATATATTAATATGGAGGAAAAAAAATGGTATGGTATATGGTATATGGTACTAATGGATATTCAAATTCAATGCACTGTAGTCCCTGCATTCACAAGCCTCACTTTATATATATATATATATATATATATATATATATATATATATATATATATATATATATATATATATATTGTTATAATGGGACAGTCAACATCGACCAAACTTCACTTGGACCTTGGTGATCATTACGGTTTGATTGATAAGATGTTGATACATTGTGTGTACTGTCATGGGTTTGTTCCTTGGGCACAACCCTCTAGATATATTTCTTAAGTATTCCAAAACACAAGGCATTACAGTGGTAAGCAGCGTTCAGATCTCTAGCGATGGTTGTACGTTGTAACACTGGGATCTCAAATCATGGTAAAATCTGAAGAAAAAGATACAATAAATGCTGGCGTATTTGTTGTGTTTAAGGGGCGACTTTATAAATGTAAACACCAGAATAAGTTAATGTAAATAAAGTAAGTGCCAGACATCAGAGGGCGTATGGCACTCAAGAAATTGATCTAAAAAGGAGGAGGAAAAGCCGTGTAGTGATGGGACAGTCAACGTCAACCAAACTCTACCTGTACCTTGATGATCATTATGGTGTGATTGGTTAAGCATCAGTATGTTGAGTATACTGTCAGGGGTTCCATCCCCAACAGCAGCCCTCCCATGGCTACTTACTCCTTCAGATCAATTTATCAGTGTTTCAAAACACAAGGCATTAATATATATATACATATATATATATATATATATATATATATATTTTTTTTTTCTTTCTTTGTTTTAAGCACATCATATGATTCATGAACTATTTTCAAATTTCAGCTATTCATGAGGGTTCACTTGATCAAAGGGTCATAAATGAAGGGACAGCTGTGTAAATGGTTTCATTACCTTTTAAAGTATAATGTACATACACGAAAATACAAGTAAATGGTACAATTTGACTAAGTATATCCCTATGAATAATTTGTTCTGATGGTTTATGTTACTGTACCTTTAATTTGGTTTACACAGGTATGTAAACTACCTGAATATTCAAACTTTTGCAATATTGTATAAAGCAGCTCTCTATGAAACGTACTGCTAAACAATAATAGTTAAATCCCATTTAAAATTACCATCACATAAATAAGGAAAGAATAATGTCACAATCAGCTGCAGCACCAGTCCAGTCAGCAAACAGTCAGGGAACTCGAAGCACATATATGAACACCAGCATACCAGGTGGTGCTTCTAAGCTTGATCTAATGTTTCTTTGAAATATTACAACAAAATATGCACAATTAATTGAAGACTATCAATATGTAGTTCTGTATGCAACTGCACGAAAGGTTGGGTCACGGCCATCACAAACCTCTACCATCTTAGGCTTCAGCCACCAAATGTATTATATGTACATAGATAAGAGTATCAACTTCACCACTATATATTATGAGGAAATAAACATAATATATAGATGTATTCAATATAATTTTCTATGGCAGTTTTTCATTAGCTTCAAGTATAACTTACACATGTATTAAAAGTAAGTTTAATCACTCAATGACTTTAAGAGATGTGATCCTGAAGTTCTACACTGTCAATTTTCCTCTCCTCATCCTCCCTAAAAGGTCATTGTACAGACTTGGGAAGCTAAATCAGATCAATAATTTTAAGGTGAAATGATACATGAACATGAATGATACATGATACACGAGGCCATACCGATGATGTAAGCTGGTTTTACAGCCAAAGCCCAGAAAAGATTGTAGGAAATAAAAAATTTTAAGCACACAATAAAATATTTTGTGTAAAAAAATCTTGTGCCTATTAGATATAGGTAGCAACTGCTTCATGAAGAACCTGCTCTTCCCCATATTTTCTTCTTTTTATTCAGCCAAGGCCCCCCAAAATATTGCAGGATATACATTTTTTTAAGTACACAATAAAATGTGTAAAAGAATCTTGTGCCTATTAGACATAGGTACTGCTTCATGAAAAACCTGCTCTATCTCAGTGCAGGAACTTTTGAATTACACTTCATATATAAATAATATATATAATGAAAAGGAGGCTTGACTTGGGAAAAGAAATGCAACAACCATTTATACAGTATCCAACAAAAAAATTGCTGCCAAACTCTATAATAGTTACTATGGCTTATCGAGTATTACAACCATCAGTTTCATCTCAGATTCTTGAATTGTATGTCTAGCTATCAAGTTATATCCTGGCAGTGGAATATGAGCCCCAGGCAGCCTCAGTGGGCAAGCAGAGGGCATACGATGTACTAAGATCTTTCTTGACTCATTCATTTTCTACAATAAAAAGTCTTTTATACTATCACTACTACCTTAGACATCAGAATGGATCCTATTAAGCTTAATAATCAAGAGAAGGCTCACATTTTGGCTTTGATTGATGCAAATTTTCCTAGCAGCACAATTTCTAAGTATACAGGCAGAAGTATGCTTGTAAAAGCAGATCTGAAAGGCCAAGGAAGACCAACAAGAAGTTAGATACTATTCTAAGAAGAGAAGTAATGTCAAATGTAAATGCATCTGCTGGAGAAATAAAATCCAAGCATCCTGACCTTTTCCAAAATGTGTCTAAGAGAACAGAACATGATCTTTGAAAGGGTTTCAAGATGCCATCGCAAATAAATAATAAGAAACTTTTGCTAACTTCATCAATGTGTAAGAAATGGCTCCCATTTTGCAAGAACTACAAAGGTCTGGACAATAGAAGATAGGAAGAAAGATCATGTAGAGCGACAGAGTGCATTGAAGTGCATCAGGAGCACTATACTATGTGTTAGGAGGTCACCTGAGATCAGCAGATTCCACTACGTTTCACACAAGACTGTGAAGCATTGAGGTGGAGTCATGATACGGGATGCATATAGTGTTGAGAAGGGAAGTGAAGTCTTGTATTTCCTCCCTTAAAATGTTACAATGAAAGGCCAATGCTATCTTGTCCTGAGAGATCATCTTGAACTTCAAAAGTGCATGATGGTGCCTCATGTCACAAGGCACAAGCAGTGATAAAATGGCTCAAGCAAAGTTAAAGGGATTGCATGGCTAGGCAATGCTTCAGATCTAAAGCTGATTGAGAATGCACAGGATCTCATGAAACATAAGGTGAGAACCAACAACATCAGTGTACATCACCTCACTGAAGAAATAATACATTTTTGGAACATAGATATGGACTTGGGTTACTTCAGAAAAATGTCAGATAGTATACCAGATCACATCAAAGGTGTTCTGAATGCTAATGGAAACATGACCAAGTATTATATGTTAATCTTGAAATTTGCATAAAGTTGGTGTTATATTTCACTATTCAGTAACAGCGTTTGTAAAAATGGCAAAGCAATTATCATGTCAGGAACTGTATATGTACAATATATAAAATAAAATAAAATAGAAAATCTCCTATATGATTAGCCAATCTAACCAACTGTATTTCTTACCTTCCTTCATATAATTATTACAACCCATCTTACGTCTGGTCCCAAGGGTGGTGAGGGAGAGGTACTCAACTTGTTAAGATGTCACTCTATGAATTGGATACGCATATGATTATAAAATCTTATAAAGTCCACAGTCTAAGAGTATTCAGAAGACATATGCAGCAAACATCCTTTTAGTGCACTGACAAACACGTTAATAGGCTGTTTATAATCTGTTTGAAATAAGTGATGTATGAAATTGATAGCAGTTGAAAAAATTAAACTAATACCTTCAACTTACTATCTCATGAAAATACACAATAAGCTGCCATACTTATCTACATCATCCTGTATACTTAGCATCAATTCAATACTGTTACTAAGTGAAAGTACATGAATTATTATTCCCAACAAAACTATGCACATATATTAGCAATGTTCAGCATATGCAGTAAACTTTTCTTGAAAGGGAACAAAAATAGGATTTTTTGTATGTTTCCACATGTGATAGCTCCATGCCATATTGTTAGCACAACCTTCACCACATATATTGCATTTAAAGGGCTTGGGTTCCTCAGGAGCTTTGCATTTATGGTTTTCAAGAAAATGAAGTGAAGAATATTTCTTTTTACACACACCACACTCAAACTGCTTTGATTTACCGTGTTTTGAATAATGCCGTTGAAGATCACACTTCTGGAAGAAACTACGATCACAAATTTCACATCTGTGAGGTTTGTATCCACTATGTGCAAGTCTGTGTCTGCGTAAAGCACTAATATGAGACAGTCCTGCCCCACATATGTCACACTTGTAAGGCTTGGCTGCTTCATGACTCTCGTTATGTTCAAGGAGTTCTTCTTTATACACAAATTCTCTATCACACATAGCACATTTGTATTGTTTGTCTGGCATTACACAAGACATGACATTTGGCATCACATGAACTGAATCCATCTGGGTGTTCATGATGTATTCATTATCTTTCATGTGACTGTTCAAGTGTTCATCAAAGGATGCTTTCGTGTAAAATGTCCTGCCACAGATGTGACATCTTGTTTCTAAATTTCTTTCAGGACGTCGCTTTCTTCTCATTAACTCGTAGTCTTCCTCATGGGATTCAATGTGTGAAATCATATTAATGTTTTGAGCGATGGGTGTGGGCTGCATCTGGGGAATTCCTTGGGGAGTGCCAAGCATTCCTAAAGAATAAGGATGATGACAGTTGTTGGTGAGTAGACCTGTGTGCACTCCCACAGGTGTCTGGTGACTCACGGAAGGTGGTGGTGGCGGTGCAGGTAAAGGAGAGGACAGTGGGGAAGTAGATTTTGGACGTCCAGTTAAATTTAGTGGTGAACATCTTGCACCATTAATTGTTAAATTGGAAGGTTCAGTTTGTGGAGAGTAAGTGTACTGGAAACCTTGTTCTATATGCGTTGAAACTTCCAGGTCTTCTGGGTTTATTGGTGTGTTTCCCACTCGTATGTCTAGCTGAGGTTCAAAGGCACAAGGACTCAAAGACAGGGACTCCAGGTTGAACTGTCGCCAGTGTGTGTTAATGTGCGTCATAACTGTGACAGCATCAGGAGGAAGGTCCAAGCCACAGAAGCGACATCTCTCCCCCACTGGAGCCCCATAGCCAGCCATTCTCCACTACAACCTGGGAACCATCAAAAACATTACTTTTTGTATCACAATCAGGAAAACGAAAATAAAGTCAAAGAATTTTGGAAAAGCTATCAGTTTCTTCATCTCTCTCTCTCTAAGAACACAAGTAGGAGAGGGTCTTTATTGCTTTGCTACTCCCTCCATGACTGAGTGGCTCTGTGGTACAGCGCTCGACTCGTAGCCTAAAGGTTGCGAGTTCGATCCTAGCTCACAACAGCTTCTTAGTGAGAGGGGTAATTCCCTCTCGTTAACCCTAGCAGGCCATATGGTCTTAGTTACCTAGCTTGGGGGGATTGTTCCTTCCTCTCATAATCCTTGCAAGTGATCCTATGACACACCTGCCTTTCACAGTCCTTTATATTATTTCTCCTTCCTTCTCTTCATGTTTGCATAGCATTGTTACCTAATACTTAAATTTTTTCGTTTCCTGTGTCACTTCCACGGTCCCAAGTAAGATGTGTGCTGACTGTACTTAACTCCTGGCATGCAATCAAGTGTTTTGAGGAGGAAAAAACCCCGATAGACTTTCTCATGGAACACAGTGTCCTGTCTACTGAATTAGAGTGCCCTAAGAGTATATATATAAAATAATAATAATAAATAAATAAAAAACCCTGTAATTGTCCGGAAAGTAGGCTTGGTGGTACAATATTCAATAAGTTACGATACCAATCAAGAAAATGTTATTTCACTGAGTGACTACAAGGGGACTTTCCTTAAGTCAGCATACCAAAATCATTTGATAACCTCTCTGCAATTTAACCAGTAGGGATAGGTTAGGTTAGGTTAGATTTGAATAAAAAAAAAAAAATCTAAAATAGCCAGTGGGTGGGGCCAGAAAAATTAAAATAGTTTCGGCCAAAAATATGGTACGTAAGCAATACAAATCTTGAAGTTAGGTTAGGTTGGTTTAGTTTAGTTAGGTCTTTTAAAAGATTATTACTATTCTGGAGTTTTATATGTGCTTCAATTGACTTTGGAACTCATACAAATAGCTATTAGAGGTTTAGTGGAAAGGGGAACTCGGAAACAAGTGGCTTACCCCAGAAATTAATCCTTAAATCAGTCGAATCACACACACACACACACACAAAAAAAAATTCCTTAAAAAACTAACTGACAACCTCTTTGTGCAAATTAACCAAAATTTCGGGTTTGACTTCAATCTGATAGTGAGTCTCTCTGCTGCTAAGTTACAAAAGCGATACAAGTGACTCATTATTATTGATATAATTAGTGACTTAATTTTTGTGGAATGTACAGTCAATATAATTATACAAAAATCAAATATATCTTTTTAAAGATGCACTATCTAGGTTATTATCAAGGAGCCCAAATCTCCTTCATAATAACAAACACTATTAATACAACAATGCTCTTACTTGCAAAACCGTGTTCGTGGCGTGTAGTTTATCTCCAACGCCATGGAAATTTTATTCAAATGCTAAAAATCCCTCTTTTCACCCTAAACACTGCCCCGACAATACGTTCATAAACCAAATAGAAGCAATAAAGTTAACCTTGATCCTCTATGTGTGTGTGTGTGTGGTTTAGAACACCACAAACAAGGTATTGAGTCCACGAAGGTGTCTGCTTGTGTTCCAATGTTATGTAGGAGTACTGAACCTTCTAAAAATGAAGGCAGCTGCACCTTACACTTGGACTTGGGTTACCAGCACACATACAGCTGTCACAACCAAAGGTAACAGCTGACACAACCACAATTGCCTCTGCCCCCCCCCCCACGAACCCCCATCCTATCCACTTGAACCGAAAAAACATACCATATTTTCTATAGAAATCAACATATTTACCTAATTTGATGGATCCGTTGCCTCACCTGTCCTTGCCTAGGTCAGTGCACCTTTGCCACTGTAATGCTGGTCATTGACTCAACCACTCACAGGAAAAATATATAAAATTCATAGTGTAGGGAATCTATATAGTTTCATATATTGTACAACCACCACTGATTGCAACAGAAACACAGATATTTCTCTTTCATAATATATATATATATATATATATATATATATATATATATATATATATATATATATATATATATAAAAAGAACATATGAAAACACATTGAAAAAAAATAATCATACAAAATTAGGAAAGAAAACATTTGTTCTACAAATTAGATTCCAGTAGTATAACTTAGATGAATATTAAGAAAAGTGTAACAAAAACACTGCAAGTGCATTCAAAGGTAAAACAATATAATGATTATGTCTGCAAGAACCCGATTAGCGGGTGTTTTCTAACTTAAGTATGTACTGTACTGTACATCACAATGTCAGCTGATCAGTGAAGTGACAGCTCTACAATGTCACCAGATAGACCTGGGATGAGCAAAACAAGACTCGCTGTAAACGATTTCTCTGACTCTATCACAAAACACACAAACAATCTCACACTTTAAGCCTCGTCACGTCACCAGGCGGGAGACAACATTTGGACTTTTCTCCCGACTCTGTAACACTTCTTGCCTCTGCTGCGAATTGTTGCAAACCCTGTTGCATGTTGCCGCTACTGACACTCGTCACCGCGACGAGGTATGTAGCGGCCTGATGGCTGGACGCCGTATGGACACCAAAGGACAACTCCATGTCCTGCTGGGCTGGAACTACAACTTTAAGGCCACCGAGTGTCAACGTCGGCGGTGGTGCATGTACCACATTGCCTTACTGCGTCCTTTTACTAGGGCAATAAGACGGTGTTCATCAAAGTATCAAGTACGAGTGGTCGACGACTCCGTGGTTTCGTCCAATTGCAAGGTTAGCGTACATGTCTCCTAGTTTGGGATTGATTCCGTTGCCTACTCTGCTGCTACGGTTTCTTCCACGGCGATGGAAGATAGGCGCCGCTTCAGTGAAGGAGTCCATGACGACCAGCACCACCACCAAAAGGACTGACAGGACGCGGAGGAAGTTCATTTTTGAACTGCTTGAGGGAGCGTTTCGCTGTAAAACATAGTCATGTAATCTTAGAGTAAGGAATAACATCTATATAATTTTGACACTCAAGATCATCTTGAAATACTATATGAATAAAACTTGATTAAATAATCCCACCGAACTCGGTAGTTATAGTTCTGCTAGGGTTGACGAGAGAGCGCTACCTCTCTCACCAAGAAGCTGCCGTGAGCCAGGATCGAACTGGCAACTTTTAGGTCATGAGCACTGTACTACAAAGTCGCCCAGTCCCTGCTATACGTGTAAGTTTTCCGAAAGTTAGAAGGCATTGTTCCATCGTACCTGGACAAGTAGTGCAGATAAGTTTAGTCACCGAACAGTGGAGTGAGTGTGTGTGCGGATCCAACATTCATGTGACATTATATAGCCGAGAAAAAAGATAGATGCCGAGTCTCGCCTGCAAAGCAATGTTGATCTAGCCAGACAAGGACGTTTGTATCCTTCCTGATGATTAGTGGTGAGGAAATTGTATTAAGTATACCATTTTATTCAAGCGAGAGAGAGAGAGAGAGAGAGAGAGAGAGAGAGAGAGAGAGAGAGAGAGAGAGAGAGAGAGAGAGAGAGAGAGAGAGAGAGAGAGAGAGAGACGTGTGGATCGAATGAATATTTGTAAGAGCTTGAAAAATATATAGCAATTTTTCAAAAGGAATGTGTTCTCAAAGTAGCACGTGGTTATGAGAAAATCAAACACCATCACTGATGTACAGTACGTACATGTGTTATTGAAACTCTGTGTCTAGGATATTACGGCTCAAAAAAGAATTCGTACGAAGTGGAATTGTAGGGATGAAGTAGAAAGTTTATGTTCTTCCTCGAATATAGCGAGGGAAACGAGTTCTATTGGTGTATATAAATAAATAAATATATATATATATATATATATATATATATATATATATATATATATATATAAACACACACACACACACACACATTTACTGACCTCGCTCAATTCAACCATGGAGAATATCTTACCAAATATTCGGTGTTTGTGGATGAGGGAGAGGTACTTAGAACGGTGGGTTGTATTACCTGGCAGCCATCACTCTGTCTCCTGCACTCCCCTGAACTATAGAAAAGGCACCCAACATGCTCACCAGGGCCACCGAAACACTCCCGTAGGTTTTAGTTTATAATATGTCACTAATATACATACAGTATCTACAAGTTGTAATCCTCCCCACCCTCTTCATATGAGGCAGTCGTAGGAAGTCACACACACTCTTCTCACAGAGGTCCACAGTTCATTATGTCCTCATTTTTCCTGACGGGATTTCGCGGCTCTCTGGCTGACTGGCTCTGACTGTCTTCTCTCTGGTTGTCTCTGGCTGGCTGTCTCTGGCACCTCTCTCTTATACATCCCTGGCGAAGAAGGATTCTGAAAGTAGTATTACGTGTCCCTTCACGACCAATCGGCATAGTAATTGCACCATGTCACGCCATCCATAACGTCTAACCGCAAGTCTTATGCACATTACACAGTTCTCCATTAATCTCTCTGCTGTTTTTGTTTCCAGAACTTACTTCAATATTTTGTTCAATAGATCTCAGTTTTTGATCTTACATAAGTGCATGAAATGATGACCAACTAGTTCCTAAAATAATGATACTCAATCAAGTGATAATCATAAAGCCAAATTCAGTAGTGACGTAGTCGACAAGAATACGGACTTGTATTTTTTTCTTACATTAAGTTGCGGAAACATCTTTATAGAACCATGTAATTGAAGATCTCCCGTGAAATTTATGACATTTCATCACCAGCTAGTCTTCAAAATCATATCCTCAGCTATCAGTTTGTTGTGAGGTTTTCTGGTGAACACAATCCTTGGCATTCACTAAAGACATAGGCCTGAATTTTCTGAGTTTGATAAATTTCTGCAGCAATCATTACAGCTATATTGAAGCATCATGTTAATACACTGCTTTAATAGAGACCAAAGTAATTGAAGTTACAATTCGTTCTTATTGAACGTTTACTGATTTTCCGAGACTGCCGCCAGCATTCCGTCAGACATTTGAAATTGCTCTATATGAGACCTATGTATAAGAAAAGTCACTACGTTCTCCTAAGGGAGTTACCATCACACATGTGAAACAAAAAACACCATCGGTGACCGGGTGACAGGACAAAATACGTCACTGAATTTTGATTATGCATCAATAGGTTGAGTTACATTTATACGCAGAAAACAATCCAATGACCAAATGCACTGAAAGTGTAACTGTTAGACAACTGATCATCCCATCCTGTTAACGGAATACTTCTCTAAGGGAAAGTCAACATCAGAAGACTGTTAAACTAAATAGCAAGATACATAACTATATGTAATTGTAATCCATAACACATATACTAGATTGGCATATGAATAAACAACTCTTTTCTTAAAGTTATGAACCGCGATGTACCACACGAGACTTAATTCACATTTGAAGAAAAAGTAAATATTCCTGTACATTTCACAGCCGTTTATTTTTCTGTTTCTGATCATGACCGTGAGAAATGTCATATACTTACATACATTGCATTATAGCACATAGACTGCAGCAGTCAGAGGAAAAAAATAAACTTTATAGTGGAGGGAATTTGTATAATTTGATTTATGCACATAACACATATCACTGAATCCATAAAAAAAACACACAGGTTTTCTTCTATCATAGAAATGCTATGAAAAATAAAACTATACAAATACGATAGCCAGATTGTAAACAAAATTTCATTCAAAATTGAGAAAAAAAACCCATTTGTTCTACAAATTAGATTCCAGAAGTAAAACTTAGATAAGTATTAAGAAAAGTGTAACAAAAACACTGCAAGTGCATTCAAAGGTAAAACAATATAATGATTATATCTGCAAGAACCCGATTAGCGGGTGTTTTCTAACTTAAGTATGTACTGTACTGTACATCACAATGTCAGCTGATCAGTGAAGTGACAGCTCTACACTGTCACCAGATAGACCTGGGATGAGCAAAACAAGACTCGCTGTAAACGATTTCTCTGACTCTATCACAAAACACACAAACAATCTCACACTTTAAGCCTCGTCACGTCACCAGGCGGGAGACAACATTTGGACTTTTCTCCCGACTCTGTAACACTTCTTGCCTCTGCTGCGAATTGTTGCAAACCCTGTTGCATGTTGCCGCTACTGACACTCGTCACCGCGACGAGGTATGTAGCGACTTGATGGCTGGACGCCGTATGGACACCAAAGGACAACTCCATGTCCTGCTGGGCTGGAACTACAACTTTAAGGCCACCGAGTGTCAACGTCGGCGGTGGTGCATGTACCACATTGCCTTACTGCGTCCTTTTACTAGGGCAATAAGACGGTGTTCATCAAAGTATCAAGTACGAGTGGTCGACGACTCCGTGGTTTCGTCCAATTGCAAGGTTAGCGTACATGTCTCCTAGTTTGGGATTGATTCCGTTGCCTACTCTGCTGCTACGGTTTCTTCCACGGCGATGGAAGATAGGCGCCGCTTCAGTGAAGGAGTCCATGACGACCAGCACCACCACCAAAAGGACTGACAGGACGCGGAGGAAGTTCATTTTTGAACTGCTTGAGGGAGCGTTTCGCTGTAAAACATAGTCATGTAAATCTTAGAGTAAGGAACAAGAATTATCAAATTTTGACACTTAAGGTTATCTTGAAATGTTATAAGACTAAGTTGTCCGAATGTTACAAGGCGTTGTTCCATCGTACCTGGAGAAGAAGCGTGGAGAGGTTTAATCACCGTCCAGTGGAGTGAGTGTGTGCAGATCCAACAATCATGTGACCTTATATACCGGGGTAAAGAGAGATGCCGAGTCTCGCCTGCAAAGAAATGTTGATCTAGCCAGACAAGGACGTTTGTATCCTTCCTGATGATTAGTGGTGAGGAAATTGTAGTAAGTATAACATTTTATTCAAGCAAGAGAGAGAGAGAGAGAGAGAGAGAGAGAGAGAGAGAGAGAGAGAGAGAGAGAGAGAGAGAGAGAGAGAGAGAGAGAGAGAGAGAGAGAGAGAGAGAGAGAGAGAGAGAGAGAGAGAGAGAGAGAGAGAGAGAGAGAGAGAGAGAGATAGAGAGAGAGAGAGAGAGAGAGAGAGAGAGAGAGAGAGAGAGAGAGAGAGAGAGAGAGAGAGAGAGAGAGAGAGAGAGAGAGAGAGAGAGAGAGAGAGAGAGAGAGAGAGAGATGTAGAGAGAGATGGAAAGAGATTTTCAAAAGGAATGTGTTCTCAAAGTAGCACGTGGTTAGGAGAAAATCAAACACCATCACTGATGTACAGTACGTACATGTGTTATTGAAACTCTGTATCTAGGATATTACGGTTCAAACAAGAATTCGTACGAAGTGGAATGGTAGGGATAAAGTAAAAAGTTTATGTTCTTCGAAATACATTTTCAGCGAAAATATGGTGTTAAATAATGTATAGACATGAGGACAGCCCTAGGAACAGTCTTGTGAAAAACATACATAAGTTTACATGACATTCGCCACACACACACACACACACACACACACACACACACACACACACACACACACACACACACACACGTGTCCTATAGCCTCGCTGCACATCATTGTGCCCATGAACAACAGCCATATGCTCTATGATCATAGTGTGCGAGGCTCAGAGCATTTGTTTTAGTCTGTCCTGGGAAAGCATCCAGTCAAATGACGATAATTACGAATGAAACATTACTTTCAAGAAACCAGTTTCTAGGTTTTGGAAATGTCTTCGTAATTATCTGTACTCGCCTCTGTGGTATCGTTGAAACCAGTTCCAGCCCAATCCATTGAACAGTAAAAATAAAGAATATATAAATTTGTGAATTTGCAGGTCCCTTTTCATACACATGGAATTTGTTACATGAAGATGTGAAAATAAAACGAGACATTGAAATGGCTTACTAATATGTAAACTGTAGCAGGAGTTTCTTGTCTTTTGCACATTACACCTTTCTCCATTCATCTCTGTTCTGTTTTTAGTTTCCAAAACTTTCTTTAATATTTTGTTCAGTAGATCTTGGACTTTGGTCTTACATAAGTGCATAAGATGATGACCCACTAGTTTCTAAAATTATGACTCAATCAAGTCATAATCATAAAAGTTTAGTCCAGTAGCGACGTAGTTGACAAGAATACGGACTTATCCCAGAACCCAAATTATCTATATTGATAATGAAAAGTAATGGGCCAAATACGGACCCCTGGGGGACTTCACTATTCACTATATCCTAATTAAATTTCATACCCTTTGTCTGAACCATTTGTTCCCTGCCATTAAGCCACGCTTTAATCCAATTATAGACCCTACCATCTATCCTGTGGGCTTTAACTTTCGTCAACAGTTTCTGGTGAGGCACCCTGTCAAACGCCTTGCTGAAATTTAGATATATTATATCAGTTTCAGCCCTTATCTGCTGCTTCATAGACTGCCTTATAAAAAAAAAGACAAGAGATTAGTGAGACACGAT
Source organism: Metacarcinus magister (assembly GCA_029783475.1). NCBI lineage: Eukaryota > Metazoa > Arthropoda > Malacostraca > Decapoda > Cancridae > Metacarcinus > Metacarcinus magister. The sequence goes on along the minus strand of JAPQNM010000003.1, from coordinate 1,518,161 downwards.
TTATCCTTACTGAACCAATGCTAAGAATCAGTAATTAATTGATGTAGTTCTAGATGCTTTCGTACTTTCTTGTAAGTACTAGACTCAAACATTTTACCTATTACTGATGTCAGACTCATTGGCCGGTAATTGCTCATCACGCTATTGTCGCTCTTCTTAAAAACTGGAATAACTTTCGCCTGTCTTCACAAACTAGGTACGTCTCCTGAGGCTAGTGACTTATTAGATATATCCGTTAGTGCTACACTAATTCTGTTCTTACACTCCTTTATTACGCCAGGAAATAATTAATCTACTCTCGGTGATTTATCAATCCTAAGCTTATATATCTCTTGGATTACCTGCTGACTTGTTATGTTAAGGTTCGTTAATCTTTTGTCTTCCTTCTACCTGAACACTTGGTCTGCATCAGGTAACGTTGTTAAATTCATATGCGTAAATACTGATGAGAAATACTGGTTTAACACTTTGCTCATATCTTCACTGTTTTCTACTATTTCATCGTCCTTTTTTTAGTTGGGCTATTCTATTCTTGTTTTTAGTCTTATATATTTGGAAAAATTGCTTAGGGTCATTTTCAGCATTTCTAGCTACTCTCATTTCATATTTTCTTTTCGCTTTTATTGTGTCTTTCCTAACTGCAGTATACCTCTCTTTTAAATTGATTTCTCCATTTAATTTTCTTTTTTTGTATATCCCTCTTTTCATCCCTATCAAATGTTTCAGCCAATCTGTCATCCATTTCGGATAATTTCAATTTGACCTTACATTTCTGTTGAGGATAAACATTTTTTGTCATATCAACAATTAGCTAACTAATTCATTATACGTTAAACTAAATAACAAGATGCATTACAAGATGTAAATGTAATGCATAACGCGTATACAAGATTGGCACAAGAATAAACAACTATTTTTTTAAAGTCATGAGCCACAATGTACCACAAGAGATTTACTTTACAACTGAAGAAAAAGTAAATATTCCTGTACATTTCACAGCCGTCTACTTTTTTGTTTCTGATCATGAGTGAGAAATGTACATATACTTACATACATTACTTGTATGGTACTTTGCCCGAACAACACGGAGATGTAAAGTACAAGATGGAAATTTTTAAAACATACAAAATATACTGTGAGTGAATTTAATACATGCAGTCTGACAGTATAGCCTGTGTCACCTTGAAGTAGGTCATGGACTGCAGCACTCAGAGGAAAAGAAAATATACTTTATAGTGGGGGGAATGTATATAATTTCATGTATTGTACAAGCACCACTGGATGTCTCAGAAACACAGGTTTTCTTGTCTCCAATAAACTATGACAAAAAACTATACAAAGAATATTATGTAAACACATTGAAAGAATTTTATCATTCAAAATTAGGAAAGAAAACATTTGTTCTACAAATTAGATTCCAGTAGTATAACTTAGATGAATATTAAGTAAAATGTAACAAAAACACTGCAAGTGCATTCAAAGGTAAAACAATATAATGATTATATCTGCAAGAACCCGATTAGCGGGTGTTTTCTAACTTAAGTATGTACTGTACTGTACATCACAATGTCAGCTGATCAGTGAAGTGACAGCTCTACAATGTCACCAGATAGACCTGGGATGAGCAAAACAAGACTCGCTGTAAACGATTTCTCTGACTCTATCACAAAACACACAAACAATCTCACACTTTAAGCCTCGTCACGTCACCAGGCGGGAGACAACCTTTGGACTTTTCTCCCGACTCTGTAACACTTCTTGCCTCTGCTGCGAATTGTTGCAAACCCTGTTGCATGTTGCCGCTACTGACACTCGTCACCGCGACGAGGTATGTAGCGGCCTGATGGCTGGACGCCGTATGGACACCAAAGGACAACTCCATGTCCTGCTGGGCTGGAATTACAACTTTAAGGCCACCGAGTGTCAACGTCGGCGGTGGTGCATGTACCACATTGCCTTACTGCGTCCTTCTACTGCAGTAATTAATCACTGTTCATCGAAGATACAAGTACTGAAGGTCGATGACTCCAGGATCAATAGAGTTGCCTCCAATAGCAAAGTTATCGTACAAGTCTTCCTGGCTGTGCTCATTGCTCACGCTGAGGTCACCACTGTCTGACCGATCGGGATCAAACCTTAATAAGGAAGGTGCCGCCTCAGTGAAGGAGTCCATGACGACCAGCACCACCAAAAGGACTGACAGGACGCGGAGGAAGTTCATTTTTGAACTGCTTGATGGAGCGTTTCGCTGTAAAACATAGTTCATGTAAATCTTAGAGTAAGGAAAAAAATTAACTTATTTTGACACTCAAGGCTATCTTGAAATGTTATATGAGTTATATGAGAGGCGTTGTTCCATCGTACCTGGAGAAGAAGCGTGGAGAGGTTTAGTCACCGACCAGTGGAGTGAGTGTGTGTGCAGATCCAACAATCATGTGACCTTATATACCCGGGTAAAGAGAGATGCCGAGTCTCGCTGGCAAAGAAATGTTGATCTAGCCAGACAAGGACGTTTGTATCCTTCCTGATGATAAGGGGTAAGGAAATTGTATTAAGTATTTAATTTTATTCAAGAGAGAGAGAGAGAGAGAGAGAGAGAGAGAGAGAGAGAGAGAGAGAGAGAGAGAGAGAGAGAGAGAGAGAGAGAGAGAGAGAGAGAGAGAGAGAGAGAGAGAGAGAGAGAGAGAGAGAGAGAGAGAGAGAGAGAGAGAGAGAGAGAGAGAGAGAGAGAGAGAGAGAGAGAGAGAGAGAGAGAGAGAGAGAGAGAGAGAGAAAGGGAGAGCGAGAGAGAGAGAGAGAGAGAGAGAGAGAGAGAGAGAGAGAGAGAGAGAGAGAGAGAGAGAGAGAGAGAGAGAGAGAGAGAGAGAGAGGAAGAGAGAGAGAGAGAGAGAGAGAGAGAGAGAGAGAGAGAGAGAGAGAGAGAGAGAGAGAGAGAGAGAGAGAGAGAGAGAGAGAGAGAGAGAGAGAGAGAGAGAGAGAGAGAGAGAGAGAGAGAGAGAGAGAGAGAGAGAGAGAGAGAGAGAGGAGAGAGAGAGAGAGAGAGAGAGAGAGAGAGGAGAGAGAGAGAGAGAGAGAGAGAGAGAGAAAAAAAAAAATCACAGAATCACCGCTGTATATGTGTTAGTGAAACTGTGTCTAGGGTATCAAATAAAATATCAGTTATAACGTATGAATCAGAAATCTGGATTCTTACGAAAGGCCTGGAACAAAAATTCAAAGTGCCCAAAAAAGGAATGTAGAAAATCTACCTATATATCTATAGTCTCTGATGCCTGGTTCCCTCCAGGAACGCCCAACAAGGGGATGGTCACGGCAGAAGAGCCTCCATCTTTCCCTCACGCTCTATCAGCAGCTCCTTTACCTTATCCTTCCATCTTACAACTGGCCTTCCTCTCCTCTTAGGACCCTCAGTTTCACTCACATACACTTTCTTCACAAACTCTTCACTCTTCTTTCTCTAAATATGACTAAACCACCACAGAGTATTACTTGTCAACCATACCACTATACAACACGTCCCTTCACTCCATTTGCATGAGTTCCCATGCCACACCTTTCATACACGCTTTCATTGCTATCACCCTCCCATCTTGTCACGCCACATGCTCCTCTCAGATAACTCATTTTCACAACACACACTCTTGACTGCTGTGCCCTATTCCATGTCCAAGACTCTGATCCATACGTCAATGTTGGCAAGAGAATACAGTTCCTTAAACCTCTCTTTACTTCCATGGACACATTTCTTCCTCTCAAAACCCTTGAAAGTGATCCTGACACACCTGCCTCTCACTTATTTATCCTTCCATCTCTCCATGTTTGCAAAGTAGTGTTACCAAATACTTAAACTCTTTGACTTCCTCCATTTTCTCTGGATGGAGAGAATATTGCTTGACATAACATGGAGATATAGGAAGAGAGCATTTTGGATTAAGAAGAAGACCAAAGTCTGAGATACTTTGGCGACAATTAAAAGAAAAATGTGGACGTAGGCAGGACACATGTGCCGAAGAGATAATGAATGAACTATTCGACCAATCATGTGAAAAGGAGCGGAACCTACTAGGTGCATTTTGGCCAACATAACATAACATTATGAGAGCTTACATAATTATGAAATATCAGTCAATGAAAGAGTCTTTTAACATTTTTGAAATTTGCTTTGGTTATTTTGAAAATCTAGATTATTAAGTATTTAGATTCGGTAATGTTATCAAATTCCAATTATCTGATACAAATGTTGAAAGATTGGTCAGTCCACACCATGAAGCCTATTACAAGCTTTCATGGTTTATTAACAAGTTTCTCTGTATTTCCTTTGATCAGTAAAGAAGATTTTTCACATTGAATTTTTGATGCATTTCATTATTTTCTTAAGTAGGCTGTCAATATCCAGAAGCAACTTAGAAACGCGAGCTGTTTGAAAAATTATATTTTTTCCATTATTCACTATTTTTTGTTTATTGAATTTGCACTCACTTATAGACAATTATGGGGACACTTATGAGGAGGCGGTGGTACAGTGGTCAGCGTTCGGGCATGACAACCTAGGGTCCCGGGTTCAATACCCCCATATCCGCTGGCCACTTTTCATTATTTGATATCACCGCCAAGTGGCCAAAGACTATCCAAATTGCTGCCATACTGTCCTCAGACGGGACTTACAATGTCTAATATTGATAAGTTTTTGCAGTTACATTAAGACATCATGCTAATATTTTGGTTTAATCAGGAGCAAAGAAATCGGAGTTAGTATTCGTTTTTTTTTACATTATTTACTACTTTTCCGAAACTGCTGCCAGAATTCCGTCAAACAGTTGAAATTGGTCTTCTCTCGGACTACATAAAAAGTCACTCTACGTTCTCCCAAGGGAGTTACCATCTCACAAGTGAAGAAAAACCCCCACCATCGGTGACCGGGTGACAGGACAAAAAACGTCCCTGAATTTTGATTATACATCAATAGGTTGAGTTACATTAATACGCAGAAAACAATCCAATGACCAAATGCACTGAAAGTGTAACTGTTAGACAGCTGATCATCCCATCCTGTCAACGGAATAATTCTCTAAGGGAAAGTCAACATCAAAAGACTGTTAAACTAACTAGCAAGATACATAACTATATGTAATTGTAATGCATAACACATATACAAGATTGGCACAAGAATAAACAACTCTTTTCTTAAAGTCATGAGCCGCGATGTACCACAAGAGACTTACTTCACATTTGAAGAAAAAGTAAATATTCCTGTACATTTCACAGCCGTCTACTTTTCTGTTTCTGATCATGACCGTGAGAAATGTACATATACTTACATACATTACTTGTATGGTACTTTGCCCGAACAACACGGAGGAGTAAAGTACAGGATGGAGATTTTTTAAACATACAAAATATACTGTGAGTGAATTTAATACATGCAGTCTGACAGTATAGCCTGTGTCACCTTGAAGTAGGTCATGGACTGCAGCACTCAGAGGAAAAGAAAATATACTTTATAGTGGGGGGAATGTATATAATTTCATGTATTGTACAAGCACCACTGGATGTCTCAGAAACACAGGTTTTCTTGTCTCCAATAAACTATGACAAAAAACTATACAAAGAATATTATGTAAACACATTGAAAGAATTTTATCATTCAAAATTAGGAAAGAAAACATTTTTCTACAAATTAGATTCCAGTAGTATAACTTAGATGAATATTAAGTAAAGTGTAACAAAAACACTGCAAGTGCATTCAAAGGTAAAACAATATAATGAT
>JAPQNM010000003.1:1492394-1499894 GCA_029783475.1 Metacarcinus magister | reverse complement strand
AGATGTTACAGCCTTCTGAATACATATTACTAATACAGACGAGTCCTACAGAGACCAACACTCCGTCAGTCATCCATGAAAACTATACAACTGTAGTGAAAATTTTGATATGGCTGCAAACGTGTGTTGAATATATATATATATATATATATATATATATATATATATATATATATATATATATATATATATATATATATATATATATATATATATATAGGGTATGAATATCAACTTTGAAATGATTTGCACGAAACATATTTTCTATTATAATTTGTGCATGTTGCTGAGACATTTTAGAGGCTCAGTCTGTAGGAATACAAATGTTGGACGGAGGGAGAAAGGCAGCAGACACAGACAAGCGTATTATATATCAAATAAATAAATAAATAAACAAATAAGTAAATAATAAATCTATATTGTATCCGTATATTATGTGTTACGAATATATTGTACTGTTGTTCTTGTCTCAATATTATGAAAACTTGATCAAATGTACGTTCGTATTTATAATTAAAGACAAATCATTTGCTAGCAGACAGAAAAGTGTGTGTGTGTGTGTGTGTGTGTGTGTGTGTGTGTGTGTGTGTGTGTGTGTGTGTGTGTGTGTGTGTGTGTGTGTGTGTGTGTGTGTGTGTTTAAATCTACCCTCTCACCCGCTTTGAATATCCTTACAAAACATAGAGGCGGTGAAAGACTAGCTAATCGACCTAACTTAACCTGACCCAACACACCTTCCTCGCCTCATTACGTCCAAGTGATATTCTAGACTCACGAGAAAACAAAGGGAGAGAGAGAGGCACATACCTTCCCAGAGTAAAGTACTTATAGACACTCACGTTCAATCTATGACAGCAATGTAGTGTCGTAGGCGTGACTAACCTAACCTAACTTAACTTAACTTTACCTATCCCTTTCACCCCGCTCCCCCTGCCCCCCCATTACTTAACCTAACCTAACCTAGCTTAACTTAACTTTACTCATCCCTTAACTTGTATGCGGTTGTGGCGTTGAAAGTGAGATTGGAACTAACAACACAACGATAGCAAAAATAGAAGAAAAAAAATAAATAGATAAATAAAATAAAATAAAATAAATACATAAATAAATGAATAAATAAATAAACATTACAATACAAAAAAACTGCTACACATGTACTTTCACTTATTTTTATTATTCGTCTTAGAAAAGTGCGTTCGTGGGTGTACTATTGTAATAAAAATCAACAATTGTGAACAAATTACAGATTATACAACAACACTCACAAAAACAAACATGCACTATATTAAAATCCTAATCCATTAATAATAAGAATCAAATAATCATCTTTAAGAATATTTTGTGTCCCTTCGACGTGAACATATTTCCTTCTGCAGCAAAAAAAAAAAAATAAGAAGGAAGTATTTAATGGTCGATCATCCTGGAAGTGTCAAACGGTACAACATCTAGCTGTGTGCAGGTGTGACCAAGGCCAGACAGACAGACCGACAGGCAGACAGGCAGGAAGAAACGAGTACTTCCCGCCACATTATACAAACATACACTGGGCACACATTTCCGCCTCAAGTGTCGCTCTATTTCTGACACGACAAAAAATTAGTTTATCTTTGCTGGTTCTGTACGACTTGAATTTATTGAAGAGAGGAGTAGTATCAAGACACCTACAACCCTAATTTAGCCTCCCTTTTTGGGGGGTTACTTACTCTCGTTTTTTTTAGGGACCCGGTAATAGATGTGGACCCTTTTTTTATTGGCCACTTTTCTATTTGCACAAGGAGAGATAAAAAAAAAAAATAAATAAAAAAAAAAAAGGCCGGGAGATTCCTGGTGTTAGGCTACAGACCACCTTCACTTCATTAACAACAAAGTGATCACGAGGAAGAGGAGGAAGGAGCAGGTGGCGCAGCGCTGTTCTCGTATGGTATTCTGAACACGTGCAGATTGTATGTTTACATTAGCCACAACGGAAGACATTCTTACCCATTTGGTGATACACGAGTCAGTTGTTGTTGTATACCAAGGAAGGTGGAAAGGCCACACTCTGTAGCTTCTTGTAGGTAGGGGAGGATAATGTTATGATATACAATGGACTTACGAGAGAGCATAAGTTATATTTCTGAAAAAGCTTTTTATTCATCTACTTTCAATTCTACGATTCCGACAGATTCCCCGGTTTCTTTTTTAGTTTAATATATATTATAATGCTAAAAACACAACAATATCATCCTGTTAGCTTTCACCCAAAATTCTATTAAATTCAACCTAGCATGCAACACATATATTACAAACCTTCACACAAGAGCAATGAAGCGACTTATATTTACAAAGGAATACAAACAGCAACAGACCTACTGGTTCCTATATACTTAGCTGTTTCATTTCTCTAACTACAAAATAGATGATGAATTAACCTGAAGAGAACAAAGAGTGCCAGTCGGGGATTTTATATGAAACAATTATCTAGACGTTTTTTTTTAAAGTTTCAACGGTAGCTAAGTTAACGAAATTTGAACACAGCAGAACCCTATTATTGCGATGGGGTGTTTGTTGGCTTGTCCCTTGTGCGGTTTGACGGTGCGATTCCCCGGGTGATTTTAAGTTGCAGAAAGGCTATTTACTTGCTCTTGGATGCGTTGCCAGATCGCATCCCGGTGTGTTGGGTGTGGCAGCAAGATGAAAGGGACAGGGCATAGAAGTGAGGAGACGGGTAAAAAAAGTTGTATTATTGCACGACGAGAGAGAGAGAGAGAGAGAGAGAGAGAGAGAGAGAGAGAGAGAGAGAGAGAGAGAGAGAGAGAGAGAGAGAGAGAGAGAGAGAGAGAGAGAGAGAGAGAGAGAGAGAGAGAGAGAGAGAGAAGAAGAAGAAGAAAACGGAGAGAAAAAAAGAAACAGACAGTTACCCGGAATAACACGTAAGGTAGGAACTGACCTTGAACGAAAGATGAGAGAGAGAGAGAGAGAGAGAGAGAGAGAGAGAGAGAGAGAGAGAGAGAGAGAGAGAGAGAGAGAGAGAGAGAGAGAGAGAGAGAGAGAGAGAGATAAAGATAACGATAGAGAGAGAGAGAGAGGGAAGAGAGAAGAGCTTTGGCTACACACGACACGGAAGTCTCAGAAAGAAGAAGAAAACAGCAGGAAGAAAGAGTAGGTAGGTTAAGTGGGGTGACAATGACCACCACCATCACCATCACCACCACCACCACCACCACCACCACCACCACCATCACCACCACCACCACCACCACCACCACCACCATCACCACCACCACCACCACCACCACCACCACCACCACGACAATATGCTTTACCTGGCCGCACCTTCCTTCCTTGAGTGACCATCTGAGGAGGAGGAGGAGGAGGAGGAGGAGGAGGAGCAGGAAGAGGAAGAGGAGGAGGAGGAAGAGAAAGAGGAAGAGGAAGAAGAAGAGGAGGAGGAGGAGGAGGAGGAGTAGGAAGAAGAGGAGTAGGAGGAAGAGGAGGAAGAGGAAGAGGAAGAGGAAGAAGAGGAGAAGGAGGAGAAGGAGGAGGAGGAAGAGGAGGACAAGAAAAAAAAACAAAAAAAAACAAGAGCAACAACAATGATAACTAAAAATAGAAGAAAAAAGAAGCAGAAAAGAAAAAAAAAGAGAGAACAGGAACAATAAAAAGAATAAAAAGAATAAAAAAATAAATAAATAAAAAAATGAACTAGAAAACAGACTGGATAGAGCGACAAAAATCTCAAAATTAATAATAATAATAATAAAAACATGAAATTTTCGATTTGATGACCAGAAAAAAAAAAAATGCTAGATCAAATAATTTTCCTATATATCACTTTAACATGGAGTACAAAGTTTAAGGAAGAATAATTACCTAACCTTTCTCTCTCTCTCTCTCTCTCTCTCTCTCTCTCTCTCTCTCTCTCTCTCTCTCTCTCTCTCTCTCTCTCTCTCTCTCTCTCTCTCTCTCCACACAACACAACACAACACAACACACATACAAATCTATTAATTTATCTTCTACCTCTTCCTCTTCCCCTTTCATTCCAGTCTCCTTCCTCATTCAAGTTTCTTCTTCCCTCCTTCCCTCTCTCCTTCCCTCCCTGCCTCCCTGCCGCTCCTGACAACCTTGCCAGAGGGGATCATCCACTCTCCACACACACACACACACACACACACACACACACACACACACACACACACCCTGGTTCAGTGAGTGAGTTGGTTTCTTTTCATCCTCATACACGCGAAAGTGAAAGGATTGGATTACCTCTAACCTTCACCTAAATACATACAGGCCTTAAACTAACCTGTGAGGCTTATTAACTAAGTGTTACCTGTTCCCCTCCTGGCTGGCTGGCTGGCTACTTGTTCACCTGGCTACCTACCTACCTACCTACCTGTGTGTCTGTCTGTCTGTGTGTGTATGTATGTGTGTAGGTCTGGCGGTCAGGCGGTTTGGGTGCTGGAGTGTTCAGCTGTTTTCTTATTTTTGTTCTGTTGTAGGTATGTAATTTTTTTTGTCTGATTTTTGTTTGTCTGTTTAGTTGCGTGTGTGTGTTGGGGGGTGGGGGGTTGTGTGTGTGTGTGTGTGTGTGTGTGTGTGTGGCTCTGTCTGTCTGTCTGTCTGTGTCTATCTCTCTCTCTCTCTCTCTCTCTCTCTCTCTCTCTCTCTCTCTCTCTCTCTCTCTCTCTCTCTCTCTCTCTCTCTCTCTCTCTCTCTCTCTCTCTCTCAGATGGGTTTTTTAACTGTCAGGAAGCAAGAACATAAATCAGGCTGCCTTCCTTGTATAATCCTTGATCCATTAAAGGCCGTTCTTTCCGCAAAACAAGAACGTTAAACAAGAGCTTTCTGAGACTGCAAGCTTCTTTCAAGGCCGAGCAAACCATCCCTCCCCCTCCTTCCCCCCCCGCCCCCCTTCCACGCCCGGTTCTTATCCCAAAATCTAGCCACTTATTACCCTTTACGAGCGGCATCTCTGGTAGTGTTTTTCTAAAGATCTAAAAATAACTAACTTTCTTGTTAACAAAAAGAGAAACATACTCACACATAACCACATTGACGAAGGTAAAAAATAATCATTGCTACAACGGATTATATATATATATATATATATATATATATATATATATATATATATATATATATATATATAAAGAGTTGATGAACGTTGTTGCAGAAGGTTAACTAACTAAGACGAGGAGAAGAAATTTGAGGCCGTGATGTTACATGACAGGGATTGATAAAGAGTTAGTGAGTCACGAGACAATTCTATTAATTAAAGTGAGTCACAGCACCTCCCAACCATGCCTGTGTGATGTGGTGTGGCCGTGAGGTCTTAGCTAACACGGTATTAATGCATTCAAAACATTATAATTCTACCATATTTCTACCTTTCTTCCATTTTCTTCATTCTCTCCTTATGACTGGAATTACATATATTTTATTACCTTGTTTTGGGAGAATCATGATCACCCTTGTGCTCTTCATACCGTACTTATGAAGAGTGTCTGTGATATGCGTGTTAGCACCATAACGTAAGGCTCACAGTGGCCTTAGAAGCAGCTCAAGGGGCCACTGTTTTCACATTCAACGCCTGTGTACCCTCCAATTGCTTCTATTAAGTATGAATCATCAATAACCTGAGTCTATAAATAACTAGTAGAATAGATAAATGAATAAATGAGAGAGAGAGAGAGAGAGAGAGAGAGAGAGAGAGAGAGAGAGAGAGAGAGAGAGAGAGAGAGAGAGAGAGAGAGAGAGAGAGAGAGAGAGAGAGAGAGAGAGAGAGAGAGATAGGATAATAGATAGTGATCCAACGCCAAACACAACCCGGAAGGCCACTTGACATCCAGCACCGAGCAGCAGCATGTGGGATGAAGAGGAACACGAGGCATCCACCCAACAAACCACCATTAGTTAGGGGAACGAACCCAGGTCCTTTCGCTTATGAGGAAGAATGTGTTAGCCGCTGCACCACCATCAATGAGGCAGCCCCAGTTAGGGTTTATTTTTATCTTTTATTTTCCTAGTATGTTTTCTCTATGGCGTTATGTGGAAGTAGCAGGTCTAGGCTTATCAGGAAGTTATGTTAAAAGCTGCTTCATCATGTACTTGTGAACTTGAAAGGTGACTTCCTCTTATGACTCAGAAAGACAGTCTTTCTCTCTTTTATTATACTTTTTTTTTCTCTCTCTCTCTCTCTTATTTTGTATTAATTTATCCCTACCTGCGATACCCTAATGTTATATGATATTCTTAAACATTGCACAAAGCAGCAGTGTGGGGTTAAAAAGAGGAATGAAGGTGGTGCCATGTGCTTGGGCTGCGTCGGAAGGATGGGCAGAGGCAGTACATCGGAGTGCGGGTGGGGCGCCCCGGCCAGCGAGTCAAGGTGAGCGAGAAATAGAAGCGAGAAGTTCCTGGTGTGATCTAGTCTTTTGTATAGTTTTGCCTCATCTTCCTAAACTCTTTCACGTGGATTTCAGGAAGTATAAAGGCTGTCTTGTAATAATGTTCACAAAGAGGAACAGTAACTTATGGTAGATAATAGGGTGGGTGAAATAGGGATCCAGATTGGAGTGTAAGGGTAGACAAGGTGCGGCAGTGAAAGCAGAAAATGACGCCACTCACTCATCAGCTAAAAATATCCTGACGCATTCTTCTGATAACTAGATTTTTCTCGTTCAGCTAACCTCGACAATCTCTTTTTAATGAGATTTTATAATTTTTAGATGCAGACTGTAAGAAAAATAAGAGTATGAATAACAAAGTTTCTAATCGTTTTGCAACAGATGAGCAAACTTACTTACATGAAAAATTACATCACATCTTATTGCAACACGATTGAACTCCATGAAGGAGGAATAGTTTTTGTTGTAGATGTTCAACTTTTTTTTTCCAAACTAAGAGGATAATATGAAACAACGGTGTGTACGATAATCCTAACAAATGAAGGACTCCGTGATATCAAGAGTGTTACGATAATAATGTTACACTAGCACGGTAAGGCAGCACGGAGGCATAACAATTAAAAGTATATATTTGATGTTTTCTGATGTACAAAAACCCACCGTCTTGATATATTTAGAAATGTAAAAACAAAATCTGTGGAAATATAGTCCAGTGTAAATAACTAGTACATGAAGACTAAGATCATTAAAAACCTCCGTATTTTAATTACATTTGCCGTAAAATACTGCATCACACAGTTTTTGTCAAATATTAAATAGAAATACGTATAGTACAAGACACACATTCTAAAACTGTAAAACTGGATGCAAATTTCCGAAAGATGACAGAATGTTACGTGGATGGATGCAAATTTTTGAAAGATAACAAAAGCTTATGAAGTTAATATCGCTTTAAGATCTTCATAGACCCTACGTGGCAACCAAGCATCACCGGAAGGTGAGGTGGTCTAGATGCACGGCCTATTCCTTCCATTTCCTGGACGGACGAGTCATTCCGGGGAGGGAGAGAGGGAGGGAGGGAGGGAGTGACGCTGCATGAAAGCCACAC
>JAPQNM010000003.1:1484894-1487394 GCA_029783475.1 Metacarcinus magister | reverse complement strand
TCTCTCTCTCTCTCTCTCTCTCTCTCTCTCTCTCTCTCTCTCTCTCTCTCTCTCTCTCTCTCTCTCTCTCTCTCTCTCTCTCTCTCTCTCTCTCTCTCTCTCTCTCTCTCTCTCTCAAAAAAATAATAATAAAATACATCTAATACGGAATATAAACAAACTTATGGGTATAAAATTTTTTATTAAATTTATATCTTACACTTATTTTTGGAAGGAAATATTAGCCAGAGAGAGAGTTGGAGGGAAGTCATGTATTTTTTTTTAACAATACATTTACTTCCTATGGCACAAAAAAATAATGGAGGCGAGTATGAGAGAAAAAAAATAGAGAGAGAGTGGATCGCCGGGGGTGAAGGAAGACGGAAGTATATATGTAGTACGTGGCAGGGCTATAAAACAGGAATAAGAAAAAAAAACACAAAAGAAAAAGAAAGAAAAAGAAAAAAAAACTATATATAAAAAAAAATATTGAGCCTCCATCATCGTTAACCCTTCCAAGGTCATTAGGTCTGGACTCTGATGAGATAAGCTTCTGACATATCCCTCAAGAGTACAACTAATGTGGCGGCACCTCGGCTCTCATCTCTCTCTCTCTCTCTCTCTCTCTCTCTCTCTCTCTCTCTCTCTCTCTCTCTCTCTCTCTCTCTCTCGTTGCTTCCTTCTTGTGGTGATGCATCGGTGGTGTTTAAGGTGAAGGAGGCGTGATGCATAAGGTGTTGTTGTTGTTGTTGTTGTTGTTGGTGGTGGTGTTGTTATTATTGTTGCTGTTGTTGTTGTTGTTGCATCAGGGTCTCGATCTCTCTTGTCCTTGTTGAAATGCCTGAGAGATGGTTTCCTCTTCTCTTCTCCTCACTTCGTCTCCGCTGAACTTTCATCAGTGACTCGGTCTGTCTGCACTCACACTTGCTTCTTCCTTTTCTGCTTCCGAGAATACAAAGGAGTGGAGTGGAGTAACGTGTAGACAGACAGCACATCTTAGGAGAACCACACTCGTACGTTATACATGTAGACACTCAAGTAAATAAACAGTACAGTGACTAGCAAACAAAAGTAGTAACGCGTAGCCAGACAGCACATCATAGGAGAACCACACTCGTACGTACGTTATACATGTAGACACTCAAGTAAACAAACAGTACAGTGACTAGCAAACGAAAGTATAGTCCTCTTAACTAACATGTATACATATAGTCGCTCGAACATTTATTCTTGATGCCGCTCAGGTAACTTTACGTAGAGATGAATCATGAACAATGGTGAAGACACTTGTGAAGATCGGTGGTGTTCTAACATCATTACAACGGATAGGTATGCATGTTAACCTTGAATGAGATGATGGTGATGAGTGGAGGAATCTGTGTGTGTGTGTGTGTGTGTGTGTGTGTGTGTGTGTGTGTGTGTGTGTGTGTGTGTGTGTGTGTGTGTGTGTGTATGTGTGTGTGTGTGTGTGTGTGTGTGTGTGTGTGTGTGTGATCCTCACAGACATATGGGAGGGTACGGGAAGGGTAAAAGGTCTGGGAAAGCATAAGGATCGGGATTGATGAGAGTCCCGCCAATACGACAAGGTTTCTTCCGCCGCCGGTTCTTCGGGAATCTCCTCACGCCACGTACAAAGAACCGAGCTTCCCTGCAAGACGGGCAGAGGGCGTGGCAGGTGTCGCTTGGGTAGCAGCAAGACGGGAACTGTGGACAGAGCACCAGGGCCCTCGACACGACCACTGTAGCCGCCACCAGCACCAGCAACACAGCCCAAGCCTTCATCCTGAGCCCACTAAATTCCTGAGAGCGGGAAAATATACCTCGTTGAGAAGGGTTAGAAAGGTGCAAGGAAAGGAAAGCCGTGACGCTCCGATTCCTTTATAAACACTTCCTTGTTACAGAAAAAATATCTAATAAGGATTTCATTATTGACTTAAGTAGCAAGAGTGGATGAAGGAAGTAGAAGATGTTTAGACTGATGTGTCATGCTAGACTTTGGAAATGCCGGCGGATAAGCGAGGAAATATCAAAATAAGGAACAATGAGATGCTTTAGAAAGGCATGTGTGTGTGTGTGTGTGTGTGTGTGTGTGTGTGTGTGTGTGTGTGTGTGTGTGTGTGTGTGTGTGTGTGTGTGTGTGTGTGTACCTTAAGTCCTTTGTCGAAACTTTCAAGGTTACATGTGACTGTGACAATACCAATTAATGAGAAGATATCTTGACCTTAAGCCATAAGGACAATTAACTTCCGCTCTCTCTCTCTCTCTCTCTCTCTCTCTCTCTCTCTCTCTCTCTCTCTCTCTCTCTCTCTCTCTCATCACCTTGCACGGCACAAATCATACCTTTGCTTTGTCAGAAGGCATCGCGGCACTCCCTGAATACCACCCTTCAAGGCCACTCACCAACCAACACAAGGCGCCCATACCAACTTCCTCCAACACACACACACACTGCCCCCTTTTGCGGAAGTACTACACCCCTCCTTTACTACCGCATGTTTCTCGCCACACACTCATTAACTGA
>JAPQNM010000003.1:1449894-1479894 GCA_029783475.1 Metacarcinus magister | reverse complement strand
GTGGGTAGATAGAGCTGTGAAAAGACCCTAACGACCTGGCGTGTTAAGCAATAACGAGAGAGAGAGAGAGAGAGAGAGAGAGAGGAGAGAGAGAGAGAGAGAGAGAGAGAGAGAGAGAGAGAGAGAGAGAGAGAGCTGCATTTTTTTACGAACTACAAGCTTACTAATCTTGACACACATTTTTAGTTCCGCTGCTCTACATAATAATAGCAAAAAAATATATTAATAAATGTAAAAAAAACCCTTGCAATATCTGACACTATTAGCGCACTATTCCCGCCGTTAAGACACGCTGAACTTCCTACTTGCACTACACTCATTTCTCTAACCCGTCTTGCAAAGGGAGGGTGAGAGACGCATGAAGGCGGCTCAACCAACACAGGACCCGCCAGACCTCTTTTCCACTCCACATGTAAATCAGGCCCATTACGGCGTGTCAAATCAGCATAATTTTGACGTGGAGCTGACACCTGTACTTTGGGAAGACAGCCCCCACTCCCCCTATCCCCTCCCTCACGCACACCCTTCCTAGCCCAAGCCGTCTGTTGCATATTTAAAGTGGTATTTGATCTCAGTCTTTCTTTGGAGAATGAAAAGCTTGCCGATGTGTGTTCAGACGCCCAGAAGGTTTGCCATGTGCATACACAGCCACCGAGGCCAAGGGAGTTACAGGTGTGTTATATAACCTACCAAGCAACACCAGTGATAGAAGATGCTTTAGTGCAAACATGTGAAGTGAAGCAAACATTACCTATTATAGCACTCAACACATACCACCCAACACAATGCCTCACACTCATGGATAACAGCTGATATGTATGGATAAATACTATATCTTACATGATGTTTCTTTCTTCCTAGTAATACTTAAAGTTGTCGTTTGCTATAGTCATAACATACTACGTAGTGACTCCCTTGTGTGGACGAGTATATATGGTGCGCTGAGGAGATGACTTGCAGACTCACACTGGTCCATAGAGGTGACCTTAAGAGGACGCCTCAAGATGTCCTGCCAAAAGTCCTGCCCAGCATTCAGCATTCCACGCCAATATGAAGGATCCAGTAAAATCCACCTTCCTTAAGTGGGTGGCGATGGTAAGGGTTTCACGTGTTAAAATGTAGAATTGTAGATAATCACCCTTCTTCCTCAACTGAAACTCCTGATGGCAAAGCAAAGTAATGGAGACAACAACTGTGGGTGTACCGTGTGGTGTTGAGGTGGTTTAATAAACGCCGCTGTGGTGGTGTGCTCTAACTAAACCTATAACATTTCTTCCATTAAGTTAACACAAAATGAAGAATGTAGTACATGCATGTATATGCACAGAACAATAAAACTGAAACAACTACACTGATGTTAACATACTCCTCATTCAAGAGGGCGAAAGGGCTTAACCATGAAATGTTGGGAAAGTTTCTCTAGTAAGAAGACTCAGAAGACTGCTGCCAGAGCAATGACGCTTAATAAATGGTGACTTCAAGAATGATTGAGGAGCTGAATGCCCTTATCCAACCACCATCACAATAATAACACTAGCGCTGTACTACCTACCATGAGTACAAAGGAACACATTATAAGGAACCATTTTTCATTTAAACTAATTTGTTTCGTTGTCACTTAAAGAATATTGTGATCCCGGGAAATCCTGAGGCGCACAGCCGTACACTCAGAACATTAAGCGGCTGTGGCAAGATATAAATAAGTATGTAAAGAGGCTTGGAATATGGTCTCAATATTTTAAGCAAAATTTCGCCCATTACCTGTTTCACCTTCAATGTCAGGAGCAGTGTCTTCACCATTTCTTGCGTGAAATTACCCGCCTGTACTACCCAGTCTTCAAGCCTCGGGCCAAACAGCGCCGAGCGTGTACCCAGGTTAGGTTAGGTTAAATTTAATTAAGATAAAAATCGAAAATTAGCATGGTGGAAAGGGGTTGTTGTTGGTGGTGGGTACTATGACAAGGCCCCTAACCCCACCATTGCTTACAGGGTGCAGGTTAGGTCAGCTTTTTAATGGGTTCGGTTTAACTAATTAAGAAAACAAATTGATTAATAATGGGTATCGCAGAGAGCTGGTGGCGGGCTCCACTTGAAATTTCACCACTGCTTATATAATTACCAGTCTTCCTTATCATTATTTTACTATTTACGAGGACGTAACTTTTTTTCTTTCTTCTGGTTAAATTTAATGAGTTTTGTATTAATCCACTACTTCTCAACGCAAAAAAAAATATGTAGTGATTGCGGGAGAAACGGATAGCTGATTAATTAATAACTCATCAAATCTTAACAGTAAAAAATTGTTTCCGCCTCGAAAACGATGATAGTCCACTAAGGCAATAAGACAAATATAGACACGGCTTAGAATCGCTGTGCATACTTGAGAAGAAAAATATAATCATAATCTTCTCGAATAAAATCGGTGTTACTGAATCAAATCATATAAATAGCAATAAAAAGTTCATACTACAAACATAACATAAACAAGAACAGATCAGGAGAAAAAACGGATAATATGGAGATAACATTAACGTCTATAGCCCCGCAGGGTTAGGTAAGGTTTGAGTTAGGTTATATAAGCCTCAAAATTAGTAGGCTAACATTATCTCTATTTTTTTCTATGGGCTAACCTTATCTCCATTTTACCCTAAAAAACTAACACTTACCCTATACATCTTAGGAAACAGCAGTAACCCCAATACTAGACGGTAGGTGTAGGGGGAACCAGGAGGCGAAGTACCTTTGACTTGAGAGCAGTCGCTTCCCTCTTTTGGGAAGGCTCTTGAGGCACTGGTCGTCACTGGTTCCCTAACTCTCACTTGTGGCTCCAAGCGCCACACCCCGGCACACTATCTCGACTGACAGGCTGAACCAAGTGAGGGGCCCACGCCACTGTGGGTTAGTGAAACTTTAAATTAGTAGTAAAATTCGGCGTCATATGACCACGTTGTTGCGGCGCCATGGTTTCAATTATTTAATCATCAACTAGACGAGCTCTTTAACCTTGAAGCAAACGACGACTTATACGGATGAACACTTGGCTCTTTACATGGCCTTATATATACACACATACAACCATAATCCTGCAGCTACATAATTCTCACACGCGCATAGTTTCATGTTTTTTGTAATTATTTTTTTTCAATACACTTTGATTTTCTTTGTCCCCCTTACGGGCCGTAGCTACATCTTAATTAAGTTCTTATGATGCCTTTTTATTTACAGATCTATCACTATTAAAACACCCGGCCAGCACTACGGTAGATGGTCCTATAAGACACAGAACAGCCATATTATTCCAGCCATACACTCCTCACCGTGTTTCGAGTAAGGTTTTGATCACAAATTTCATAAGGTGGCTTGGCTTAACTTAACTAGCTCGCGTTTGGCTATTCTGGCTTGGGATTATTATTTACACATCACTATCACTTCTTATTCATTACCGGAAAGGGTTGTTTCTCCACGCTAATATTAGAAGAAATGCACTGTAAACGCACATGGTTCGTAACACACGGAAAATGGCGAGACTCTGCTGGACCTTGCTGCTGATTGGTTGTCCCATTGCGTGACGACGTAAACAAGTGCCAACAAGCTTTGTAAAGTGTGCAGTGATTGATGTGTCCTACCTTCGTTTACAGTATGCGGGCAGTAATTTGAGATATTAATTAATCCACGAGAGGCAAGACTTGGAGAACTCAGGAGTGGTCAAGGTAAAATATTACTTAAGTCGTAGATAACGAAGGTGTATGTGTTATGGATACCCTCAAATGTTTACTCTGAAATTCAAATGGCGTCTCTACCATCTAGCCCAACAGTGATAAAAAATAATAATAACCCTCACCCCTGTGCTTAGTAATTATATAGATAGATAGATAGTACTATTAGGGACTTGATTATCCCAACACTTATGTAGTTGAATAGAGGCGAGGACAAACCTTCACTCCCTTGTCTATCCAAGATCCAGTTGGGTAGTACGACCATGTTCACGATGCCTACTGATGGTGAATGACTGCAAGTAAGGTGCATTCCACAACAAAATCCCTTATGGTATGGTACTCTGCAATGCCTATAGGATTTCTGCCATTTCTAGAAGGTATCGTGACTCATCTCATTGCCTTACTGTGTATTTACCTAGTTGTAGTATACAGGGCCTGAGCTACACTCGTGTGGTCCGGTCTCCGTATCTACATTTGTCCAGTTTTTCCTTCAGTTGATGTACTTTTTTTTTGCCATTATCATCTCTTTCTTGAGTCCATTCCAAGTATCTATACTTCTGTGGGGAAACTACTTTTTTGTATCGTTCAAACAAATTCCTTTTTGCAATTTTTTCTTCTATCCCCTCCTTTTCTTCTCAATAATATGTCTTTTCTATGTTTCCTCCAGGTTGTTCATGAATTTATATATATTGTGATTAAGTCATCTCTTTCTCTTCTTTCTTTCAATGTTGTTAGATGCATTTCTTTTAATCTTTCCTCATAGGCTATGTTAAGTCTTCCAATTATGGCACCATCTTAGTTGCAATTCTCTGTATTCTTTCTAATTTCAACAATGCTTTTTCTTGTTCGGGGACCATATTACTTCTGCATATTCCAGTTTTGTTCTGATCATTGTAGTTCTAATTTATCTCATCATATCTTTATCTAGGAAATGGAAAGCTATCCGTATATTCCTTAGCATCCTCAAAGTGTCACCAAATATTCTATTTATATGTTTCTCTGGTGATAAGTTGTCCTGTTTTACCACTCCCAAATCTTTCTTTTCTTTTGCTATTGATATAATATTTTCCCCTAACTTAATGTCCATGAGGGTCTCATTGCATTTTTTCCCATTTCCAATACATGGCATTTTTTTGCATTAAATTCCATTTCCCATGTTTTGCTCTATTCATATATCTTGTTTATATCATTCTGTAGCTCCTCACAATCCTTGTGGTTTCCTATCTTTCTTAGTAATTTTGCATCATCTGCAAACAGACTTATGTAACTGCTTACTCCTTCAGTCATGTCATTTACATATATTAAAAACATTATTGGTGCCAAAACTGATCTTTGTGGTACTCCACTTTTAACTTCTCTCCATTCAGATTTTCCATCCTCTACTACTGTTCTCATTTCCCATTCTTTCAGGTAGTTTTCCATCTAGTTCTTTAATGTTCCTTTCAATCCTCCAATGTGTTCCAACTTCCATAGTAATCTCCTGTGCGGAACCTTATCGAATGCCCTTTTTAAGTCTAAATATATGCAATCCACCCATCCCTCTTTCTTGTGTTATATCTATTACTCTTGAATAAAAACTTGATAAGTTTGTGACACAACCTGTATGTATTCTATATACGAGGCTTACAATGACTCACCATTCACTTTCACACAAAAAAAAGTTTATTCAACAACAAGTATATTAGAACACTCAGACCAAACATGATTTTTTTTCTTCTTCATACAACTAGCTGTCTCCCAAGCACAGTGCCACCCTATTATGATATATTATAAATCATATAACTATGTATTACATATGAGAATACATGATATTCTTTAAGTTTCTCTACTAATTTAAGGTAAAATTTTGTTTAATTGATTACATAATTTCAATTAGATTCATACAGCCCCCATCGCAGGGCTTTCACTACAGCCATTAGTTTTGCTTGTATGTACAAAAAGACTCATACTTAAATGAAAATAAAAAGAAAGGGAGAAGAATAATCAGATAACCAAAACAAAGAAATATTGGTGAATGTATCAATATTTTAATGACATGCTAAGGAGATTAATCTCTTTCATGGTATATAGTGCTTAGTTTTCTTAGTCAAAAATCCCTGCCTATAATTGAGACTGAGCCACACAAGTCAGTGACAATTTCATGCAGGTTTATTCTCTTTTGAAGGTTAGTGCATAAGGGAAAACCCAAAGAAGTAAATTACGGTAACACACATATTGCACTTGTCCTTATGTCCTGTGGCAAGGGATTCTCATACATTAGACTCCAATTTTTTTCTTACCACACAAAAAATGTCATTTCCAGGAAAATTAATCCATGAAAGTCATAAATTTCAACCAAACTTTGCCAAGCATTCCAGTAAAGAAGTAATACCCTTCAGCTCTCGTCCTTCTCATCACTGTCTTCTTCATCTTCATCGTCTGACTCATCTTCACTATTGATCTCCAGGTCCCGTAAATCCTCGTAAAATTCATCATCTTCCATTCCTTTCATGAGCTGTTCCAGTTTTTGTTTTGCGTTTTTAAAGTATTCTTCCATGGAGAGAGAGGCTTCATCTTCCTCCTTCTCAGGTTCATTACTGACGCTCTCCAAGACAGAACTTTTGGCAGACTTCTTCTTGCTTTTACCATCCATCTTCTCTAAGTACCTGCAATGGACGAAGAAACTTGAACAACTACGAAGCATTAATGAAAAATAAATTGCAATTACAGGTTGACTATCAATAATCCGGCATGAGCAAACAGCTAATTCTGGGTACAGCGCCATCAAAACATAAACATAAACAGAGCCTCCCGAAAACAGTAATGCGCCAACCCAGGAAATTTGAAACTGCGCTCTGAAATTCATGCTGGAAAACTAATGGAACCGGAATATTGAGTGCCGGATTATTGATAGGCAACCTGTACTACGAAGTCAATAACTATGAACATTTTAAAGGAAAAATACACTACCTGTAATATGCCCGCCTCTTGCGCTCAGACAGAAATTTCACTTCTGCCTCCAATTCTGACATAGTTTGTAAACGTTCCTGTAAAAAAAAAGTTTATTATGCTTCACTTTCTTAATGTAAAATATCAAACTTGTATCAATTATTATTTTAAATCTTCATATCGTTACTGACAGCTTCATAAAAAGTTAGTGACATGTAATGGAGATGTTTGAAAGCCAGTCATGTGTTGTCTATAAAACTATCTATCTCTAAGAATGAGAAAAGAGAGAGAGAGAGAGAGAGAGAGAGAGAGAGAGAGAGAGAGAGAGAGAGAGAGAGAGAGAGAGAGAGAGAGAGAGAGAGAGAGAGAGAGAGAGAGAGATAGTTCCATAGAAAATATATCCATGCTGCTATGAACCTTACAACATCACAGAAGAAGTACAGGAATACAAAATGGCATAAAATTTGTAGCTACTCGACACAACACATAATAGCCAGCCTTACTATTTGTGTTGCAGGTTTATGTGCAATGATCTCTTCCTTCTTTCCGCACTTGCAACAGACTTGTAACTCTTTAGCACAAGAGACGCAGACAGTGTGATAGGCATCCTGTGGAGACAACAAAAAAAACACTGACTATATTAAAATCAAATCTGTTATTCTCTATTAATCATATTTTAACTTGAATATAATTATAAGCTAATGCAAATATCTTTTAACATAATTTCTTCTTGGTGTTTAGTCTCTACCACTAAGTCTATTCAGGAATATGGCACACTCCGTTACATCCAATATTCCTATACAATGCTTAATCTACAGTAAGCATCCTACTACTGTATTACATGGGTTCCCAAAGTGGGTGGTACCGATCCCTTGGAGGCACTGGAAAGCTACAAGGGGGCGGTGAGGCAAAACGTGGCTGTATTAGGGCAGCAGCGTGACATCAGAACCAAATAATAATTCATATTGTTCTATATAATCTATTATATTAAATCCATAATAAGTTACTGAATATGGGGATCTAAGAATTCTTTTTTTGGTGTCTTTCAGCCTGATGTTGACAAGTTGATATCCCTGCACCAAGCACATCCATCCCATTAAAGGTGCAAAGATAGTTACAGGTGAGATGTAACTTTCATATTGATAGAACACCTAAATATTTTGGTTTACTGGGTTAATTATTATTTGTGAAATATATGCATGAGTTTACAGTATTAGATTAGTTGTTTTGAATTAACATTATACCTAATACCAAGAAAGAAGTGTTTTCATATGTGACTGGTGGGGGGGGGGACTAGGTATGTGGCCTGGGACCCAAGGTGACCAATTTGTCTTGAGGTTGTGTGTTTTTACTTCTAAGTTCATTGACCTACCAACCATGATACAACACAGATATGCAACAAATGTATACACACCTTAAGATCCATGTCAAAAGTATATCATTGCATTAATAATAATTTAATGCATATATTGTTACAATACAGCTGTTGTATTATACAGACTTTTTTTAGTTTTCACCATTTATTTATTTATTTATTTATTGACTATTACCTTAATATTCTTTTGATGACATCTGGTGCAGGTTTTAGGTTGTGACAGAGACTTATATTTCTTGTACTTCACTCTCCAGGCGATTACTTCCTGACATCTCTTGCAAACCTTCCAAATACACAAAGCAAAATTATAAGCCATGAAATACATGAAATACACATACATAAATAATTATCAGAGGTGAAATATATAAACTTAATTAAGAAACTCTGATTCATCTTAATGTAAGCAGACACGAAAAACTACTTCTACCAATACATCTTTCAAAATTTTGTAGATTATGAAGGACAGAGATACATTTTTAATTCTTAGTAAATAACAGTGGTAGTGTTAGATCTATATATAGCTATGTGTTGTTTGCCAGTGATGATCTGATATAAAAATTAACCTTTATTTGGCATTTGAAACATCATTGTGTAAAGTGTAGTTATAGTCTTATGAAATTAGTGTCTTATAAAACCTGAAAAAAAGTATATGTAAAATATTCAGGAGTTTAGATGAATAGATGGACCCTCCCTAAACCAAACTTCATGTTGGTATCATTATTGTATATAAGTCTCTTACTACACATTACCAAATATAAAACTCTTAATTTACACTCATCAGTTTATTATTATTATTATTATTAAATCATTTGCCTTTCCAATGATTCCTCTGGTAGCTATCACTAATCCACTTAAGATTACTTCCCCATTACTACTTGACAATATTAGATAGTGCTATATCATTATATTTAATTTCCTTAAACATTTAACATTAACCTACAAATCCAATATGATTTCTAACTAAATGGCTTTGTATTGCATTTACACAGTTCCGAAACACTCATACTAACCTCAGTGATCTCCATGCTATTCATTGACAGAGTGCGTTTACTGCAGTCATGGAGAGTGTTCTTGAAGGCTGTTGTGTTGGTGTGCTTCTGCTTGCGGGTGCGGGCAGTATTTCCTCGCTGACAACTCATTCTGTCTGCCTGCTAAAAGTGAGTAACAATTAGACACATATAGTCACTTTACATATGTAGTTGTTAGGATATTATTCACTTCTGGAAACCATACAAAATATATACATCTATCTATCTATGTTAAACAATTAATACCAAGGAAGGGGAAGTGCATACAGTGTGGCAGTGAATTGGAGGTATAAAGTGAGAGATGTATTCGATGTTAGGGTGAGTAGGTCATGTGGCATTTGTTTAATTTCAAAATGCCAATCATTTCTTCAGACATTAGGAGACTACGTAGCAATTTCCTGAAAATCCAAAACCATTAAAAGGAGGTATTCGCTAACAAGGTCACACACGAATATCACATTTTGATAATGATACAAAGACAAGAATAAGGTGATTAAAATTAATAATACCCGCGAACTAGGTAACTATTGACCATATAGTTCTGTTAGGGTTAACGAGAGAGCATTACCTCTCACCAAGTTAAGCTGCCGTGAGCTAAGATTGAACTCACAATCCCTAGGTCATGGTTCAAGCACAGTATCACATAACTAAATTGTCCCCTACATAGACAAGAGCAGGGTAGTTCCAAGCCACTATGGGGCCCTAAACAGGATTTTATTTGAGGGCTGCTCCTACTGACTGTGTGGCCCTCTCGGGAAAATAGGAACCCCTTAGGATTGGAGGCCTCCCTCCCCCTGGAGATTATAGGATTGGGGCCCCCTTAGGATTGGAGGCCTTCCCTTGGAGATTATGGGATTGGGAGCCCCCTAGGAATTTCATGGCCCTAAACAACCACTTATCACCCTTATGCCGTGGGTCCCCTACATAGACAAGTGGTTCTTTGACAAACGCATGAAAGCCACATGTTGGCAGGAAGATTGATCCCCTTTGCCACCTGTGTTCCCTTTATTTGAAGCATGTGTTTGGTTTGGATTAAACAAAGAGGAACCAACCTGTAAAGTGTAGCACTGGGTTAAGGCCGGGCAGTGTTTGTATACTGTGTTTAATTAACGTAGATTAATAAACACACAGTGAATGGCTCTTGTTTTGGTCTGGTACTTCAGTTTTTACAACGGTACATGTCATGCTGATTTTAGTTTCGTATTTTCCCAGAACGTAGTATGGATTATGTATGCTATAATTTAAAGTAATTCATTGGCAGTACTTAGAACTCATGTTTATCAAAATTTACTTAACGTTTCGTTTTTTTTCATTTTTATATTCACACGTATTATAATATTTAAAAAACCCTGTTTATTTATCAGTTTTTGTAATTACTTTTCATTTGTACATGGTTTGACATTGACGGATGCTGAGTGTTTACTTCGGACAGAACATTTTTTATTTGTTTATAGTTCCAAGTCTAAGTCCAAATTCCCCGCCTAGAGTGACAGACAGGCTGAAACAGCAACAGTGATATTATAGATAGTGAAGGGAAAGCTGACACAACAGGTGAGGCCATCCACTTACATATAACACTTTGACACAATGGATAGGAAAGGACCAGAAGAGTAGGAGAATGTGAATGTAGTTGTTATGTGGTTGTTAACGTCGACCAAACTCCACTTGGATTTTGGTTAATCATTATGGTTTATTGATAAGGTGAGTGTTCTATCAAGGGTTGAGTCCTCGCAGGGGCGTAACTAGGAGGTAACACGTTATTCTTCACCATTAATAGTGGTTGGATATAAAGAAAACATTACCTATTAAGCGTAAATAGCCTTAATAAATAACCACAAGTTTCAACAGGTACCTTTAGGTGGCGGTGTAGCAGTGTGAAGTGTCCACCCAGCGGCGTACCTCCGCCGGGGCCACTCTATCCTGGGTGGATACTTCACACTGCTACAGCGGCCGTGCGTTGACTGCTGGGTCACGTATATATAAAACCAAAATTGAGATTTTTATTATACACAGGAAAGCAATTATATATACTTTAAAAAATTGTTTGAAATACCTATCCGTTCCCTACATAAACATTTATTATATTTGATTCGTATTTATTTCATGAAAAATGTTTATTTCTAAGGTCAATCATAAAAT
This sequence comes from Metacarcinus magister, assembly GCA_029783475.1. NCBI lineage: Eukaryota > Metazoa > Arthropoda > Malacostraca > Decapoda > Cancridae > Metacarcinus > Metacarcinus magister. Next base: position 1,468,708 of record JAPQNM010000003.1, on the reverse strand, counting down.
CGAATAATAGAATAAAGCAATAATAATGAAATTAAACCAATATAAACTATAGAATAGAATATATAAAAATTATTCAAACCGAAAGTAAAGCCTAAATAAACCATAATACAAAGAAAAACGGAAAATACAACGAACAAAGGAGGAAAAAACACCGTAATTATTTGTTTACATCCAAGAGTGTTAATTGTAGAGTGTTAGGCACAGTAAAAGAAGTGTTAGGACATAATAACCTACAAGGATAAAGATGAAGGTGAGTGTGCTGTGTTATGAGTGTGTTTTGGTGGGCTGAAAGGCTGAAAGTAGCACTAGGGATGTGCGGTATAGACCAAAATACCGGTATACCGAAGGGCTTCTAATACATGTAATACCGCCTCGAAAATATCGGTATGTCGGTATACCGGATAGGTGCATATCCCTAGAAACACACACACACACTCAAAACTTGGAATTTTATTAAATGGAATCTATAATATTGTTACGAAGCCCGTAGTCCACCGACACGGGTTGGTGAGGTGGCACGGGGTGGTGATGTGGTGGGGGCCCTTTCGGCCCTACGAACAGACGGGACCCTACTCTCGCCTCGACCAGGTGGTGGCTCTGGCCGCTCCACTCCACCTAACTGCCATTGGATTTACTTCACTACTACAACGCCTGTGTGAGGCCCTGTGAGAGCCTTGCCACTACGGGAGAACACCAGTTCTGTGTCAGCGAGTGAGCGGGAGCTGTGGTGGTGTGTCACCAGCTCCGTAACTACGAGTGAGCGGGAACTGTCGTTGTGCTGCCGTGTTGGAGTGACAGTAGCTGGGTGGGGAGCCGGGGCGGTAAGCCGCGGGCCTGATTGTTGGCCTTGTTAATGGTCGTGTTGTACTGTGTTGAAGAGTCAATAGTGAACTAGTGGTGAACACCTTTTTCCAGTGTTTCCTTGCCTAATTACCACCAGGTAGAAGTAGAGAGAAGAGGGGGGGGGGTCCTCGTTACAATATATATATCGGTTCGTTACACATTTAATATTATTATAAAGCTTTTTCTCTTTCTTTTTATCTACATTTTGTATAATATTAATTTGTAGTTCAATAATAATAATACTCATAATAACCGCTAGCAGCCGACACCGGACGTTTTACACCTTCCCTGTTCCTCTCCATGTCTATTTGAGAGATGGAGGAGCAGTAACACACTATTCTTCACCATTAATAGTGGAAAAATATAAAGAAAACATTACCTATTAAGCGTAAATAACCTAAAATAAAAACATAAACAGGTTCCAACAGGTAGACTAAGATGGCGGCCGTGTGCTGACAGTGTTGATCACGTATATATTAAACCAATATTGAGATTTTTATTATACGCAGAAAAGCAATTATATATACTTTAAAAAATCGACTAAAATACCTAACTGTTTTCTACATAAACATTTGTTATCTTTGATTCATATTCATTTCATGAAAAATGTTTATTTCTAAGGTCAATCATAAAATCGAAATATAGAATAATGCAATACTAATGAAATTAAACCAATATAAACCATAGAATAGAATATAAACAAATTATTGAAACAGAAAGTAAAGCCTAAATAAACCATAAAACAAAGAAAAACGGAAAGAGAAAAAAATACCGTAATTATTTGTTTTCATTCAAGAGTGTTAATTATAGCGTGTTAGGCACAGTTTAATAAGTGTTAGGACATGATGACCTAGAAGGATAAAGATGAAGGTGAGTGTGCCGTGTTATGAGTGTGTTGTGAGTGTGTTTTGGTGGGTTGACGGGCTGAAAGGCTGAAAGTAGCACTAGGGATGTGCGGTATAGATAAAAATACCGGTATACCGAAGGGCTTCTAATACATGTAATACTTGTATATCGGATAGGTGCATATCCCTAGAAACACACACACACTAAACTGACGCCAGACAATGTAATCTGATTGTGTGTCCGATTAATAATTATAATACTTAGGGCACCAGTTGTGTTGCATATCACGTGTATATATATATATATATATATATATATATATATATATATATATATATATATATATATATATATATATATATATGGAGTTTGGTGTTGTGTGTGGTGGGGTTTGTTTTGGTTACTTTTTAATCATAGGTTTGGGTGTTCTTTCACTACCCTGGCACTCAAGCTTACCATTGATGAACTTTACTTAATTATTTTTTTCTTATATTTGTATTGCAGCTTTTTTTTCAGATAACATATGGAGACAAGGGCGAAAAAAGAGCCACCAGGAAAGGGCTTGAACTTCATTGATGCCCATTTTTTCAGGTAAAATTTGCTTGATGTTTTAAATAGTAGAGTTTAAATGTATAAACATCATGCTTGTGCTTATACCATTATTTCTACCAATACCAAGTCTGATACTTATTATTAAACATATACTGACACTTTTATATAAATATTCAAATGACGCTGGACAGTTTCTGATTATCATATATCTTTTGTAAGGTAAGGCGACCAAAATTGCACTACATACTCCAAGTGGGGTCTGACCAAACTAATGTATACTGGTGAAATTATATATTTATTCATGAATGAAAAATTTCCTTCTGTAGGAAGCCCAGCATTATATTAAATTTAACAGCAGCATCTTTACAGTGTTGAGAGAACTTGAGATTCAATGCAATCGTAATACCAAGATCTTTGACACATTGTACGCTTTCATATTTCACTTGGCTTGTCTTGTATTTATATATGTATTTGTTTTTTTGTTCCCACTCGAAGAATATCTAATTTATTGATGAGGGACAGAGCAAGGGATCTGGGGAGCCCCTCCTCTGTATTGTTTTTACCTACTGTGTGACAAGGCATAAAGGAGGATAGTAGATTAGATTCTCCCTGAACCTTAAAGATGTCGTATCTTACGTACCTTTATTTAAGGGTGATATAAACCAGGTATATAGATAGATTAGCTGTGAATTTAAGATGAAGAGTGACTTATTATTGGCTGTATTGAAACTAATGAGTATTATTCCTATCCATGATACTGATGGTGTATTGTTTAACAGCCTTCCATCCCAAGGTAACATCTATGCCCTAAGTCCCCTCACAGATGCTCAAGGTTACACAAAACTCCTGGTTGCCTCGCTCCAGAGAAAGGCAAGTAGTAGTATTTCCAAAAAAGATTTAGGTTCATAAACTTCCTTAAAAAATGTACAAATGTTATTATTTGCCTGAGAGAAGAAAAAATTGTATGTAAGGATGATATATATGGATAGGAGCAAGTGGAAGCATTTAAAAAGGCATGTTGGTAGATATATAGATACAAGATGGTTGAATTATGTGAATGTATCGTGTAATTGTATCGGTACTGGATAAAGATTAGCCTATGTTTTATGTGTTCATTAATTCTGTTCAAAGAGAGAAGCATCTAATTAAGTTTGCATTCCCAGATATATTGTCTCGAGTACAAGAATGGCAGACCGTGCATGCGGGAAGTGCCATTCACATACATACCAGGTAAGCAATGGTAGTACTTATGGAAACTTCTTAAATGTACTTGATGAAAACAGATATAAATTTGCTTATTAGTAAGATGCCAGTAGTGAGCATCCACATTTTGTATAACCCAAGTTAGAGCTGTGACAAGTACTGACATCCTTAACAACAGTTGATAATGTGTTAGTATTACAGTAAAACCTCGATACAATAAACCTGCTTATAGCGAATTTTAGATATAACGAACATCATTTCCTGGCTGAACCAAGTCGGATATAACAAACCAAAGTTCGTTATATCTGAGGCGTTGGGTGAGCCGGCTGAACTCTCCACTTTGATTGAACATGAATGCGCCAACGTGCACACCACTCAGTCCACAGTTAGCTCTCACTGTGAAGGGTTGGTTGCGCTTGTGCTCTCGCCACTTGCTACCTACTATGTACCTACTACCTACAGTACTACCTACTGTAACAACTCTGTATGAACACGTCTTAACGAACGAAATCCCGTATATATCGAACTCATTCGGTATTTTTACCGAACTTTGGATATAACGTCAGACCACTTGCCCCAATTGGTTCGTTATATCGAGGTTTTACTGTACAATCAATTTATAATGTTGTGTCTAGCTTGTTATCTGGTTATCTAATTTTGCTAGTTCGGAAATATTTTGTATAGTTCACAGTAAGTATGTTAGCCCGTCCCCCACACCTTCATGAGATGTATGGCATTATCAGTCCTTGTATGCACCAAGATATAAAGTTGTGCAACAGTACCTAGCCCTGTGTTGGGTGCTGCAGGAATACTACCATCATATTACCTGCGGATCGTAAAAGGTGACAGAAAGGGATGGAACGAGGGGTCTGGGAAGCCCCTCCTCTGTATTCTCTCCAATGAAAAGACAAGGTGCAGAAGGAGATGAGAGAGTATAGTCTCCATGAATCCTAAATGCCTTGTCTAGCAACCCCTTTTTAATGGGGATTTAAGCCAGGTATATACTGGTAGATAGATGCAAATAGTAAGTCCTTGTATCCACCAAGATACAAAGTTGTGCATTAGTATCTTGCCTGTCTGTTAACTATCTTCAAAAGAATACATGTGTTGTATGCTCTCTCTTTGCAGCTGGGGCAGAAATAGTTTCAATTGATGCTGTGAACAGATCTGTCATTCAAGAAGATTTCATTATTGGGATCACAATAATAAAGGTAAGGTGAAATATCTCTTACTCTTCTTGTTCTACCTTGTACTTTGTACTTTTATGAAAAACATTTATTGATAGTTGTTCAGTTGTTGACTTGGTATATGGAATAAAAAAAACCTGTGTAATGTATTTATTTAGGAATCAAGTACTCTATTTCAAGTACTGATGCTAAGTTCTTATCAAGTTTTTTCTCAAAAGTTTGAATCGTAAATTTGTTTATTTGTACTCATAGAGAATTCCAAATATTCATGATTCCATTGAAGAAAAATGCCTTGCTTTGTTTAATCCAAATCACTTACCAATGATCTTGAAGCTGTTGTTACTAGTGGTGCTTGTGAGATTAGTAATTAGATCGTCGTTTATGCTTATATTATCAAAGCCACGGAAAATATTAAACACCTCTATTAGGTTCCCTCGTAACCTACATTTGGATATACTAAATAAGTTGAGTGTCTTTAGTCGTTCTTTCTAAGGTGTGTTTCACAATTTAGGGATCATTCACACTAAACATTTACAGTAGTTCTTTGACCATCATACAATTATATAATCACAGATACATGACTTTCTTCTACATCTCAGTTTCTACCATAATCAATTTGTATTTATTAATAATTAATATTTTCTTCTTGTACATGCATTATAGTATAGAATGTAGCATTGTTAGTTATAAGTTTATATAAAGTTTTATTCATTCATTTATCTACTTATTCATAAATATATATTTTTTCTCTCTCTCAGAAAGAAGATGGTAAAAGCCAACAAAGTCAGTTCTTCAACATCTACTCTGATTGGGACCTGAACTCTGACAGTGCCTTGGAGGTGGTGTCTCAGAACTGCCTCACTCTCAAATTGGATTTTGTGCCTTACTACCTATGTCATACACACAGCAATACCAAGAGTGGATGGGAGGTAATATTATTGGTTTTATTCTCTCATATTTTTTACAAGATTTTCATGGATTTAGGAATATAGATGATGTAAAACAAATTCAACTATATATGCTTTAAGACTTTATTTGAGTTGATTAATCCAATTGCTTTTTATTACAGGGTTAAATTATCTTGTATTATTTTGTTAATGTTGAAATTTAGTTTATTTTGTTCATGTAATGGTGATTTTTTCTTTTGATTTGTTGAAATCTATTTATTTTATCTTGTCCATCTCATCTCATCTGTATTTGTTCTGTCAGAAAAGGTAAGATTAATAATTTTGATGATAATGATGATGATGATGATGATGATATGTTTTGGCAGACGGTATGGCTACTGAGTGGCAGTGATCACCGCATTCACGTCTACCACTCAGATGAAGTGTCATATCAAGAGGAAGATGAACACTCACCGTCCTTCCCGGAGTTCAACAACCTCACTGAGGTCACGCTATGGATGGACATTTTACATTCACCCGACAAAAAGAGGTATACATGTTGATGTCTTGTGTTGTGTGTCAAACTAAATTCATTCACTCTGAATGATAATTGATATATGTTTGAGAGAGATGTTGTATGATTGTTCGTAAATTGGGATATTTTTCTAGATAGACATACATTATGCTTGCCAAGATATGTTCTTGTGAACATAAATCACATCCCAAGAATGTCGTATGACATATAAAAGATGATGTACATAATGCACTTGACATTTTATGCAACCAAAAAAGTAAACATGCAATATACTGAACTAGTAATGAAATTTCCCATTTATTTTCATACATAAAAGCTACTTTGCTGAGAAATGACAATGGCAAACTTATTAGGCTATTTTTGCTTGGTTGTATTAAAGAAAAACTTAATTAGAAAATAGTTTTGAAATATAAGTATAGAATTATAATCATTCCTTTAATTTCATATAATTCTACAAAGTGAAATAGAATTCCCAGGTTAACTGCAGTACCATAAAAAGTTTATAAAAATCTATGAATCTTTTTTTTCCATGGGTATGTTTTGTTTACTGAGTTCTGTTGTTCTTACAGTCGAGTATCAGCTGTGGGTGGTGAGGGTGGCAAGGTAGAAGTGTTTCATGTCACCTTGGACCCACTGCCACGAGTCACCAGTAGTCAGTCAGTGTCTTGGGACTATCCTGTTGCATCAGTCAACACATTCCACCTTAACAACACACTGGCTGTACCAAAGTTTCTCAAAGGTAATGCATTCTTTGTATGAAAAATTGTTGTAACTTATTTCCACGACTATTCCATTCCTTGACATTGATCTACCTATTGATCTATATATCAGGCAGGGTAGCCAAGACAAGGCATCAACATACATATATTCACATGCTCTCCCTTGTGTCTTTGTAGATGTTAATAAGGTATATATGTCATTGTCTTTTTTTGTGTGATTAGGCTACATAAATGTTATAGACTGAGCTGGCTATGGTAGAAGAAGTGCATTTTATTGTTTATATAATGAGGTTTGACAAATTGGTACAACTATTAATAAAATAAGTATTTGATGTTTTAAGTTCCTCTGATACTATAGGAAAAAGTAAGAAGTAACAACTCAAAAGGAATTATTAATAACCGAAATGCATGATAGCTAAGAGTAAGCTCGTGGGTTTGTTGTATTAATTAATTCTTGGCATTTCAGCTTTTGGGCTGCAGGATGACCAAAGCTGCAAGGAAGATGTGGCTCATATTGCAGTATGTACAGCATTGGAGTCCTGCATTATATATAAGTATGTCTAATGATTTGTCAGATGTTTTTGTCCTGCTTATTTATTAACTTGCAGTGTCAATGGTGGTTTTAAAAAGTTAACTATTATTATATTCTATACGTCTACGTGAGGATTGTCCTTTTACCTACAGGAACATTCGCTGTACTTAGGTCATATATTTTCATAACACTCTATAAACCGATATGTTGCTTTTAATATTTCAACTCTATCTTGTATTTCAGAGACTTTTTAGGTTCCCGTAAAAGCTGTCTTCTGCCTGATTCAAGTGCACATGATGTAGTGTTATGTTGTACTGTTTGTGACATTGATCATGATGGCAAGAATGAAGTGCTCATTGGCACATATGGACAAGTAAGTAATCTAAGTATAATGAATGCGACATGGATGGATGATCTTTTCATAAGCCACTTCTCATACACAGAGCAAGTAGCGCATGTATTATATGTTGAAATATTGCTACATTCAAAAAGTCATATATTGAAGGTGATGGTTGTCTAGCAGGTACCTTATATGCCAGCTTATAAGACTACTTTTTTTTAGCCTGATGGATATTTCTCAAAACTAGGGATCATCTACACGGAATGTAAAATAGATCAGATCAGGTCATGTAATTTTTGTTTGATACTGTGTGGAAAAGAAGGAAGTTGAAGGTAAATATTAACAACACTAAGGTGATGATGTTTAAGGGAAATAAAAAGGGAAAGGGTTAATTTTGATTGCCCATGTAGACTTGAATATCCGAGAGAATGTGAACTTATGGTGAATGATGAAAGAATGGCAGATGTACATATATATTGATTGATAGATAATGACATATACCTCCGACAGGTCGTACTGGTGTATAAGTTAAAAGAGGAGAAGGAGGAAGAGCAGGAGGATGAGTTACCAGCATGGAGGGTCCAACACACCATGAAGTTACCCTGTCCAGTGCTCTCCATAGCATACTGTGATGTGACAGGGGATGGATGCTTTGAACTCGTTATCATGACCACGGCAGGGATCCACATCTTTCAGGTAACTACGTATACCAAATCATGAGATAATTAAGATTCAATTCAATACTAAATGGAGGATATTAAGTTAGTTTTTATAATGGTATGAGTTTATTTTTGCGATGTTTCCCTTTCAACTCGGTGTCTAATCTGCTGCCTCTTTGACCTGTTAAAAAGGATAGACATTTGATAAGAATCTTCGGTGCAGACTAAAATGAATATGACAAATAAGCAATGCAACGTTAGAAGGTTTCAATAGACACATCCCCTTTATTTTGCAGCATGATCCTAGAGACATGGCTACTCTTGTCCTTAAGAGGCTGAGGGATCTTACAAAGCATGAAAAGTTCTCACCACTAGAGACCTGCTGAGCTGCAGTGCTGACTCGCATCCACTGTTTGAATGCCTTGACACACACTCATCAAAGGATTTGTTGACATAGACTGATCTTCAAAAATATATTCTTATAAATGGTGCTCAAATTTTGCTGCAGACACTTGTGAAAGTTATCATTTAGTGTTGCTCAAAATAACAAATTTTTCATGTATTTTATTTTTGATCCCAGTAGACTCCTTTTCTCGGCTACCCCTTTATAAGAAGGATGTAAGTCAGGTGTCTATATATGTGTGTGTGTATGTATATATATATATATATATATATATATATATATATATATATATATATATATATATATATATATATATATATATATATATATATATATATATATATATATACACCCCTCCCACTGCTATCCTGCACATATCAAAAGCTTGTACATTCTTGCTATAGCGCAGTCAATCCCATTATCACGAATCTAATTTAAAAAACCTGGGTTGTGCCATCACGGAACCTCCCTGCCTGTGATTAGCTAATGGTCTTCCAACACCTCTGTGATCACACTGAAACAAGAGCTCCCACGTTAATCTTATTATTACCTGTGTTACCTGCATCGGCCCATTCTTATCAACAACACCAGGCTACAGACGATAACACGCTCATACAAAGCCTAGTACACACTATGGCTTGTGAGCTGCCCTCTGATTATTATAGACTCAGTGAGGGGGTTGGGGGTGTTTATGTCTACATTAGACAATAGAGCCTCGCGCACTGCGGCCGCTATTAGTAGTTCATCTAGATTTGAAGTGGAATCTCGAGGTGTATCTCCATCACCAAGGAAAGCCAAGGCGTTGTAGCACCACAGTCTGGGTAAATACAGGTCGTCTGTACCTGCTCCTGACTTCTGCGATGTCTTCATCTCCTTCACCTCTCGGCGATATTGACCTCTCAATGTATGGAGTTTCTTTATAATCATTTCTGGTGTTATTACACAATTTGTTGTACTCATGAGTTGTTTTTATAGTTTTTGTTTCGTATTTGCCATAGGCATGGATGCTCCCTTATAAGGTCAATGAACTGTTGAGTGTTCCAGCGCATCCATTCAAAGTTCTGTTCAGCCATGGTCGGATAGAGCGAGAGAGTAGAGCCCTCCTTCTGTTTTTGAATAGCAAGCAACTGGCGGGCTTTGCGCGGGACTCACTCGTATGAAATGCCCACTGCCAGACTCTCAGGTCAAGCGCGGGATGACCCGCTAATCGCTCCATATATGGTCATGGGGCTAGTGAGCTGAGTCACAGGTCGGCGCACAAGCCATAGTGTGTACGGGCCTCAACAACTGGTAGACTGTGAGATAGAAGATGAGGCTGAGGCCACAGAGGCAGGGTAACAGGAAGGTGCTGAGGGCAGGGTGAGGTGGAGACAGGTGACAGGACAGTGCCAAGGCAGGGTGAGGTGGAGACAGGTGACAGGACAGTGCCAAGGCAGGGTGAGGTGGAGACGGGTGACAGGACAGTGCCAAGGGCAGGGTGAAGTGGAGACGGGTGACAGGACAGTGCCAAGGGCAGGGTGAGGTGGAGACGGGTGACAGGACAGTGCCGAGGGCAGGGTTAGGTGGAGACGGGTGACAGGACAGTGCCGAGGGCAGGGTGAGGTGGAGACGGATGACAGGACAGTGCCGAGGGCAGGGTGAGGTGGAGACGGGTGACAGGACAGTGCCGAGAGCAGGGTGAGGTGGAGACGGATGACAGGACAGTGCCGAGGGCAGGGTGAGGTGGAGACAGATGACAGGACAGTGCCAAGGGCAGGGTGAGGTGTAGACGGATGACAGGAAGGTGATTTGACAAGAGGAAATCCTGTACAGACACAGGTGACCACTGAGCCACATTACACACAAACCTTAGAACCCCTCCCACCACCCACCCAAACCTTCATTACTCCTTTTAAAAGTAAGTTTGACAGTATTTTTTGTCGTGTAGTTATTGTGTATAGTATTCTTATTGATATATTATTGCTTTATTTCATGTTGTAGGCATACTTGACACAAAATCAGAGATAAATAGTGAACAAATGATCAGAAATTTGCTGCTGATAAGCCAATTACAATTAATACCATTTACTATTGAGTTCTGCTGTCACACGCATCTGTGCTAACCTACTAGGCATGATAGCAGAGGGGTGGGTGTATATTATATATATACAGTATGTATATATATATATATATATATATATATATATATATATATATATATATATATATATATATATATATATATATATGGATGGTCATTAATGTTTTCAAAATAAGGTTATCCATTCACTATCTCACAATATTGAATGTAACATGTTAAATTATTTTTATTATTGAAAATTTGCAGCATATGTAATTTGTTATAACTTACAAGAAGGCAAAATAGAGACAGGTTTGTCCTGCTGTATGAACATTTTCCAAAAGGCATTTAATGCCTATTCCTTTGGTATCATTACGAATTAAACAATATGGCCAATGAAACTTTGAGTTTCACATCTCGGGGATTGAACCTGGAACTACATGGCTGTGAAATTAACACCAACCACTCAACCAAAAATTATATTATATACATCCAATTGCTGCAAAGCTTTATCTTTTCCTGAGATTCATATGTGAGACCTCACAGCATTGTGATGAGATAAGGTGGTAAAACCATTCGTGTTGTAGGACCAGTTTAAAACCTGAAATTTGGAAAATTCATCAGGCATAAGTTATATTATCGCTGAAATAATTAAATGTACAGAGGACTCTATAAATGATTAGATGCACCACATGTGTAGGTTGGCTTGGAGGGATGGAGAGGTACTTGGAGACTGGACCAAAGCTGTAATAATCACAGTATGCAAAAGAAAATGAGACAATAGCGTATGTGGGAACTATCTATAAATGATGTATTATATTAACTTGGCAAATTTGTTTCACGCAATAATATGTTTTCTGCAAAGAGAATGTTGGTGCGACCTGACACTTGGTTGTTCATCTCCATCTCTTCTCTGATTGGATTAATATGGCCACAACAGCTAAATTAATTTTCATCAGTTGGAGGTAGAAGTTAATTTTTTACAATTCTACCAAGGACTTGATGTCAAGTAGATGTGTGGGCTGCTTGATTTTTGAGCACAAATGCCTCTTGTACTGAACAGCATGAAAAAGATAATCATTTTCGGTCAGCGGACTAGCTAGCGATGCAGGCATAATTTTCTCCTAAGATTGGTGACAGGCAAATTACTGAATTCATAGGATGAACATATCAAACATTGAATGAAAGGCATTGTTATCATCTAACACGGACTCAGGTTAGTACATAGCTCAGAAACTTTCTGGAAGCAAATTGCAATTCATGTTCTCAAGAGGCATTTAGCTAGTTTCCACCGAGCTACTCATGATGCAAGCAACTGTGCTCCATGGTTGTATTTTTTTTTTTTTTTCAATGTAGATTTTTTTTCATGTACATACAATCGGAAATTTGTTAAGAGATGGTTGATTAAAGTGCGATACTTGTTGCATCATTGCTGACCTCTACAACAAAGTCAGTCAGCAAAAAAGTGTATTGTGGTTGCTAGTGCTATATATATATTCCAAAATGAAAAAAAATGACCATACTGTAAATAATTAAGTTAGCCCAAAACTTTCAAAAGAGAGTGTGTAGGAATACAAAAACCCATCCTACAGTGCGGCTGCTGGGACCGTGACATGCGACCAAGTCTGTTTCGTTACGTATGAGGTAATTATCACGTGGTGGCAAGGACATAATACATACCCGAGCCTTTCTTCATAGATAGAATAATGTGCTGAGTGCATAGTGTATGTGTATGCACAGTGTGGATGTGGATGTCGAGGGCTGGTACGGCAGCCTTGCCTGGCGCTTTCTAGGGAGGCAACAGTCAATCAAGCTCCAGCTTCGTTCAAGCCACTGTGTAAGTAAGTATACTTTCCCTTGTACACTAGTCACCCCCCGCAGCAGTGAGTCCTGGTACTTAAAATCCCGATGATGGTCACTAATTGTCTGGGCCTTTGGCGATCAACAGTCCATCACAAGTCAAAAGAAGTATTGGTGACTGTCAACTCGAGACTATCTGTGCGTGTTATATATATATATATATATATATATATATATATATATATATATATATATATATATATATATATATATATATATATATATGTGTGTGTGTGTGTGTGTGTGATTTTGTCACACTTTTGTTAACGCTCAAATAAAAATAGGGATCCATCATTCAGGTAATTTTAGTGTGATCAGGGAAAGGGGCGCGGATACCCCTTGTCTTTCCCTTCCCTTCTTTGTAAATTCGTCTGAGAAAGAAGGGCTTTAACCAGAGAGAGAGAGAGAGAGAGAGAGAGAGAGAGAGAGAGAGAGAGAGAGAGAGAGAGAGAGAGAGAGAGAGAGAGAGAGAGAGCAGGTGGGAGGGGAAGATGGAATGAGGGAAAGGAATACTTGTCTGCCGGACAATTAGATGAGCCTATGAGCCGATAACTATGGGCTGTCGCACTAAATGTAAACCAACTCATATTGTTTATTTGTATTTACATATTTTTCCTTGAGTGAATCATTAAGAAACGTGGTTTTTCCTACAACTATGTGTGTCAACTTCTGAAGGATATTAGAATAACCTCAGACAATGAATACTCGATTGAGAATTATAGTTCATATGTAAAAAAGCGGGTTCAACTCCGAATGAAAATATTTGGAGGATGAGAAGGTGGAGGGGGAGGAAGGTCCGGAGCGAGCATCAACCCTGCGGCTCGCCCGTGGAAAGTTGGCCAAGCTCCCCGCGTGGTGGAGGCGCGCGGCTGGAGATCATTGAACCCACCAAGCTGCTGCCTCCGCCTCTCATGTGTTCTTGCTGTTCACTACCACACAAACGAATGCCAGGGCCTTCCATGACTGAAAAAATATTGTATGACATCCCTTTTCACCTCTTCTATCATAGTTCATGTTCAGATTTAAGCTGTGAGGTAAGAACGAAGGAAAATCTCTCCTCCAGCCAATCTATAGAAAACTCTTCAAATCCGATTTAATTAACTACTTTCCGATGCTTTTCTCCACAACAATAGTAGTGAGGAAGAGTCTTTGTATACATGCACGCCTTAGCAATAACTTGATTGGCGGAATCTTTAATTCTAGAAGAGATAGAAAGAGTTCATTTGGTGGCCGGGTTCACGGTGCCAGTGACCCCAGGCTGACGTCGTCTGCTCTCTAGGAATCAATTTTCGCGCCACGGGAATACGTCACTGCCGCGGAGTAATACATAACACTGTAAGCTAAATTATCTCAACATCTAAGAAGAAAACTTAATTAGAATACAACTACAAATATTCATAATAAAGATATAAACATTTTAAATCGTTCAATAAAGCATATCACTTCATAGTATAGAAAATGTTAAAAACCCAAACATTGGACTACTTTGCCGGAGCGAACAGCTGAGCGCGGGTGTGAGGGTCAATGACTCGGGTCCTCCACAGCGAGTGTGAGCGAGTATTCCCTCAACTCCCACACCTAAAGACAGCTCTGTTGCATTTTGGCCACTGTCACGCGAACACTGGACTGTGAATGGGCGTTTGTTTTGACTGTGAATGTTGCATACATTGTCAATACTTTCTTCGTTGTAATACGAGTATGATGCATCTTAATGAAAACTTTGTGAAACTAGATTTAGGAGAGTGAGCGTTGCAGACCCGTTGTAGAAGTCCCGTTGCAGGCGCACGGAGAACAGGACTTGGCCTACTGTTGAGACATTACTGTTTTATTTATTCATGTAATACATTTATGGCAGAGAAGGCCAGGTAAATTGATAACATTGTAGTGAAACATGCAGTGTACAGCCTTCATGTCAAGTGTGTTGTGGTGCGACATACCGATGACCGGTCAAACGCATTACTAAGAGAAAATACACCATAGTAGTGAAAAAATACCATTACTTTTAAACGTGTAGAAAATTAAAACATAGGTTAAATTAAATAATCAAGCTGGTAATGGTTGATTGCCAAGAGGAAAATACTTAAGCAAGGATCAACATTCAAGCCCCTGGCGACTACCAAGACGGAAGGGGCGTCCCAATGCACTAATCAGGCGGTGACCTAGCATGAGGAAGCCTTTGATAAGAAAGGGTGGTGCTCGCTTATCTTATCGCAGCCTGGCCGCAAGCTGGGTCATTGGGAAGTGTTGTTATTGTGTCAGCTCCCAAAGTGGCATCCAATACTAGATGAGGATTATGTCACCGACGCACCCTGTTAGCATCATGTCATTAAGGTAAGAACAGCAGTACTATTCTCTTTAATGGGGTCATTTGGGATAAGGTAAAGCAGACCGTGAGTACTAATTCTAATGAGTGCAAGCTTGAGGGTGTCGAAATGCTGTGTTCCTGCATGAATCATAGTGAAGGGACGCATTTTTGCACTGATGCTGGTGTGTCATAAGGACAGGGTGAGGGTAAGGCTTGCGGCGACGGGAGTAGGACGATGGGGGGGCGGGCTTCTGGTTTGAACTTGGCGCCGTAGGGGTGAACAGCCTCTGTGTGTACGCGTGAGGTCTGTTGCCAACTCTCGCTGCCATCGCCACCCGCCCAGCTGTCCCGCCGCTGCCGCTTACCTTACATCACACCTTTATATATATATATATATATATATATATATATATATATATATATATATATATAAACGGACAGTACTGTACGTGTATAAGTTTATATAGATGCAAGTTTTTTGTGCATTATTTACCAGCACATACACACTTCTTACCAATTAAAAGATAAAAAAGGTAGCATGTAGTGGTTTACTTGGTCCATATATGATTTTGGTGTCCTGCTATTATTAATGTTACGTAATAAGTAATACTCATATATTAATTATGTTTCTGTATCATATTTCACGTAATATGTATATATATATATATATATATATATATATATATATATATATAATAGACACACACACACACACACACACACACACACACACACACACAGACACACACACACACACACACACACATACACATAATGATGTAATAAAGAGGCAAGCTCTGTGTGGCTCAACATACAAAGTTTTGTCTATCAATATCCATGGGTGAGGAGTTATGTAATTTCCTGTTTAGATTTCTAAGAATACTTGTGACTCACGGATATAGAATGGCCATAGCGTCTCCTTGATGCAGCATCCATCTACAAATCTAGTAGCCCCGGCTTGAGTCCGGGATGAGTTCATAGCGCACAAGCCTACTCGGCTGTTCATCCCTTCTCACGGGTTAAAGCCAGCCGTTTGTCTTTCCTCAGGTCGATCAATAAATTAGTACTTGAGTAACCCTGTGGAGGGCAATCTGGAAAGCCGGGTGACAGGATGACTTTTGTAATGACTCCATCACACATTACAACACCTAACCAGCCAGTTAGTTATTGGTGATGTCTCCTTTAACTGAGAGCTTAGGGCGCCGCTTGAAGCCCCCTGGTCGTAGGTGGGGTCCTAGAGATCTTCACAAGAGAGCTTTAAAAGATTCTTAAATTCCTTCTTTGATTGATTTGTCTCTGTTTCCTGAGTCATGGTAGTCACAATGGTGGCAGGAGGGTGACAAGCTGAATTAAGATGAGATAATGAATTCAAATTATGTAAGGTTGTCGTCCATGTCCTCTCATACCAAACTATTGTTGCTGTGAGTAAGAAACATGAAAAAATACTCTCACGGAAAGATAGAGTTATACCGTGAGTTGTAAGTAAGTAAGTAAAGTCACCTAGCTAGCTAACCGGCTTGTAGTGATGTCGTTACTATTACGCCAACACCCTTTGGTCCAAGTTCGATCCCTTTTGATGAAGTATGTATAAGCAAGAAGTATAATAGAAGTATGATGCGGGATTTTTCTTTTAACGTTTTTTGTCGTCCCTTAGCCAGTACCATTTTAGTGTAAAATACTCCTCCTTACCCATTCATTACCTTGTCACGGCTTCTTGAATATGACGCTACAACATGTACTTAATTGAGCTCGGAGGGCAAGGAAACGGGGATGAGCGTCGGGGTAAAGCGTAGTTCAGCACATACACAACTTCTTTTTCTTTACCGAGAAAAGGAATGGTTAGTTTGGGGGAACGAACTCCTACGTAACGTGACGCAACAACAAGCTCTCAGGAAGGACAGCACATGCGTCACATCCCTGAAGAGGCAACACACACCTACCACTACATACTAGACATAATGCACTCGCTCTCTCTCTCTCTCTCTCTCTCTCTCTCTCTCTCTCTCTCTCTCTCTCTCTCTCTCTCTCTCTCTCTGTACACACATAAGCACATTACATTATTAATACATCTCAGGCAGTAAACAGGTACACGGAAAAATCTGATTTACGTCCTAGACACACACACACACACACACACACACACACACATACACACATACACACACACACGCACACACACACACACACACACACACACACACACACACACACACACACACACATATATATATATATACACATATAATGGTGCGTTTATAGATCTCGCTAGTTATTTTTAAGTACAGTATGTATGTGTGTGTGTGTGTGTGTTTATGTATGTGTGTGTATGTATGTATGTATGTATGTATGTATGTATATATGTATTTGTGTTCCGTACTAGTAAATATGCGGGCGTTGTAGCATATTGTGATTATCATTATTATTATTATTATTATTATTATTATTATTATTATTATTGTTACTACACATACACACACACACACACACACACACACACACACACACACACACACACACCCACACACACACCCACACACACACACACACACACACACACACACACACACACACACATACGAACACACACACACCATTTTCCTGTCACGCCCAATAATTTTGTAGGAGAGGAAGGCGACACATGGAGTGTGAGGTACCCGATCAATCACTCGCTTCGTGCACTACAGCCGTGGAAGGCAGTGGTTAGGCGGTGGTGGTGGTGGTAGTGGTGGAAGTGGTGGAGGTGGTGTTGGTGTTGGTGGTGGTGGTGGTGGTGGTGGAGGCGCTCCTCATTCCTCACATACCACGTCCTCCCGAGTCAACCCTACATATTAGGTCACCCAAGGATGCGGCAGACCTGAACAGTGGTGGGTACAGTGCACGACCGATGAAAAGGGAAAGATAGAGTGCATGGGTGGGGAGGAAGGGGAGGGAGAGGAGGGAGAGGGAGAGGGAAGGCATTGATGGGGACGTGTGAGGATATCGTTGGTGAGGGTGTTGGTGGTAAGGTATGGCTCTATAATATGGTCTTGTTGTATTTATTTTATGCATCTCTTCCTCGGTAATGAATTCAAGAGAGAGAGAGAGAGAGAGAGAGAGAGAGAGAGAGAGAGAGAGAGAGAGAGAGAGAGAGAGAGAGAGAGAGACAGAGAGAGAGAGAGAGAGAGAGAGAGAGAGAGAGAGAGAGAGAGAGAGAGAGAGAGAGAGAGAGAGAGAGAGAGAGAGAGAGAGAAATACTGTCGGGTGTAAAAACTGATAATGTCACGTGAGTGTATGACGTCCTTCTCCATCCCACTTTCTCTCTCCTCTCTCTTTTTTATTTCCCCCTCGTCCTTCTCGTTCTCCCCTCCTCCTCTCCTCCCCTTCTGCCTTCAAGGAAGCTGCACGTCACAGGTTACAGGGGCAGGTGGGAGATAAAGAAGAGGAGGAGGAGGAAGAGGAGGAGGCTCGTCTGCTGCCCTTTACCTACTTTTCTTGTCTTGGACTCGTTCGTGTATAACATCAGTTGGGGAAAAAAATTGTATCTTCTTCAACTTTGACCTTGCAGGACGGCATTGTTGTGCATTCGCTTCATGCTGGATATATTCTGTCCTTGACATCCATCTTAGAGTTGAAGATTCGATACAAGGCACTGTTAGGCAGGGTGCGGGGCAGACGAGTTAGGGTAGGGTAGGGTAGGGTGGGTAGAGTGGCTGTGCCAGACAAGGGCCAAGGAGAAAGGTGGCACTGCGTCCATAAGACTCTCCCTCCGGTGGCTTATTTTTCACTTACATCCTGGTTATCTTGCTATCTTTGTAAATAAGTAAATGACTCAATAAAAGGCGGCGGCGGCAGCAGGAAGTGAGACAAGAGCTGCGGGGTAGAGGTAGTGCGTGGCACTACTTCCT
>JAPQNM010000003.1:1434894-1439894 GCA_029783475.1 Metacarcinus magister | reverse complement strand
GTTATTACTTACGTGTTTTTTCGTTTAAGGAGACAGACAGCAGAATTTAAATTTATTGCTACTCCTTATGACATCAACTCTTAAGGTTATTTTGGGTGTCTAAACGTCATGTAATTTATTTTCATATGCATCATAACAATCAATATTTTTTTCTAACCTAACCTAAGCTAATTAAACGTAACCTAACTTAGCTGCCTCGTGCAAGGTTAGGGTCAGTACCAAAACAAAATTGCGTCTTTATTTCTTGTAAGTGTAAAGCAAACAACTAAGGGCATTGGGGTGACCTGCACGAGGGTCTCTTTGTGTGGTGTAGGAGCGAAGGAAGGAGGGTGAAGGTCCTGGCTGATTCTTGCGTCATGCGTGGGTGTGGAGGAGGAGGAGGAGGAAGAGGAGGAGGAGGAAGGGGTGGTCTGCCGTTAGCGAAAGTTTTGTGGAACAGTGTCCTTGGTCAAAGCGATGATAATCTACTGATGGTATCGCTAATGGAAGGTTTGTGTGTTGGGGAAAGGAGGTGGGGTGGCAGTAGTACCCTTATCTAGCGTGCAGACCTCCTTGATGGACGATAAAAGTGCGCCATCACACCACCGACGTGTAGGTATGTGCGACAACGTATTTCAAACGGTCATTCGACTCGATAAAAAACCCATCGTTGCTGTTGGTCGTACCGGAAATACTCTTTTGACCTAAATTAGTCTCTTCTTGCTGCACCTGTCAACGGAAATATTTATATGTAATGTGGTGACGTAGGATAGTAGTGCTGCATGAGGCCGTACCTGACCTTACCTAAGCTTGACTATATCCAGGGGGTGAAATAGGGCGAAATAGGAATCACTGAGGGCAGAGAGGCAGGCAGTGGAAAGGAAGTGTGACATGCATTAGGGTACAAGCACACCAAACAGCACATTTAAAACCACCGTTGAAATCATGCGGCACTGCAGTAACAACACCATGAGTGCGGCGTGTGCTACATAGCCCGGGTGTTGCCAACCTGGGCTGCACCCTTGTGTGTGTGTGCGTGTGTGTGTGTGTGTGTGTGTGGGTAGCTTCCTGGTGAGTGACACATGTTTCTAAGGGGTGTCGCGCCTATACCATGACGACACGCACACGCACACACACACACACACACACACACACACACACACACACACACACACACACACACACACACACACACACACACCAGAGTTGAGGCCAAGTACATGTACTTGGACTTAAGTACAAATTTTCATGTATTTGTACTTGTACTTGGAGTTTAAAATGTTATTTGTAGTTGTACTTGTACTTGTATTTAAACCCAAAGTACTTGAAAAATACCAAGTTCATTAAAGTACAAACAAGTACATTGTATTTAATCAAAAGTTATATACTGTATATAAATTGTAGCGAACTTTGTGATGATTCTATTGGGTAAATATGTACATTAAGTGTCTTGATATTGTAGTGTAATATAGGATAAAGGAACATAATTATGTAGTATTCTCTCAATTGGTAACATGCTACAGTAGACACCATCTAGACAAGGCCAGTGCGCGTTTATTTCCTGTCACGCTCCACTCTCCACTCCTTCACCTTGTACTTGTACTTAATTAAGTCCAATGACATGTATTTGGACTTGGACTTAAGTACAGTCGCCTGTACATGGATCCAACCCTGACACACACACACACTCACACACACACACACACACACACACACACACACACACACACACACACACACACACACACACACACACACACACACACACACACCAGCATCGTCAGCAAATGCCTTGGGAGGGAGACGGTTATAAGAGCTGACCTTTGCTCACGTATCTGAGGGAATAATCTCACATGCGTAACACTGGTGGCTGCCGTTGATGAAAGAAAGAAAGAAAGAAAATAAATATATGCACTCTTAATCCTCTTAAGTTGATGGACGGACGGACGGACGGACGGACAGACAGGCGGACGGGTAGGTGTCGTGTTACAGCTCTACTCATTGTATGACGATAGTGCTTATGGGGGGCTTTGGGGGTCCAGGGTGGTAATGAGATTAATGGTGGTGGTGATGAGGATAATGGTGAGATTAATGGTGGTGATAATGAGGTAATAGTAATGATGATGAGATTAATGGTGATAAAGTAATGTTTTCTCTTCCTCCTCCTCCTTTCTTTTTTCCTTTTGTATGCTGTTCACCACTTTCACCACTTCTCTTCCTCTTCCTCTTCCTCCTCCTCCCCCGTTGTAGTAGGTAACATCCCTCTTTCCTTTTCCTCCTTCTCCTTCACCTGTTTCTCCACTTCTCTCTCCTCTTCCTGATCTTTTCAGTACATTACCCGACCTATTCCTTCCTCTTCTCTGCAGCAAGTACACCTCCCTCTCGCCGCCTCCCTCTCACCTCACCTCTGCTCGACCCTACAGTGCAGCTCTAACCCCTCTCCCACGCCTTCCCCCTCCCACGCCTTCCCCCTCCCACGCCTGCCCCATCCCACGCCTGCCACCACCCCCCACCCCATTCAGTCTTAGGTATCACTAATTCCACTCAAACATTCTTCGCTATCTCCTTTTGAAGCTGTCCCACATGAAGCATGGTTGCAAACAGGTCAATGTGTGTGTGTGTGTGTGTGTGTGTGTGTGTGTGTGTGTGTGTGTGTGTGTGTGTGTGTGTGTGAGTGTGTTATTGGGCACAGGTCCCTTGAGTTATCAGGTGATAAGACACGTTATCTCGCCTTGTAATCGCGTCCTGCTGCCTGCCTGCTTGTGTTCTGAGGGATGGTGTTCGTGTAATCATATCGTCGGCAGTTTTCCTGTTTGATAAGGAATCGAGGCTGTGCTAATAGAAAAGATTTTCAAAAACTGCTTGCCCACGCTTTCCCAGGCTTGTTCGGCGTTATCTTTCCCTGTTCCGCCACAAGTGGTGGAGCTGTGGTGATGAGGTGCTTCCTTCCCCCCGCCCCCCACCCACCACCCATGCCCTTACACCACAGAGGGGAAACACTTGTTGTCTTATTGATTCAGAGTAATGTGTGGGCGGGTTGAGTTGCTGCAGGCGTCGTGGTGCGGCTGAGTGCCAGGGCTGCCCCGTGGGTGGCACCTTAGTGTGAGAGGCGGGACGGAGCCTACCCGGGGAGGGTCGGGTGCAGCTGGGCACGGTAACAACCTTCCCCAATGTCGCGCACCAAACCCCGCCCCACTCCACCGCCAGGCTGGCCACCGCCGTGCATGAACGAACATGAATGGCAACAAGTGTTGCTGCACAATGAATAGGTGCTACACGCGGGACTCAAAAATTAATAACACCACGTGCATTATCAATGTGGTGGAGGTAGGGTTATCGCGGTGCGGGTGACGTCACCGTTCACACAGGGGATGCCACGGCCCGGTTACCGGCGGCAGCCTGCCGCTTCCTGGCGTTAGATAATGTTAGCACCGGCGTTGCCAGGACGCCCTTGTGCTGCCTTACACCCTCCTTAACCCATTGAAAGCCACCTCTAGTGCATCATTACTCAGCGTTCAAGGCGGCGAGGGAGCGAGGCAAGACTGGAGACGTAAATGTTGAGAGTGGCAACAAGAACAGCCGCTCGGAGAAGTTTAGTGGCCGGGCCTCGGTCAGTGACCCCTGGTTCACGTGCGAGACAACACGTTGCCACTTCTACCACTCTCTGCGCTGGTGCCGCTCGTTGAGAAAGGCCGCGAGGACGGTCGATGACTCCTCCTCACAGGATGTTTCTCGCAGGAACGCGGCTCGCGTACTCCTTCCCAGAGATGGTTGTTGTCGCACTCTGAATTACGGCACCAGTTTTTCCTTGCGGGAGGGTGCGCGGCCGGGCGGCCACCAACTTTGCGGCCAAGTATTTGCATCGCTTCGCCGAGGTGTTGACCTCTGCCAAGAGTAATAATAAAAGTAGCGGCGGAATGCAGTAGCACCTTGCGTCATGCTGCTGCTGCTGCTGCTGCTGCTGCTGGTACTGGTGCTGAGTGCGTCCTGCCCGCGTGTTGTCGCATGTGATTAATGGTTGGTGCCTCTATTGGGGCGGCGTACGGCGTAGTGAGGAGAGCGTGGGACCAGGACGGGCCGCGCTAACCTTGACTTTGGGCGCGGTAGGCCTTGGCGTAGGCCTTGGGATGCACACAGCCCCGCCCCACTCCTCGCCCCGCGCCGCCCCGCCCGCCGCGGTGTCACCTACTTGCCCACATCTTCATTCACTCACACGTTCACTATACATTGTCTTCCCTTGGTTTCCTTGCAGCACCGTAACCTTCATGGGTGGTGACATTTTATTTACTGGTTAATTAATTGGTACAACCTTGTGGTGTTTGCGGGAGGCTGTTTTCAGGTGGCACTTACTTAGGTGCCACCAACCCCCTGCCCCGCTGGTGCGATTCAGGTGTTACAAACATCACAGGTCACGGTGCCGATAATTAACCCAGGTGCCAGCCAGCTTGGTGTCCCCGGTGACCTTCACAGCCTCCTCCCTCCGCGCCCTTCACCTCCCCTCCACCCCTAAGCCTTGGTAGCAGTCATAGGCCTACTCCGCAGCGGCGCAGCCTAGTGCGCACCAAACAACTCTTTTTCTCTTGCCAAATCATCCTCTATCAGGTACGGGAGGCGACTTTTACCTGACAATGAGGCGAAGTGATGAGTGTCGATGTGCAGGAAGACCATCAACTGTCCTGCTGCTGCATCAGTGTCTGCTGGTGCTGCTGCTGGTGCTGCTGGTGCTGCTGCTGCTGCGATGCACAGAGAGGTTGTTGAACGGACACAATGACCTATGAAACATTGATCCTATTGCCGGCTTCTATGAGTTCTCTCCCTATTCCACAGCCACACAATTTAGGAAAGAAGTTTCCAGCTTCCTGAGTGCCATTCCTCGTTTTGGCAGAAGCTCCATGACTCCCCATGACCCTTTACTCTTAAGTTTTACCCACGATTACATAACAGTTGGAGCCTCATTTGAGAAAGGGAAAGTATATGCAAACTATGTGAAACGGTACTTCTATATGAACACCATGACACCT
>JAPQNM010000003.1:1412394-1424894 GCA_029783475.1 Metacarcinus magister | reverse complement strand
AAAAGTCAGTCACCCCAAATGCTGCGACGTTTATTATTATTATTATTATTATTATTATTATTATTATTATTATTATTGTTATTGTTATTATTATTATTATTATTATTATTATTATTATTATTATTATTATTATTATTATTATTATTATTATTATTATTATTATCAACTATCAACCCGAGGTAAGCATATCATTTTGTTTCGAACACTCACTCGTTGATAGAAAGCGTTGAAGATGAGTTTGTTTTCAGACAGTTAGTTACCTTACCTGTTAATTAGCTATGTTGCGTACCTGAGCGTGTATGACAGTGGTGTAAAAAAGGTGTGTGTGTGTGTGTGTGTGTGTGTGTGTGTGTGTGTGTGTGTGTGTGTGTGTGTGTGTGTGTGTGTGTGTGTGTGTGTGTGTGTGTGTGTAGTACATGCTCTGGGGTGTGGTAGTGTGTTGTGGTCACGCTAGTATTATAGAGTTTAGCGTGCAAGTAATATCTGCCTGGTGGTGGTGGTGGTGGTGGTGGTGGTGGTGGTGGGGCTGCTGCTGATGATGATATTTTTCTGGTTTTCTGCATTGCCATCAGTGTGATAATGCTGCACCTGTTGCCCAATGGCCTTCGTGGTGCATTGTGAAGCTTTTTTGTCTTACTGTGGAGTGGTTTTAATCGTAATTGTGTTGTGTGTTGAGTGAACAAACCTCTCTCTCTTTTATTCTCTCTCTCTCTCTCTCTCTCTCTCTCTCTCTCTCTCTCTCTCTCTCTCTCTCTCTCTCTCTCTCTCTCTCTCTCTCTCTCTCTCTCTCTCCATCTCCCTACCTACCCACCTCTATCTTTTTATACCTACCTCCCTATCTACACTTACTTAGCTACCTTACCTGCCTGCCAACACACAGGTGATAATGCAGCACAAGCCCTTCACTGTGCAGCCTCCCTTCACCCTTCTTCACGCCCCCTTCACCCCCTCACACACCCCTTCACCCTGCATCATCCCGAGAATGCATGCAAACTAACAACATAACTAGTAAAGACATAACTTCCTGACCATATATATATCTTTGAGAAGCAAACAAATGCAGTCAGTGTCTGTTGGTATGGTAGGGCAGCGGCCTGGCCTGGTCTGGTCTTGTCTAGCTACCCCTTCCCCTGCACCTCCCATCCCTCCTCTACTCCCCTCCCCGTGATAGGCTGACCGAGTTTCTCCACAGCCAGGCAGGGGTGGGAGGAAGTCTCTTGGTGCCTAGTCTTTCCGGCCAATGAACTCTGAGGTGTGTGAGGACGTTCAGACACTTTGTTTTAGGTGGACACGTTTTGTCTTGTTTCAACGAGAGGTATTTATGAGAGGAAGGGTAGAAGGAAGGGGTAGAGGGGTAGGGGTAGAGGGGAGGGTTGCTGGGGACGCTGGTATGACGGGGGAAAGGTAAGGGATGTTGGGGGAGGGAGTGTTGGGGGGGGGGATGAGAGCTGAGGTTGACGAACTCAGGGAAAGTGAGAGAAGGCGGGTGAGAGTAAGGTGCGGATAAGCCTGCCTGCTGCCTCCTGCTTACTGCCTGCTGCTGGGTGTCTGCTGCCTGATTGATTCACTTTAAGAGTGAATAATTCCTAATGAACGTAGTGAGGAGACTTTAATTAACTATTTTTATAATGTACGTCATCTAAAACCTCCCACAATATAATGCAACACATATATAACCTCTGGACAGCGTGCTAGATAGCTCAGTGTTATTCGACAATTTCAGAAACATGATTAGTAGAGGTGTTGCGTGACTGGCTTGCTTAATTACAGTCCAGAAACACACACAGACACACAGACAGACAGACAGACAGACAGACAATCAGACAGTCGTGAGTGAGCGTTGCATGCTTCGATTTTTTCATTGTAGATGGGAAACACGACACAGAGTATTCCTCGCTGTGTCGGTGTTGGATTACTTGATTCAATGATACGATGAACTACAGAGCATTTGATATACAAGTCTTTTTTTATTTAATATGCGTGTTATACATTGTGATATAGTTAGAGAGAGAGAGAGAGAGAGAGAGAGAGAGAGAGAGAGAGAGAGAGAGAGAGAGAGAGAGAGAGAGAGAGGAGAGAGAGAGAGAGAGAGAGAGAGAGAGAGGAGAGAGAGAGAGAGAGGAGAGAGAGAGAGAGAGAGAGAGAGAGAGAGAGAGAGAGAGAGAGAGAGAGAATAGCGGTGTTTGGGCCCAGTTTTTTCCTTGTTCTGGTGTGACCTGCTTAGCTTCGTTATGTACGTACGCATGAGTGTCATCATCCTGCGCGCGTAGCAGCACACGACACCTGGTGGGCTGCATCACCCTGGGACATCTCACCCTGGGAAGAGAGAGAGAGAGAGAGAGAGAGAGAGAGAGAGAGAGAGAGAGAGAGAGAGAGAGAGAGAGAGAGAGAGAGAGAGAGAGAGAGAGAGAGAGAGAGAGAGAGAGAGAGAGAGAGAGAGAGAGATGGAGATGGTGACAGGGAGAGGGACAGTGGAAAGCCTCATTAACAACTCACTTCCCTGGTAGCTTTCACTGATGTATGTACGTGTGTCATGTGGAGTGTGGCAGAGAACACCTGGTGAGCGTCATTGCCCTCCTGGTGGTGTGTGGTGTGTGGTGTGGCGGTAGGAATGCGCCGGCCACACACCACACACCACACACCACACACCACACACCACACACCTTACACATTCTCCTGGACGTTGAACTTGAAAGATTTTTAGGCAATGCAGATCTTGCTAGTATTCTATCTTCCTCAAATATGTATTTTATCATCTCTTTTTTCTTCTTCTTAGAGTAATCTCCTGTGATAGAATGTACTGTTTCAGAATTATTATAAGGTAGTGAATGTTGATCTTATTATATTCACTGTGACGGTTCTCGTGTCTATACTACGAGAAGATTTAGACTTTTCTTTTTGACGTAATACTAAGAACCAGTATTTGCAACACTTATATACACGTGCTGGCCGAGGAATGTCAGTCGTGGCGTCACTCCATTCGTCTTGCAGGAATTCTATATAGTTTTTACTCTACTTAGAATCTTGCACCGTCATAGGCAGCTGCTGAAGAAAAAAAAAACTTCATGATATACAAAACCTCTGTAGAAAGGCAGCCGGTAGCATAACTCCACCTGGTGAAAATCTAACGCATAGCACAACTTTCACGCTGTAGTAGTATTTATGTAGATACCTGTTCTGCCCCGTCACTGATATGTGGTATATATCGTGGTATCAAATATTTCCTACCATAAAAACACTAGAACATAAGAAAATAAGTAGGCTGCAAGAGGCCAGTTGACCTACACAAGGCAGCTCCTGTGCAAGTTTCCTTCTCATTATTTTTATGTATTGTCATTATCTGTTTGGGTTTACTGACCAGTGTTATTGGTGTTTAGTGGTGAGCAATAAGCGGTCTCGGTACTGATAGGAAGCTTATTAATGAGAGGGAACACCTAGCCCTAATCTTAGTACTCTGGCGGCCACTGGTATTACTCCTTAGCTATTCTCTAAATCGTGTTGCTGTTAGTCCCAAGATCCAGCTGTACAATTCCTTAGTGAGTTTAAGAGATGCTTTACACTATTACTGTCTCATATCACGGCTGGCTTTATAGATGAAGTTGTGTATGTTAATTTTACGCTTCTTTATAATAGTCAGGTTTGTTTAATTAAATATATGCCTTGTGTGTAATTATCTCTAGTTATCTACAAAGTTTGGCTCAGTACAGTCTGTTTAGGTGAGTTTGACGGAGAAGCCCCGCCCTTCCTATCATATACCCACCAATCACATGCTTGCTCACACACATGTTCGCACCGGGAAGAGGATGAAGCGCAGCCAACTCATCAAATTAACAGGCGTGGCACAGAGGGAGATGAAGGAGGAGGTGGGGGGGGGGAGGAGCAGAGTTGGAAGGAGAGTAGGGGTAAGGGAGAGAGAGGCTTTAATGGTTAATCTGAACGTACTACAATTAGTTTTTGTTTCCCTTATTGATGCCCTTCTGTACCCTACCGTACCGTGTCTTACCTACCTAAGTGCATCTCTTTTCCTTTCCTCACTGAAGCCATTCCACGCCCCATAGCCTGCTTGCCTGCCTGCTTGCCTGCCTGCCTGCCTGCCTGCCTGCCTGCCTGCCTGCCTGCCTGCCTGCTTTGACGCGAACCCTATAGCATTATGCCTTTGTGGGTTGGAAACAAGCCAGCCAGCCAGCCAGCCTCGGAGAAGGGTCGTTGGGTCTCATTTTGTTTGTGTCAATGAGCGCGATCATTGCAAGGCTGAAACATGACTAAGGTCGCTTAGCTTAACCTAACTCATTGGCAGTACAGGGTCGTTTTCCTGGGCTGTGCTGATGTAGATGTGGGTGCCAAGCTATACATCCTTTGTTGTGGTAGTGTATTGAATAGTCCTCATTATTTACATACCAGAGAGAGAGAAAAGTGTTTGCCAGACAACTTGAGCTCCGGTAGCAGCAACACGCGGTTTGGTCTGTCTTTGCTGCGAGCGGTATTCCATAAAACGAAATATTTTCCATACATACGAAAACAAAAAGTGTTGGTGCATCAATGTTATCCGAAAGGCGGACTACGAAATGGATTACGTGAGCACTTTTTTAACACACGAGTGCACAAAAAGGATGCATGAATAAGTAAATCCACGTCCATGTCGCAAGGGGGAAATATTGAAGCTGGATTGGTGTCCCACGCGAGGTCTGCTATGAGGGTGGGGCTGTCAGCTCATCATAGAGGTGGATGACTCTCTCTCTCTCTCTCTCCTCTCTCTCTCTCTCTCTCTCCTCTCTCTCTCTCTCTCTCTCTCTCTCTCTCTCTCTCTCTCTCCTCTCCTCTCTCTCCTCTCTCTCTCTCGTCTCTCTCGTCTCAGTACACACACATTACTACTTTCTCCTCCACTACTATCTACTCTACCGACGGGTCATACTCCTTCATCCACAGCTGTGTAAGTGTAATGGTGTTATTGCAATGAAATATCATCCGACCATCAACCTGTCACGTGCAGGTATTTACAGCGGCGGCAACTACCTTCCTATCAAGTTTCAGCGAGGTCTTTGTGGTCTGTTTTTGAGTGTGGTTGTGGTTCCTCCTTAACGAGCTTCAGAGGTAAATGATAACCTCTCCTGTACTTACCTGAGAGGTTTGCGTGGTCTGTTTTTGAGTGTGATTCCTCCTTAAACGAGCTTCAGAGTCATATCATAGCTTTGCATGTCTCAGGAGGATGTGTGTGGTCTGTTTTTGAGTATCGCTCCTTCGTACCCTCAAGTCTGCCGCAGACTCGCCGTCCTGATGAATGACTCTCGCAGAAATTCTCGTGGGTTTCACCTTGACGAAGAGACGCCCTCTGGATGGTTGTCTGAGGGAGCATCGTGAAGACCGTCTCATCTTCCCTTCATCCTGTTTGTTGCTGCTGCAGGCCACTGTAAACTTGAGGGCAAGGAGAGTTTATTTAGAAGCCTTGGTTGGCATAGGTACAGATCATCAGGCGGCGCCGTACTCCCAGGCGGCGAGGCCAAAGTCAAGGCCGATCTGCTGACTCAAGGTTCACAGGGAACGCTGTGTGCGTCCGGCTGTGTGCATCTGTGTGCGTGTTGGCTATGAAGGGGACGTTGTGTGCACCACGTGTGCTTGCCTGCGAGAGAGCGAGGAAGAGGAAGGGGATGGGGGGGAGGCAGACAGTACTGGCGGCAGACCCACCACCACCACCACCACCACTGCCGCCTCTCTAGGATCAATAGTTGCACATTGCAGCTTATCCCCCTGTCCCCTGCTCCCCCCACCCCCCACACACACCTTGCTTGATTAGGGTGGTCGTCTCACCGTCGCTCAGCAGAGTGAGGCGCGAGGCCCGACAAGTAATGCAGGAAGTTAGTGAGTATTGATGGAATGAGAGGAAGTGATGCTGGCTGCTTCCTGGTGTGTTGTTTTGTAGCACGAGGGGCGTCGCGGCTCAATTGAGCGGACCGCGCGATAACTATGCATTGTGTGCTTTCGTCAGGCATGGACAGTCAGCTTAACTTGTCAACTTATGTTTGATAGGTGACAGTGTTGGGTTCCGGCCGCTGTGTGCTTGGAGAGCCTCTGAGCCGCGTTTCCTGCCACTAATAGATGTACAAGTATTAAAATAAAAGAAAGATAAGACCACGTAGAGTTACGAATGCGGCCAACTAAATATAGCGAGCTGACAACATCGTGCCCCGCCAGCCTAGCAAACCCGCGCCAGCAACAGCAACTTTCCTCCTCCCTCCTTCTCTCCCTCCTGCCTTCCCCTTCCCGAGTCTGCTTTGGGTCTGGCCATACTGGATGCCGTATTTCGCTACTCAGAGGAGGATGTGCAAATAATTAGCCTTCGTGCTCAGTTTTGTAGTGGTGAGTGGGACGGGCCGGCGGCGAACAATGGCTAAGAAGCGGTACAGGGGCGGATGAGGTCCCGATGCCCCTGAGGAAGGTGACCGGGGATGAGGGAGCTTCAGGGTCATCGCACACTTCGTACTGTAATGTTCCAGCTCGGCTTGTAGTGCCGCTCACTCCTGGAACACTAACTCGCTTCCACTACTGATGAAGTAACGCCAGGTGTCTTTACTTGCACTTGTCTCCCCCGTTGACTCTTTTGAAACATGTAGAGTGAAAGATGTACAAAGCGCGGTGATGATTAGCCAGGCCAGCTGACTCTCTCTCTTTAAGTTACCGCCACCGCTGACAGGTTACCGCTGACACCTCTGCTGCAGACGCCAATGTATTACACCCATAAATATACCCGAACGCAATATTGAAATGAATTTTTTCCCCTCCGTAGCGTAAAGAGAGGAGTTTAGAGTCGAGTCTTGTTGAATTATTAATAAACAGACGAGACGGAAGATCAGATTTCCGGGTTACTTTTCATTCATAAGTTTTGTTATGACCTGATAACGATGAAGAGGAGGAGGAGGACAATACACCACACACACACACACACACACACACACACACACACACACACACACACACACACACACACACACACACACACACACACACACACACACACACACACACACACACACACACACACACACACACACACACACACACACACACACACACACACACACACACACACACACACACACACACACACACACACACACACACACGTACACTTTATAGAATTACATTGAAATACATATCATACAAGCCACGTAAGTCCTATCAGGTGATTTTCCTTTCAATCAACGTAATGTTAAACGCAGCCAAACACCTGGAATGATGCTGAGTCAGTGTTGAATATTTGAACGTAATGATGAATGAGTATATTTTTCTGCTATAGTTTCTGCGCTAATCTGTTCTACTCTACACGGTTACTTTAGAGATATTTCGTTCCCTTTAAGTGTAGTTTTAAAGAAATTATTGATAATGTCGAACTGCATTTGTCTCTGAAGATGACTCGTGACTTTTCGTCCTAAATGTGGGATCAATATTTGTAATTTAACTCAACCAGATCATCACATAATTAATTTTTTTTTTAATGGAGGTTAGGTTAGGTTTGGTTAGGTTAGGTTAGGTTCAGTTAGGTTTGGTTAGGTTAGGTTAGGTTAGGTTAGGTTAGGTTAGGTTAAGTTAGTTTAAGTTAGATTAGGTTTAGAACTGATATTGTTGTGTATTAAGTGAGTTCTGATTAAATTGTAATAGTATAATAACATTGTATTAATAGTTATGAAGACTAAGTGTCGATAACTATAATTATACAACGATTGGATTCTCTGTTATGTTGATTCGCATTGGTGGGAAGATTTTTTTCAAGTTATTTTTATTTATTGTGATTGTTTCAGTATTACAGTCTTTGATGCGATTTTATTTATTTATTTATTATTATTTATTTATTTATTGTTTATTTATTTATTTATTATTTTTTTTTAACTTGACTTTGTACTTATAATGTTTCTAGTTTTCGTGGTTATTTGTTTGTTTGTTTGTTTGATGGAATTGGTAAAAAAAATAAATAAAAAGGAGTTAAGAGGAATTTTCGATTAATTTGACGGTGGTATACACACAGACACACACACACACACACACACACACACACACACACACACACACACACACACACACACACACACACACACACACACACACACACACACACACACACACCTTATAATAATGACACGCTTGACATCAGTGCCGAGGATTTTGTTATCTCGCGGCGGGGGGGTTGGGGGGAAAGAGCTGAAGGAGGAGGGAGAGGGGGTAGCAGAAGGGGAGGAAGGGGGGAAATGGGGGGCTCATCCACGCCCTTGACACCACGCCCTTTGCACGCCTTGCCTTCCATTGAGTCTTCCTCCTTTTTCTGACCATACGAGTAGGTCTGTAAAGGTAACGGGATAACATGATGCTGGATGTCACTCTGTAAAGATGAAAGAGAGAGAGAGAGAGAGAGAGAGAGAGAGAGAGAGAGAGAGAGAGAGAGAGAGAGAGAGAGAGAGAGAGAGAGAGAGAGAGAGAGAGAGAGAGAGAGAGAGAGAGAGAGAGAGAGAGAGAGCCCCGTAGGAAAATCAATCTAGTTCTTAAACGGAATACATTTCACTGACAGCTGTATCAAAACTTTATATACATACAGGGATCAGCTCTGTACCGCTTTGCAAAATGTTGTACGCCGTTATGAATGCGAGGTTTAATCTACCTTGCGTATGTATGGGGTTGTGTAAGGGTTCTGGGGTGTTGGGGTTTTGCTCTACCCACCAGGCAATTCTGTGTATACCCTTGGGAACCCTTATATAAACCCCCACTCAAGCACGGTCCCTGTTCCGAGTATTTCTGTTGAGGGTCAATTATACTGTTGTAGCCATGAGGTTCCCAGTTTCCCCTTTGGATCCCCTACAGAGTTGTCCTTTTCAACCACCACTGAGAGTATTTGTGAACCATTGATGATTCAGTCCTGGCGAAGTAATTGTCAGTTTGGTGTATAGATTAGGGTGATATTTGATGATTAAAATGCACAAATTATCCTTTTTTTTCAGTGTACTCTCACAAAAAGATGGAGTTTCAGGATAGCTACTATTTCGTAAAACCATCCATAAGGGAAATCATTATTTTTTTTGTTTAATGTTATAGCGTCGTTGTATCAGTAAACATTGACAGTATTTGTGTTAACCAGTGCCTCGTTACTGCTATAAAGGCTACACTAGATTAGATTAGGTTAGGTTAGGTTAGGTTAGGTTAGGTTAGGTTAGGTTAGGTTAGATTAGGTTAGGCTACACTGCGACGGTACTCAGCGCAGCGTCATGTATACCAGACGATTGTGTACCCAGCGACATGGTGTGATTGACCCAACAGGGAAGGCGACACTACTTGAGCGCACATTGTTTTCTTTAATCTGGCCGCTAGAGGACACCGAGCTCCGCTAGTCGCTATACTCGACTCGTCTCTATCGCCTGCAGCAAAGGGTTGTGAGTGAGTGGAACTTTATCCCTCTCATGGTCCGCTCAACGTTGTCTTTTCTTTTATTTTCAAACAAGAATATTGCCTCGGGTAAGAAAACAAGTCTGGGAAACAAGCCTCTAAATGCCTCTTGCATCCCCGTCCTCCTCCTCCCTTAACCAGTAGAAAAATATACTTCCTAAGGTGTTTTGATGCTCCTCTCCTGGAGAAGTTCTTATGACAGGTAAACAGAGTCAGGTAGAGTGCTCCATTATTTACCTTTAAAAGAGAAAGATGTATTATAAGTGGGCGTGGCAGAGAGCGTTGAGGCCACAGCATTATTATCAAATCAAGTAGCAACGCACTGTCACGCTATGGAGAGTACCGTTCTTTACGCCTATCCTCAACATCATTAATCAGCTTCCCGGGCAGTAACAGCGGTGGGGACTAGACACGCGTTATGATGCCCTTGTGAGGCTAAGCTTGTGTTCATGACTGTGGCTGCCGGAGTGAGGTGCGGTGAGGCTGGGTAGTGGTAGGGAGGGAAGGACGGTATACCTGTTGAGAGAGGGAGGGAGGAGACCGGTAGGCAGGGAGGCAGGCAGGCAGGCAGGCAGGCAGGTGGGCAGGACAGCTTTGCTCGCTTCTCTCATGAGTACTCTTGCTGATCAATACACACGCCGTGACCTCCGCCGTCCTTTGACCTTTACAGCAGCCTGACCCCCGCGCACCTTGCCCTTCCGGAGGCATCAAAGTTAAAGAATCTTGATAGTGAGGAACGCAGCGGGTCGTGTATGTAGTTATAGCCACGTGTAAACTTACCTGTACGGAAGAGTTATGGACCGTCGCCTGAGGTGTTGTAGCCGTGAACTTGTATCCTTCCCGCCCTGTGCTAGGTGATGGTCTCCTTTAAGGGTATGGGAACGCCTCGGCAAGCTTAGTGTGGAGGTAGCGAAGTACTTTCTTAATGGTACTATGGTGTGTGTTTGTTTCCTGTGTGTGTGTGTGTGTGTGTGTGTGTGTTTGTGTGTGTTTGTGTGTGTGTGTTGTGTGGTTTTAATATTAACGTTCTCCCATCGATTGACAGAGAGTACTTTCCTTCTCTCTTCGTTCTCAGCCACGACCCTGAGCCTCATATCTCTCTCTTTCTCTCACTCTCTCTCACTTTCACTCTCACTTTCTCTCTCTCTCTCTCTCTCTCTCTCTCTCTCTCTCTCTCTCTCTCTCTCTCTCTCTCTTTTCCTCTTCTTCCTCTTCCTCCTCCTCCTCCTCCTCACGTGACCTTCCTCTCTCTGACCTCCGGCTGGCGCAAGAGTACTGATCGCAGCGGGAGGGAGGGAGGGAGGGAGGCATGGAGGAAGGAGAGGAGAGAAGAGAAGGGGGAAGGGAAGGGGAAAAGGGGAAGGGGGAGGGAAGGGGGGATGCAGGTATAGGTTTGCATGCACGCGGCCATCATTGCTCTCCTCTCTTCGTTCCCATGTCTCTCTCTCTCTCTCTCTCTCTCTCTCTCTCTCTCTCTCTCTCTCTCTCTCTCTCTCTCTCTCTCTCTCTTTCTCTTTCTCTGTTTTGCTTTCCATCTTCTATCTTGTCACTCCTTCCTTCTCCTCCTCTTACATCTCTTCCTCTTCTTCTTCTCCTTAGCTTTCTTTCCTCTTCTTTCTCTCCCCTTTCCTCTCCCCCTTCTCACCTTCCTTCCTTCCTTCCTTTCCTTCCTTCCACTGGTTCTCTCTCCTTCCCCTCCTAGGTTTTAGTTTTTTTTCCTTCTTCCTCCCTCATTCCTATTTGGTCTTTCTCTCTCCTTCCCTTTGCTTGCTTCGTTTCCCCTCTTTCCTCTACCCTTCAGTCTCCCTATCTTCCCCTTTTCCCCTCTTCTGTTTCCCTCTGTTTCCCTCTCATCCTTTCTCTTTCTACCTCCTCCCTTCCTTCTCTCTTTTTATTTTTTTTATTTCCTATGCACCCTATCCTTTTGTCCTATGCTCCTCCTCCTTTTCCTCCTCCTCCTCCTCCTCCTCCTCCTCCTCCTCCTCCTCCTCCTCCTCCTCCTCCTGCCGGGAAACTGGAAAGATGATTGATGAGTCATTTACCCTGTGTGCGTTAGAGAGAGAGAGAGAGAGAGAGAGAGAGAGAGAGAGAGAGAGAGAGAGAGAGAGAGAGAGAGAGAGAGAGAGAGAGAGAGAGAGAAAGAGAGAGAAAGAGAGGGCGTCAGGGCGTCAGAGAGAGAGAGAGAGAGAGAGAGAGAGAGAGAGAGAGAGAGAGAGAGAGAGAGAGAGAGAGAGAGAGAGAGAGAGAGAGAGAGAGAGCGTCCATCAATATATACCTTTGTACTTTATTCATTAACCACAAAAATGTATTACCAAGAGTATAGAATCGATCACCCCCTCTCTCTCTCTCTCTCTCTCTCTCTCTCTCTCTCTCTCTCTCTCTCTCTCTCTCTTCCTTCTTTTCTTTCCTCTCCTACGTCTCCTTCCCCTCCCCTTCATTCCCCTTCATTCCCCTTCCATCACCCCTTCTTTCCCCTTCCTTCCCCTTCCTTCTCCTTCCTTCTCCTGTTTAATTCCCTTCAGATCAGTTTTGAATCACAGTGGTACCGCCTACACACCTTACCTGTACTTACCTGTCACCTGTCCTTTCTCTCACCTGTCTTTACCTGTATTTAGTGGAAGGTAGATGGATAGGTAGATAAATGTATGGAATGATAGGAAGATAGATAGGTTCATAGATAGATAGGTAGATAGATAGATAGATAGACAAATAGGTACATAGATCAATTCTCTTATTTAAGCTACATATGAATTTTTTTTTATTTGAATTTTTACTCATCTTCATTTTCTCAGCTTCAACTAGCTTCCCTAACCTCACCTATACCTCCCATACTTCACCTTATAAGTAGGTAGGTTAGGTTAGGTTAGGTTAGGTTCTTTATAGATAGGTTCCTCTAGGTCTTCCTATCCACCTTGTGTTACGTATCTTAAGGGAATAAGGAGTAACAGAGGCAGTGAGGGAGATAAAAGTGATGCTAGTTTGTGTGCCGGGGTAAGCATCTTATCCCTCCAGCCTGCTCCTCTCTCTTAGGGAAGGATTATACACAGGAAGAGAAGAAGAGTCATGTCACCCTTTGT
>JAPQNM010000003.1:1399894-1407394 GCA_029783475.1 Metacarcinus magister | reverse complement strand
AGGAGCACTGATGACTAATGGTGTGTGTGTGTGTGTGTGTGTGTGTGTGTGTGTGTGTGTGTGTGTGTGTGTGTGTGTGTGTGTGTGTGTGTGTGTGTGTGTTATTGACGTCTTCGTTGTTGTTATTATTGTTGTTGTCATGGTTCTTCTTTTTTTTTTCACTCCTTATTCTTTCTCATCGAGTTATCGTGATGGTGGTGGTAATAGCAGTATTTTCGTATTATTATTATTATTATTATTATTATTATTATTATTATTATTATTATTAGTAGTATTAGTAGTAGTAGTAGTAGTAGTAGTAACAGTATTATTATTATTATTATCCTTATTATCATTAGTAGTAGTAAAAATAGTAGTAGTAGTAATAGTAGAAGTAGTAATAGTAGCTTACATAGTAGTAATAGCTGTAATAGTAACTGTAGTAATAGTAGTAATAATAGCAACATAAACAACAGCATCAGTAGTAATAATAGTTGTAATAGTAACAGTAATAACAGTAGTAGCAATAGTAACCTAAACAGCAGCATCAGTAGTAACAGTAGCAGTGGGATAATAATAATAGTAGTAGCAATAGTAACCTTAACAGCAGCATCAGTAGTAACAGTAGGAGTGGGATAGCATTGGGTCCAAACAGCTAACTCATGGTCTCCTTCAGAGGTCGTGGAGGACGGCAGCGAGGCGGGAGCGAACCCAGGGAAGCCGCGTCCTGCTCCTTCAGGGTACACTGTTGCCACTCTAGAGGGAGGGGGGGCGCGGGGTGAGGCAGGGAGGCGGGGAGGGAGTAAGGGGGCTTTAAGGGAGGAGCGAAGGGATGGTAGGAGGGTCGTTAAGCTGTCTAGGAGGGAGGGAGAGGAAGAGGAAGAGGAAGAGGAAGAGGAGGAAAGGGTGTTGATATTGGAGATGAAATACACTTAGGAATATCAGAGAAGAGCATGTGAGAGACGCTAGATAAGGAACACAAATGCTATACAATGAAAACATAATTGTATAGCAAGAAACACGGTAACTGTGAGTGCGTAACGGCGTGAGGGAGCAAGGTAGGTTGGTGCAGAGGGGGGCGTGGGGAGAGGCGTAGGGAGGAGAGGGCGTGGGGTGGGGCGTAGGGTGCCTGAGAGAGCCAGGCTGTGCGTATTACCGAGCGTAGAGAGGAGTCAGTGACCTCAGCAGGCCTGGCGCGCGTCTTGTGCCGCGCTTGTGGGGAAAAAAATGTTGGGGTGAGCAGCAGCAGCAGCGTTGGTAGTGGTGGTGGTGGTGGTGGTGGTGGTAGAGGGGAAGAGAGCGATGCGTCAGGGTTATGGTATCTTGTTCTTGTTGTTGTTCTTTTCTGTTCTGTTCTTCTTTCTCTGTTCTTCCTCTCGTTGGCAAGGATACTGTGGCCGTTCCTCGAGGCTTTGTACTACACTTGACAACAAATCTTTCGTCTTATTAAGGTTCGGAGACTAAACTAAACCCGTCATGATATTTACTGTGTGAAGGAGGACGCAGAGGTTGTACGGGCAAGGCTTGTTACTGGGCAAGGCAGGCACACACACACACACACACA
This sequence comes from Metacarcinus magister, assembly GCA_029783475.1. Taxonomy (NCBI): domain Eukaryota; kingdom Metazoa; phylum Arthropoda; class Malacostraca; order Decapoda; family Cancridae; genus Metacarcinus; species Metacarcinus magister. The sequence goes on along the minus strand of JAPQNM010000003.1, from coordinate 1,405,851 downwards.
CACACACACACACACACACACACACACACACACACACACACACACACACACACACACACACACACACACACACACACACACACACATCATGTCATTTCGCTTCATATTATATTCAAGATTGTGAATTTTTCGCTTCGTTGCATTCTTTCCTGAATCATAAACACTACAACATATGTCTAGAATAGTTCCCTACTAGTCCCTCTCCTTCCTACCCCCACCCCACACACACACACACACACACACACACACACACACACACACACACACACACACACACACACACATCAGCTTTGAGGACCTAATATTTCCCTCTGCAGACGCCTTATTTCCCTGTAAAGACCCATTGTTTCCCTGTGAGGACCTCGTGTTTTCCCTTATGCCTGAAGACCCCTTGTTTCCCTCTAAGGACCGCGTGTTTTCCCTTAAGCCTCGTGTTTCCCTCTGTGCATCCCATGTTCTTCCATCTCCCGTGCTTGCTGGCTGCCGCTGAAACCCACGAGTATAGGAGTGTCGATGACCACAGAGAATAAACACTGAACGAATGAGTTAATTGGAATGTTTCCTTACCAAAACGGATCCCTCGTGTGTGCTGGACGATGTGAAAACTTAATTATATCAGTGAAGTGTTTTTTTCTTCATAATTTGTTCGTACTATTGCATTAGGTAATTCTATTTGGGTTCCGTTACGATAATACTTGTGTGTGTGATGTTTGAGGCGAGTTTGTGATGATTTCTGAAAGGTTTACATATATAGGGACTGTCCTTGGCTTACCTCTGTCTGTTATATCATCTATTCCTGTTACGTATTGTATATATATATGTGTTTTCGTGGTGAGTTTGTTACGTTAATTTTTATGGTGTCTTTGGTGTGAGTTGTTCTCTTCGTAAGTACCTCTCTCTCTCTCTCTCTCTCTCTCTCTCTCTCTCTCTCTCTCTCTCTCTCTCTCTCTCTCTCTCTCTCTCTCTCTCTCTCTCTCTCTCTCACACACACACACACCAAGGTCAAGGTCGTGCATTGAGGTGTTTATGAGTGTGTTTAGCTTCAAGTAGAGTGGATGTGGTACTTCTTAAAATATCTCTGCTGTAACCCTTCGATTATTCAACTTCAGTACTTAAGTATATCCAGTCGAGTGTTTTTTATTATATTTTTAAAAATTTATTCTGGCTTCCTACATATTGGACTCACTAGCAGAGTACCCGGCGTTGCCCGGGAAGACACAAAGGGGGTCCCACTGAGTACCCCCTCCAAGTTTCAGCTCGATCCGACCACATTTAGATAGGTTTTACTGCTAACATACATACAGACAGACACACACACACACACACACACACACACACACACACACACACACACACACACACACACACACACACACACACACACACACACACACACACACACACACACAGAATTTGACAATTATATCTTAGATTAAAAAAAATAAAATGTTTTTATACTTTTTGAATTATATATCATATGACTTTTTTTTCAAACGTGTATAATTTTTGTTCTCTAATAGTTAGACATAGTAGACATTCTAATCCTCATAATTTTGTTTTCAAGGCTTTTTTTTTAGATCCTATTTATGTACAAGAAAAGTTTATATACTTATTTATTTATATCTTCATTCATTCTTTCATTCCTTCATTCCTTCCTTCCTACATTCAATTCATTCATTCATTCGTCATTCCATCTTCCTGTCTATCATCATCCTATTTATGTATAATGAAAGTTTAAAAACCTGTTTATTCATTCCTTCATTTATTCATTCATTCATCCTTTCCTGTATATCCTCGTCCGCTCTCCCATACATTCACTCCTCCCGTCTGTCTTCACCCTTTCAAGTGAAGAAACACAACCTATGATTACTCTTTGTATGGTTAGACAGGAGAAAAAAAGGGAAGCAGTGATGTGTATGTGTGTGTGTGTGTGTGTGTGTGTGTGTGTGTGTGTGTGTGTGTGTGTGTGTGTGTGTGTGTGTGTGTGTGTGTGTTGATAAAAGTTCACCAGGGACGAAATCATTACTGAGTCACCCCCTCCCCCCTAAGACTCCCTTTCTAGGCCTACCAACTAGTACTGCCTCTTTTCCTCCCCTTCCTTCCCTCCCTTCCCTCCCCTTCCCTTCCCTCCCTCCTTCCCTCTCACTCTGATCATCCAGGGGTAGGTAGGGTGACAGTCTCTTCAACATCCTTTCCCTCCCCCTTCCTTCCCCTTGACTAACATTCTTCTCTCTGTTCCTTTCCGTCATAGCAATATTCACTCCCTCTCCCTCCTCCTACTCTTTGGTCGTCTCTCCCCAATCATTCCTCTCCCTACTTATCTCTCTTCTTATTGCCTCCTCCGCTTCATTCTTCTTCCTCTTTGCTCTTCCCTGCTTACTCGTTATCCTCCTCCTCCTCTTTCTTCCTTCTCGTCCTTCCTCTTCCATCCTCCGCCTCATCCTTGCTATCGTGTTCCTTCTCCTCACCTCCTTGTCATTGAAGATAGAAAGTTTTTGTTACTTGATGAGTGTAAGATAAGGAAACAAGTGTCTATATGATTATTTTCCACTCATCGGCAACACGCAGTTATTATCCTTATTATAATTGACGTTATTGTTATTGTTATTGTTGTTCGTGTTATTATTATTATTATTATTATTATTATTATTATTATATTTCTATTATTATTATTATTATTATTATTATTATTATTATTATTATTGTTGTTGTTGTTATTTTTATTGAATATGTGTTTATATCATTATTTCTATTAAACATTTCTTCTGATTTTCTAGATAGGAAAGCAATTCTCTTATTTTTCTTCATTTTCTTTTCTTTCTTTTAATATAAACTATGAAAGGGAGCAACAGGTTAGAGCCACACACACACACCATTACTTCATTTAATTTCATAATCTTCTCTCTTTGTTTTGCTTTGTTCATAGTGTGAAACTCACGTATATTACAATCTTTTTTATTTACTGTAAGGAAAGATTTCACATGATTGGAACCAAGCAATCAGAATTCACCATCATTCTATTATCATTAAACTTCTGATGCCTTGCAGTGTGTGTGTGTGTGTGTGTGTGTGTGTGTGTGTGTGTGTGTGTGTGTGTGTGTGTGTGTGTGTGTGTGTGTGTGTGTGTGTGTGTGTGTGTGTGTGTAAGTCTTACACTCTGATATGACTAATAAGGATGCGTGTGGGATGAATGCATGGTGGTGGTGGTGGTTAAATTGGGTTAATTAATGTTTGTAATAATATACGTATTCACACACACACGCCCACACACGCACACACACACACACACACACACACACACACACACACACACACACACACACACACACACACACACACACACACACACACACACACACACACACACACACACACACACACACACACACACACACACACACACACCTGTCAGTGCCACACATCGATATTATAAATGAAAACTATATAAAATAAAATAAAACATAATTTTGTAAACGCGGTAACTTCGCGTATTTCAGCCTCAAGTCACAAAACAGTAAAGGAAACATGAGATAGTGGCATTTTATCCTCCTACATAAGGGGATGGAACAAATGTATGCATGGTTAGCTGCGGGAAGGTTCTGGCAGTAGGATAGATAATGCATAGACCTACAACATTTATGAAAGATCCTGTGATTTTTCTTCCCATTCTTGATTGGAAGGTTTGAAAGGGGGACTGCAGTGTTGTTGACTGACAGGGAGAGTGTGTTGCGAGGGAAGAGAAGGGGAGTAGAGTGTCAGTAAGAGGAGGGGAGGGGGGAGGGGGTGTCGGGATAGCAAGGAGGCCACACCTCTAGTTCTTTGTTAGGGAGAGAAGAGGTGACCAATCGTAGCCAACCTGCAGGTAACGCCCAGGTGTGAAGCGCGTTAAGGTGGTGCCCGGGTGTGTGTGTGTGAAAAGGACACCCTTAGTGCATCACGTGTGTCAAGGTGTGTGTGTGTGTGTGTGTGTGTGTGTGTGTGTGTGTGTGTGTGTGTGTGTGTGTGTGTGTGTGTGTGTGTGTGTGTGTGTGTGTGTGTGTGTGTGTGTGTGTATTGACAACCCTCTCGTTACTTGTGTGCGTCACGTGACTGCTTGTTCATGTGGCCTTAGGTTGCATTCGTGACTAAGCGGCGTCACCCCACCCCCACCCACCCCCACCCACACCCACCCTAACACCCACACCCACACCCACACCCACACCCACACCCACACCCACACCCATCCCTGAGTCTCGTGAGTTTGGTGCCTCATTAAGACCTTCGTAAAGACAAAAATATTTCAGGCCTGTCAGAGTGAGTAGGAGGTTGGCATGAAGGGCGGTGTGTGCAAACTCGAGGGTCAAGGAACTCAAGGGGAGAATGGGATGACTGAAGGTAATCTTTTTTGAGGTCGCTGTGTGGAGGTGGAGGGCAGAAGGCCATGACCATAGGGACCGGCCATGGCATTCTTGAAGGCTGGTAATCACCTCTGGGAAGCACATGTAGGTGGGTGGGTGGACACACAACACTTACACTTACTCCCTCTGGTGTGTGTGTGTGTGTAGCGAAAGTTCACGTAGCTATTACATATATTGAATAGATAACCAAATAAACAAATACGTAAATAACTCAACTAAATAAACACTGCACGGCATGTATTATGAAAGAAACATTGTAAATACACGACGCAGTACAGTGAAATGAAGACGTGTTGCATGCGATCAGCTGTTCATAAATAAATCAGTGAACAGAAGTGCGTACTTACATTCACACACTACCACCACCACCACCACCACCACCACCACCACTAAAGCACCACAACATCACTAAAACATCACCACAACACCATCACGTCTTCCAGCTATAAACCAAGCAGTGTATTCTTGAACTGAACCCTTAGACTCAGCACCCTTCAGCACCGTCCATGCAATATGTCAGAACGGGCAGCACCACGACCTCAATGGCACCTTGTGTGTGTGTGTGTGTGTGTGTGTGTGTGTGTGTGTGTGTGTGTGTGTGTGTGTGTGTGTGTGTGTGTGTGTGCAGAACAAAATCTTGCTCGCCATCGTTCAGAAGTAATCTCCCAACGGTGCGAGGCTGCATCTCAGAGACGCCATCCATCCATCTGGCGTCAGCACAGTCAGCAGAGTCAGCATGCACGTCGCCTGTTACCTGCGTTCTGCTGACTAACTAGTAGAGTGCCTTGAGGGTGGGCGTGAGAACCAGGGTTAAAGGGGTGAGGGGTGAGGTGAGGTGAGGTGAGGTGGGCGACAAGGGGGTGTCAGATAGCACGCCGCTTGTTTATGCATGCGAGGTAGTTGACTGCTGTGCTGAGGGAGGGGAGGGGGGGAGGAAGGGAGGGGAAGCGCCAGGCACTCACTTCCTGGCGGGGTTCAAAGACCGGGTAAATGTCACGCTGTTCTAGTAGATGTGGCACCATCGCATGACGCAACATCTCCCCACGCTCCTCACCCCCCACACGCTTTATATTTTGGGAGTTGCTCTTCTCCACATGGCTGTCTGACGTACGACCATGGCTAATTTTAGGCTGCCCCTTCCCATACACTGCCGCTGCGCCGGGCTGCGAGGGGAAGCGTGCTGGCCTGAGGGAGTGCAACCTAGGGAGGGAAACCGGATGAAAAGCTATCGTGGGCGGGCAGTGAAGACGGGTTGGGTTGTGTAGGCGGCAGGGAGGAGAACAGTGAGAGAGCAACGACCCACCACTGCACTACCTCCCTCCTTCCCTCCCTACCTTCCTTCCCTCTCTACCTTCCCTCTTTCCTCCTCCCCCCCCCACCCCCTCTCCTCTGATCTGGCACGTGTTATAGAGGAGAACCGGGACAACAGCCGCTCAGTCGCCTGCTGCTAGAGAGGGTCACCTGCTTGCAAGGGTGAAAGACCTAGACTGACGGTGGCACTCACTCACTCACTGACTCGCTCGCTCACTCACTCACTCGCTGCCTTTGTAAGAGTATTGC
>JAPQNM010000003.1:1387394-1397394 GCA_029783475.1 Metacarcinus magister | reverse complement strand
GTTATTTTTATTATTATTTTTATCAAGAGAACAACCTTTGCAAGCCTCACTCACTCACTCACCACCACCACCACCACCACCACCACCACCACCACCACCACCACCACCACCACCACCACCACCACCACCACCACCACCACACCCCCGCTTGACTAAAAGGTGAAGGCACTGACTACCTTACGTCACTAGTCACGTCACGGCTTACGTCACTGCCTTCTGAGGATCGATGGACGGACGGAGTGTCGTTGCCTTCTCTCCCCTCACTCTCTCTCCCTCTCCCTCTCTCTCTCTCTGTGTCTCTCTTTCTTTCCCTCATAATATATTCATACGCTGGCCATTCATATGCGCTGTATGCATCCTCAACTGCGGCAGGGGAGGAGGGGTTGACGTAACACTCTCTCTCTCTCTCTCTCTCTCTCTCTCTCTCTCTCTCTCTCTCTCTCTCTCTCTCTCTCTCTCTCTCTCTCTCTCTCTCTCTCTCTCTCTCTCTCTCTCTCTCCTCTCTCTCTCTCTCTCTCTCTCTCTCTCTCTCTCTCTCTCTCTCTGGTAATCTATTCATCATAGGTAATGTAAGTTATTTTCATATCTCAACATGTATTTATATATCTACCACGTGTTCTCTCTTATCAGCTGACGTCACGCTACCAATACATTCTGGAGGTTGGTGGAACTATTTAGGGTGTTCAGGAAGGGTGAGGAAAGTGTGTAAGAGTGAGGGAAGGATGTGTGAGGGAAGGTGGGGGAAAAAAGTGTGTATGAGGAAGTAAATTTTTGTTTGTTTCGTTTTGAGTAAGAAAATGAAGAAAATGTGAGTTCAGATTCATCATTATCATCATTATCATCATCATCATCATCATTTGCTCTATAGTTAAGGTTTCTTCACCCAACCTTCATCACTCCTGTCTTTGATCTTGGGTCTGTCTCTTTCAATTCTGATTACATATGGGTTTTTTTCTCTCCTTCTTATAATAATCTCGTGTTTTGATGAATTATTTTTACTGCTTCTTATTATTAGTATTGTGGTTGTTGTTATTATTATTATATTTATTTTTTGGTAGTTTCTTTTTCTTTTCTTGTCTTATTGTCAGTGTCTTTCAGTGTCTTTCAGTGTCTTTCAGTGTCTTTCAGTGAGTGTCTTTCCTTCTATCTTGGTGCAGTGATTCGTGACTAGTTTTTTCAATGATGGTTATTTGTAATGATTAGTGTTCTTCTTTCTTTCCTTTCTTTATTCCTTCTTTCACTGTATTTTCTTACACTCAATACTTATCTTCTGTTTTTTCTTCTTCTTTTTTTTTTTCTCTCGCTCTCACACACACACTTACAAAGATGATGCTAGTGAGGATAAAGAAAGAAAGAAAGAAAGAAAGAAAGTAAGAGGAAAAAAAGTGTTAAGTACGTAGCATAATTTCCTTGTCATTACTTATAAATAAATTACTGGATGATTTTTTTATTATTTTTTTTATTATTATTTTTTTTGTGTGTCGTCTGTAAGTGTTACCAAAACAAACGCAAAAATTAAATGATTAAAGAAATGAGGAAGCTTATAGCAATATTTTTTTGGGAAGGGGCGAGGATGAACTTGATATAGTGTGTGTGTGTGTGTGTGTGTGTGTGTGTGTGTGTGTGTGTGTGTGTTTGTGTGTGTGTGTGTTACGTAAGCTTGACTCGACTCTTCAGTTCTGAGAGGAGAAGGAGGGTTAGAGACGGAAGGGGAACGAGGTAGGAAGGGAAGGGAGGGAGGGAAGGCAGACGGGAAGGGAGGGAGGAGGGAAGGGAGGGAGGCAGGGAGAGAAAGAGAGAGAGGGAGAGGGAGGGAGGGAGGGAGGTAAGAAAAAAAAAGAAACTTGAAAGGTGAGGAAAGAGTGGAAGGTAAAAAATGAAGGAATTAAAAGAAAAGACGGATAAAGACGGAGAGGGAGAGAGAAAATAGTAGGAGGAAAAAAGGAGCGGGGGAGGGAGGGAGGGAGGGTGGAGGGGAGAGAGAGAGAGAGAGAGAGAGAGAGAGAGAGAGAGAGAGAGAGAGAGAGAGAGAGAGAGAGAGAGAGAGAGAGAGAGAGAGAGAGAGAGAGGAGAGAGAGAGAGAGAGAGAGAGAGAGAGAGAGAGAGGAGAGAGAGAGAGAGAGAGAGAGAGAGAGAGAGAGAGTAAAAATCGATAGCCACGTGTAGGGGAGGTCATCGCCCTTGACTGTAGAGGGAAGGTAGAGGAAACATTATGGTTTCTCTCCCTGTGTGTGTGTGTGTGTGTGTGTGTGTGTGTGTGTGTGTGTGTGTGTGTGTGTGTGTGTGTGTGTGTGTGTGTGTGTGTGTGTGTCCGTGGGTGAAGACGATGAAGACATAGCATCAAGGGGAAGACGAGGAAGAGGAGGAGGAAGAAGAAGAGGAAGAGATGGAGGAGGAGGAGGAGGAGAAGGATGAGAGGAAGAGGAGGAGGAGGAGGAGGAGGAGGAGGACTAGGAGAAAGAAGAAGATGAGGTTCGACAAATAGCACAGGAACAATAAAATGAACAAACAGACAACATAAGGAATAAGAATGTATGCGGTTATCAACAATAGGAAGGAATTCAAATGAACGTTAGAAGAGAAAGTAAAAGAACAGCAACACGTCTGTCTAACTTACTCATTGGAGAGAAGAAGGAACAATAACAGACACCAGAAAAACATGAGGTAAATACACGATGAGGCTAAGAATGATGAGGAAGTATAGAGAGTAGAACAAGAGGAATGAGGGAGAATATATGGCGAAGATAGAGGAGGTTGAAGGTGAGATGTGAGATGACTGAAGGAAGGAGAGGTATGAGGGAGTGAGAGATGACTGAGAGATGTGGAGAGATGAGTCAGGGAAACGTGTGGGGTAGGAAGGAAAACATGCTGAAGGAAGGAAATTTAGGGCTGAGGTTAGCATGAAAGTGATATGTGCTGTGATGCTGTGGAGGGGTCGTGGGGGGAAGGGAGGTGTTAAGGAGATGAAGGGAGGTAACGACAAGGCAAAGAGCTAGATACTGTGTTATACCTGATCCCCAAACGTGCCGTATCTCAGTCTCTAAAGTCTTTTGGTACCACGAGACACATACTTGTCCTCGTGTTGCACCTACCATACACACCACACCACACCTTCCCTCTTCTCTACCTTAAGGATGCGCTCTGCTAAACCCTGTCAACCCTACCCGAGCCTGTGTGTGTTTCTCCTGTTCTTATGTTCCCTTAGTGACATATTCTCGTGGGGACAGGAAGAGGGATGGATGGGTGTGTGTAGATCTGTTGTCTCGGCTATTCACATTATTGACGTGTTGGAGGTCATTGCTCTAACGGAAGAGAGGGAGAGTCAGCCCCCTCCATCCCCCCCACACACACACTAACACACACCGCGATTTGCTGAGAAGTAGGGCCGAGGAAGGTGGATGGATGGATGGATGGCAGGCGAGGTGAATCAGCGTGTCATGGCTGTTGATAACCCTTAGAAGTCAATCCTGTATCATCATTTATTTTTTGACGACACCATAACTTTTTGGCGACAAAGCGGGGAGTGACTCTGATCGGGGAACTATTTGTCATCGTCTAGACTCTACTTTACCAGACAGTTAGACGGAGGAGGAAAGAAATGGTTCCATCTGTCTGTCTGTTTGTCTGTCTGTAGAGTGGAGTGAAATATGTTATGTCGCTTGTGCTTCCCAGGGTGTGAAGGATGGATATATTTAGGTGATGGGCGGTATAGGCTGTGTGTGGGCGTGAGGTGGGCGTGACTCTTGACCCAAAAGGGGGACACTAGTCAGACAAATACATTCAACGTTAAAACTATGTCCAACTCTTTCTCTTCCGCCCGCCAGCAATGAAATAAGTCAAACAAAGAGGTTAAGTTTAGTATCTTAGTGGGTGTATCTCTGTCACTAAGTATGTGTTGTGTGTCTTCACCGAGTGTGTTATTGTTCTCTAGTGATCTAAGGGTGAAAGGTTTGGTTTATAGTGAGGTGTGGTAGCGACAGAGACAATGCTATAAAGTCACAATGCTACAGTGACCTTAAACATTGCCTCAGTTGACCTTTGATTTACCTTCATATAGACTCTTGCAACCACACTGATCGCATTAGCAACGTTAAAGCGGCGTGTTGTCTGGATTTAAAAGTGAACGACGATATAAAAATAAAGAAGTGTATGCTGGATAAGTGTTCGTCAGTCGGTATATAGTGACAGAGGGATCGAGGGTGAGTGAGGGGTTGACGGCCTGGCGCGAGGGTCGTTGTCCTGCCTCACTTCAGCTCCTGCCTCCTCTTCTTCCTCAGGCATACGTTGTTGTTGATTATGGTGGTGATGGTGGTGGTAGTAGTGGTAGTGGTGGTGTTATACTATACTCTTGCTATTTTTACTACTACTATTACTACTATTATTGCTGCTACTACTACTACTACTGCCTGTAATCAAAATAATGCAGTACATCCTTACCTCATATTAAGACATGCCAGACATACGTAAACATATCTCCACATGTCTTCCTTTTACTCATGCATTATTCATTATATTCATTCATTCATCCCTGTACGTCTCATACATAAGCCGTGACTCAACTAAACCATATTGTCTCCACTTTTCATCTCATGCATACATTACACACGTCACAGTATTGGATCATAAGTCCACTCAAGCTGAAAGATAGATACGCTGCTGCAATGGTATGACTTAATTAACTATAACTACAACGATGACAACTTAAAAAAACTAAAACTAAAACTCAAACTAAACTAGAAAAAAAGGATCGTAAATAATAATAATGCCGCGTGATAATTTCTATTTTTCGTTCGTGAATTATTGTGATTAAGAGATTTAATTACAGATAAATTATTCTGCTTTCCTTTGGGACTGATTATGTAGTGGAAGGTTATTGTCCTTTTTTTTTTTTGTCCTCTTTCCTCTCTGCGTGTCCTAGTTATTGTGCTTTCCACCTCCTCTTCCTCCTCCCCCTCCTCCTCCTCCTCCTCCTCCTCCTCCTCTCCTCCTCCTCCTCCTCCTCCTCCTCCTCGTCGTAGTATTTGATTTTTCCTTTTGTGTTGTCCTCTCTTCATCCTCCTCCTCTCTCTACTTGTCCTAGTTCTCGTTTTTCCATCTCCTCCTCCTCCTCCTCCTCCTCCTCCTCCTCCTCTCCTCCTCCTCCTCCTCCTCCTCCTCCTCCTCCTCCTCCTCCTAGTGTTTGGTTATTCTATTGTGTATTTTTTTGTATATTCTTCTTCGTTCTTATCCTTGTCTCTCTTATTCTCTTCCTCTTCCTTATTCTCCTCGCATTCATATATATAAACAGTATGCTTCTCTCCTGGAAAGATAAGGTGTTTGGATTCTTGTTTGATCTCATTAACCCACACACACACACACACACACACACACACACACACACACACACACACACACACACACACACACACACACACACACCAAAATAATCTTTCAAAAAATACTTCTCGTCTCCTTTTTATTTCTTCTTTTAATCAATGTTATTATGTACAGTGTATATATGTATTATTATTACAGTGTATTATTCATGTATACGTGGTTAAGTCCTCCAGCAAGTTGACATCATCATCATCATCATCATCATCATCATCATCATCATCATCATCATCATCATCATACATTTAGGCTTCTCTCACTCCGCCACAGGAATGCTAGACGCGAAGCCTGACTTTGGTAAACTTGAACGAGTATTTATTTTTATTTATAGAGAGAGAAAGAGACCCATCCTTGCTATCAGCCGCCACCCTTGTCATGGTTAGGTTAGGTTAGGTTTAGGTTTAGGTTTAGGTTTAGGTTTAGGTTAGGTTTGGTTAGGTTAGGTTAGGTTTAGGTTAGGTTAGGTTAGGTTAGGTTAGGTTTAGGTTTGGTTAGGTCTCGTGTTGCTGTTCTTGTCATCCTTTCTCTCTAATTGGGAAAAAAAAGGAAGGGAAAGGAAGAAAGGGAAGACAAGGAAAAATAGGAATATATAGGAAAAAAGGCAAAAAATGAAATAGGAAAAAAAGAAGGAAGAAAAGGGAAAAGGGAAAAAGAAAAAAGAAAAAAAGTGGGAAAAAGAAAAAAAGGAAAAAGAAGGAAAAAAAGGAAAAAAAAGAAGTCAAATTAGATAAAGGGAAACAAAAAGGAAAATAGGTATAGGAAGAAAGTGAGTATTTGTCTCAACCACTGTCACAGAATGGGATTCGAACCCTTAGACTATCATTCTCTCTCTCTCTCTCTCTCTCTCTCTCTCTCTCTCTCTCTCTCTCTCTCTCTCTCTCTCTCTCTCTCTCTCTCTCTCTCTCTCTCTCTCTCTCGTATGGTAGTTGTTGTTATTGTTAAGGTGGTGATGGTGATGGTGGTGGTGGTGGTGGTGGTGGTGGTGATGGTGATGGTGGTAAAAAGTTGTCAATATTAGTGTGGTTAAATTACTGGTAGTAGTCGTAGTAGTAGTAGCAGTAGTAGTAGTAGTAGTAATGATGAGGATTATATGTACGAGTGATAATCATAGGTGGGTGGTGGTGGTGGTGGTGGTGGTGAGAGGCAAGGGGTCGGTCACCTGCAGCACGTGGTGGCGGGGTGAACGGCCGCTTCCACAGGTGCCACGTTTCCCCGAGGTGGTGGTGGTGGTGGTGGTGGTGGTGCTGGTGCTGGGACAACATGCAGGCCGTTGACACCGACTCGTGAAAGGTAGCCCTTCCTCCCTCCCTCCTCCTCCTCTTTCTCCTCCTCCTCCTCCTCTTTCTCTTCTTCCTCCTTCTCCTTCCCCTCCTCCTCCTCCTCCTCCTCCTCCTCCTCCTCCTCCTCCTCTTTCTCCTCCACTAACCTCTCACCTCACCTCACCTCACCCGTTCCTTCCTGCTTCCACTCACTCCACTTTCCACCACTCACCACCACCATCACCACCACCACCACCATCACCACCATCACTACCACCATCATCACCATCACCACTACTGCGCCACTGAATATTTTTGTAATTCATCTCTATAATTAGTTTCTCGTTTCTGTTTCCCTCCTCCTCGTCCTCCTCCTCTTCCTCCTCCTCTTCCTTCTCTTCCTGACATACACCCGACCTTCTAATCATCCTTCTTTCCTTCCTTTCTTCCTTCCTTCCTTCTTCGTTCCTTCTCTCCCTCAGCATCAAATAGATAAGAACGTTCGCTCTTTTTTTTTATCTCGTTCGTTGATCCTCACAAAATTTAAGGAATGTGATAGATCTCCTGTTTTGCCTTATCTTGAGTATTAATTCACTGTTTATCTGTTTGTTTATCTGTGTGTGTGTGTGTGTGTGTGTGTGTGTGTGTGTGTGTGGGTGTGGGTGTGTGTGTGTGTGTGTGTGTGTGTGTGTGTGTGTGTGTGATAGAGGAGGAGGAGGAGGAGGAGGAGGAGGAGGAGGAGGGTAAACAGGTCTGGTGCAGTAGGATGTGTGTGAGTAGACCAAACCAAACTAAACCGTCCCGTTGAGAAAGTACCGTTGTGAGCGGGCGAGTGAGTTGGGTTCCGTTATCTCACGTGACTTGGCCCCTCCCTCTCTCCCTCTCTCCCTCTTCCTTCCCCTCCCCTCTCTTCCTTCCTTCCTTCCTCTCTCCCTCTCTCTCCCTCCTCTCTCTGTTCAGGAATGTCTTTGTTCACTCCTGTCCACCCGTTGCCTCCTCCTCCTCCTCCTCCTCCTCCTCCTCCTCCTCCTCCTCCTCCTCCTCCTCCTCCTCCTCCTCTGCTCCTGTGGTTGCCTTCCTTCCTCCTTTCCTTCACCTCGTGGTTTGCATCAACATGTGCTCAAGGCCTAGTGTGTGTGTGTGTGTGTGTGTGTGTGTGTGTGTGTGTGTGTGTGTGTGTGTGTGTGTGTGTGTGTGTGTGTGTGTCGCTCCTGGTTTGTTTTTTTGCTCTATAACTTATTGATTGTTCTTGGTATATATAAATTCTCTCTCTCTCTCTCTCTCTCTCTCTCTCTCTCTCTCTCTCTCTCTCTCTCTCTCTCTCTCTCTCTCTCTCAGGGAAAAAAAGGATAAAATGGTCTTGAAGCAAAGAAGCGGATGAATGAACTAACGTTATAAAAATATCCTTTGAAAATTCTTTGGCCGCGGGTGTCAGGATAAGGATGAGATATTTAAGTAAAAAATAGTGTCAGCTGAAAATAAGTGTGTGTGTGTGTGTGTGTGTGTGTGTGTGTGTGTGTGTGTGTGTGTGTGTGTGTGTGTGTGTGTGTGTGTGTGTGTGTGTGTGTGTGTGTGTGTGTGTCTGTGTGTGAGAGAGTGAAATAATTAATGTGAGTGACAGAGAAACTTTTATAACTTGCGATGAAAGGGAAAAGAAAAAAAATATATGTATGTTACCTATGAGTAGATGATTTCCAAATGTAAAGATATAGGAAAGTGAGCAAAGATTAAAAAAAAAGAAACAAAAAAATAATTGAAAGAAAAACAAGAATAAAAAAAAAATAGATACACACGAGATTATAAAATTAAATATTACAAAATACGAGTTGTGAAGTGAGTTCGTACGTATGTATGTAATGTAATATATGTACGTATGTATGTATGTACGTAAACACGCATACACGGAGAGGTCATCCACCCTGGAAACACACACACGACACACGCGCACACAGTGGTGATGGTGGTGGAAGGTGCTGGACCGGAAAGGAAGTAGTGGTGTTGTGATGGTGGTGGTGGTGGTGGTGGTGGTGGTGGTGGTGGTGGTGGTGGTGGTGGTGGAAGGGTCGATGACTTGACTTACGCAACACCTCCTGGGTTGTGCATCTCGACTAGGTGGAGTTTCACTTTCTTTTCCACGTGCGTCACGGTGTGTGTGTGTGTGTGTGTGTGTGTGTGTGTGTGTGTGTGTGTGTGTTTGAGTGAGTGAGTGAATGAATGAGTATGATAAATAGATAGATAGAGGGATAGATAAGGGGAGAGAGAGAGAGAGAGAGAGAGAGAGAGAGAGAGAGAGAGAGAGAGAGAGAGAGAGAGAGAGAGAGAGAGAGAGAGAGAGAGAGAGAGAGAGAGAGAGGTACAAACAATAAACAAACAGTGAATATAATGAATGAAAACTTGTAAATTCCAATATGTAAGAAATTTTGTTTTGTACGAGTGAGTGTGATTTGGTGATAGGTCATTGCCCGCCTCGCTCTCTTGCTCTCTCTCTCTCTCTCTCTCTCTCTCTCTCTCTCTCTCTCTCTCTCTCTCTCTCTCTCTCTCTCTCTCTCTCTCTCTCTCTCTCTCTCTTAACACTTATTAATCAAATGTAGTGAGTTAGAATATCTAGATAAATAAATAGATAATATAATAATGAATAAAGATAAGTAGAATATTGAATACAAAATAAAATGAATTAATAAAAATATGCATATATACAACGTCCACTGCCCTTTTTTTTTCTCTTTTTTTTTTCTTCATACATGCACTGCGTTCCATTAATTCAGTATTTCAACAATTTTCATTATAATTCTCACGGGGATATATAAACCAAACCAAATTCAACTTCCGGTCGTGCGCCGTTCACCGTTTGTTTTGCTCTATTTATGATCTTAACGGAGTAGAATGTAACGTTTCCTACTTTTTTTTTCCCCTTTTTTTTATAATAACTGTTTCTCTGTTTTTCGTGGCTTGCATCCGACCGTGAAGTGACAAGACAGAAAGAGAATGTAGCTTTGTCCACGCGAGTGTGTTACATTGAGGTTAGTATGTGTGTATGTCTGTATTTTTCTTAGCCTCAGAAAACAAGGGCTTTGATCTGTAGGAAAGGTCGTATTTGTAGTGCATTAATAAGACATAGTGTACACTTTACCATACCTTATTTGACCTTACCTTACCTTACCTTACCATACCTTACCTTACCTTACCTTACCTTACCTTACCTTACCTTACCTTACCTTACCTTACCTTACCTTACCTTAATAGAAGAATGTTTGTACGTGAATTAATATTTTTTTTGACTATTAAGTTCAATTATAAAGATAAGTAAATCCTCCTTCACGGTCATCTTAACGTAACATGGAACACCTGTATACTACCTAGTGATAAGC
>JAPQNM010000003.1:1349894-1382394 GCA_029783475.1 Metacarcinus magister | reverse complement strand
ACGATGACAACGATGATGCTGTGAGGTCATTGCCACCGACACACACACACACACACACACACACACACACACACACACACACACACACACACACACACACACACACACACACACACACACACACACACACACACATTTAATCAGCAACATTGAAAGCAAGTTATAATTATCATTCATTAATCTTGACTATTTACAACCATGGACAATAATTATTAGCCACCTTCGCTGTATCATTATTTCTATATTCATGTTTATTTACGATAGTGGAAACAAGCCAAGAAGCCAAGACCAAGATCAAGAATAAACAGTGAGAGAAAAATATCTTTGGTTTTCTCTCTCTCTCTCTCTCTCTCTCTCTCTCTCTCTCTCTCTCTCTCTCTCTCTCTCTCTCTCTCTCTCTTTTGTTACTCTTTGGCCTCTCTCCATGTACTTCCGGTGTGTGTGTGTGTGTGTGTGTGTGTGTGTGTGTGTGTGTGTGTGTGTGTGTGTGTGTGTGTGTGTGTGTGTGTTAGTCAGTCAGTCAGTTTATAAGTCAGTCAGTCAGTCAGTCAGTCAGTCAGTCAGTTAGAATAAGCGATACCTTAGGGATTGTGGGAGATAAAAGATAGATAGATAGATAGATAGATAGTGATACAGTGAGAGAGAGAGAGAGAGAGAGAGAGAGAGAGAGAGAGAGAGAGAGAGAGAGAGAGAGAGAGAGAGAGAGAGAGAGAGAGAGAGAGAGAGAGAGAGAGAGAGAGAGAGAGAGAGAGAGAGAGAGAGAGAGAGAGAGAGAGAGAGAGACAGAAAAAAAAAATGTTAATAGCTACTGTGTATCTTAATCTTAATCCTTGGTGTGACTAACTCTTAAATAACTGACGTCACACAACCAGAGTAGTGATGGCATTGAACCTTTCTCTCTCTCTCTCTCTCTCTCTCTCTCTCTCTCTCTCTCTCTCTCTCTCTCTCTCTCTCTCTCTCTCTCTCTCTCTTCTCTCTCTCTCTCATAGGCACGCGTATGCAAACTATAAGGCGTAGTAATACCAAGTGACCTTATAGCTGACCTTAGGCACAAAACTAGACCTGTTTCTGGACCCTTTAACTTTTTTTTTCTTGTGGAGTGATTTATATCTATGACTTTTTTTTTTTGGACTTGTCTTTTGTCGTTGTAAGAAGAAAGAAAAAAAGTTAATGGTTTTAATAGATATTGTTTCTTTTTCTTCTTCTTCATCGTCTCTGTTTATTTCTCCATTGCTATCTCTGGTTGTTGTTGTTGTTGTTGTTGTTGTTGTTGTTGTTGTTTTTGTTGTGATTTTCTTGTGTCGTAAAGCCGTGTGTGTGTGTGTGTGTGTGTGTGTGTGTGTCCACTGGTGTGATCTCAGGCTAGATGTTGTGTACACGGAATGAGTGTGCGTGAAAATGATGATCGTGGTGTGTGTTACCGACAGGCGATCATGGAGGAATTACATATGTGTGTGTGTGTGTGTGTGTGTGTGTGTGTGTGTGTGTGTGTGTGTGTGTGTGTGTGTGTGTGTGTGTGTGTGTGTGTGTGTGTGTGTGTGTGTGTGTGTGTGTGTGTGTGTCTAGTATTCGGATGATTGCCTCTTCTTATTTTCACATTATTATTATTATTATCACTATCATTATCACTATCATTATCATCATTATTATTATTATTATTATTATTAGTTCTGTCACTACCACTATCACTACCATCAATATTACCACTCGTATTACCACTATCAACCTTCATCACCACCACCACCACCACCACCACCACCACCACCACCACCACCACCACCACCACCACAACCACCACCACCACTATCACTATCATCATCAGCGACCTTCACGCCGTCGCCCCGTCGCCACGTATCTCCCTTAGAGAAACACATTCCTCTCCTTGGCGCCTCCTCCTCCTCCTTCTTCTTCTTCTTCTCCTCCTCCTTTTTCTTCTTCTTCTTATTTTCCTCCTCTTGTGGTATTCAGTTCGTTCGTAGAAGTCAAGAGAGAGAAGAAAGAAGAAGAGAGAGAGATAGAGATAGATAGATAAATAGATAGATAAATAATTGAGAATGAGTGAAAGAAAAATGAGAGAGAATAAAAAAAGAGACACACACACACACACACACACACACACACACACACACACACACACACCTGTGGCTCGGTACTAAAGCTGTCGCAGGTAAATGAGAAATGTTGTCTGGGCTCACCTCACCTGGACAGGACTGATGTATTTTTAGCCTCATCACCTGTTGAGTAGTGGTGGTGGTGGTGGTGGTGGTGGTGGTGGTGATGGTGGTGGTATTCGTATAAGTAATAGTTATACATATACCTCCAACATTAGCATTCAATACAGCATTCAATTAGTAACAGTAGGTAATTAAAGGAGCTAAAAAAAAAGGGTTAACAGCTAATTGCATGAGACATTGTATTAATTAATTAATTCATTCATTCACTATTACGTTGTTTCATTGTTATTATCATGTGTGAAAGTCAAGCTGAGAAAGGCTGTTGAACTGTACTATTTAACAGGTAGACTATGGTTGGCTGGCTATCACTACTTGCTTCTATAGGGATGGAGGTATAGTTGTGGTGGTGGTTGTAGTTGTGGTGGTGGTGGTTGTGGTTGGGCGAGGATAGATAGAGGGGGATGGGGGATGGTACTCGCTGCTTTCACTTAGAAGGAAGGAAGGAAGAGGAGGAAGGATAGCAGATGAAGGAAGAGGAATTAGTGAGAGAGGAGGAGGAGGAGGAGGAGGAGGACAACGAGGAGAAGTAGGAAGTGGAAGAAGTGAAATTGGAGAACTAGTAAGGACAGGAGGAGGAGGAGGAGGAGGAGGAGGAGGAAGAAACTATAAGGAAGGACAGCTGAATACTAAATCACATTGAATCCTGACACCAACATAGAGAGTGGGAGGGAGGGAGGAAGGGAGGGAAGGAGAGAGAGGAGGGAAGGAGGGAAGACAAATAGCAAAGGAGAGAGGATAAGTATGTATGTTTGAGAGAGAGAGAGAGAGAGAGAGAGAGAGAGAGAGAGAGAGAGAGAGAGAGAGAGAGAGAGAGAGAGAGAGAGAGAGAGAGAGAGAGAGAGAGAGAGAGAGAGAGAGAGAGATAAAAGGTCGGGGTTAGAGAAGGAAGGATGTTAGTTGTAGATGTGAGAAGGCACCCTCATTCCCTCCCTTCCCTCCCTTCCCCCCCTTCCCCCTCACTGCCAAGGTCGTGGTCTGGTCTGCGAGGCGCCACCACCACCACCACCACCACCACCAGCACGACCTTACCCCTCACCCTTTCACTCGTCTCTGCCTCGTCCCTCACCCTTTACCCTCCCTTCTTCACCCTCCAATTTCTTACTCTCTTACATTTCACCCCCTTCCCCCGTCACCTCCCTTCACCCTAATTCCTCATTCTCCCTTCACCTTTTCTAAATTCACTCCTTCCTTGCTGCTTCCTCTTTCTCTTTCTCTCTTTTTTTTTCTCTCTCTCTCTCTCCCTCTCACCCTTCACTTTCTCTTCTTGCCTTACTTCCTTGTTTTATTTAATTTTCTCTCTCCTTCTTGTTCGTCACTTTGCCATTTGGTTTAGGTTAGGTAAAGTTAGGTAAGGTTTGGTTAGGTTAGGTTTTGTTTTGTTTGATTCAGTTAGGTAAGGTTAGGTTAGGTAAAATAAAGTTAAGTTAAGTTAGGTTAGGTTAGGTTAAGTTAAGTTTGGTTTGATTAAGTTAAGTTAAGTTAGGTTAGGTTAAGTATGAGATGAAAAAACCACATACATTCCTTCCAATCGTCTTCTATAATAACTGCCAAACAAACCACGAATCAAGACTAAGATCAAGTATAAAAAAAACAACAAAAAACCCTAGTCTTCCCTTCCTTAATCAAACCCAGACTAAGGCAAGTTCAATATTCAAGTTTACATTCACTTTTACAAGAACACACACACACACACACACACACACACACACCAACGAAAAACTAGTCAGGTTCAGCAGCGCCTTGTCATGGATCTCACCAGGGAGTGTGTCCTTATAAGTGGTGTTTGGCCTCTCACATACCCGTCACCATTATTAGTAGTAGTGTGTAGCATTACTTGTCTTACCTGGTAAAGAGTATAGAAGGGAGTAGCGAGTGTAGGCTGGAGGAGAAGGAGTATTAGGAAGAGGGAAGGAGGGAAGAGAGAGGGAGGGAAAAGAGGAGGACTAGGAAGAGAAAGGGAGGTAAGAGAGGAGAGAGAGAAAAGAGAAAGGGAGTGGGAGGCAAAAGAGCAGGAAGGGAGGGACAAGTGGAGGGAGGGAAGAGAGAGCAGGAAAGGAAGGAAAAGGGAGAGAAAAGAGAGGGAGGGAGAAGAGCAGGAAGGTAAGAGCAAGAAGGGAAGAGAGAAGGAGGAAAAAGAGAAAGGGATTGAAGAGAGGAGGAAGGGAAGAGAAAGGCAAGGAAGAGAGAAGGCAAGAAAAAGAGGAGGAAAGGTGCCTTGCTGTAACACTCTGGGGGAAATAACATGGTCTTTGAAGTGTTGGCATTAGCCCTTGATCGTGGGTTGGTGGGCGTGTGTGGGCGTGTGAGAGTCCGGCAGGGCGTGAAGAAGGCGCCATCCCTGTCCGGGCGCCAGTGGTAGTCTGTGTAACCCGAGCGACGGAGACAGGACGTGTGAGAGAAGAGGAGGCGAGAATGGAGTGGTATGCGTGTGTGTGTGTGTGTGTGTGTGTGTGTGTAGTAGTAGTAGTAGTAGTAGTAGTAGTAGTAGTAGTAGTAGTTATAAAAGGTATTAACCATTTTTGAGAGAAAAAAAAAAAAGAGAGAGAAAGAGAGGATTGTATTGTATGGAAGACATGAATAAAGTGGAGAAACAGAGTAAACAAAAAAACAAATAAAAATAAAACACCAACAAACAGGACATGGTGGGCGGTGGCTTCAAGAGTGTTTGGAAACAAGCAACGTGTGTGACTTAACTCTAAAGGAATGTTTGTTGAACGATGTAGTAATAAACAGTCTACTCAATGTACTTTAGAATGTTTGAAGTGAAGTCTACTCTCTCTCTCTCTCTCTCTCTCTCTCTCTCTCTCTCTCTCTCTCTCTCTCTCTCTCTCTCTCTCTCTCTCTCTCTCTCTCTCTCTCTCTCTCTCTTCTTTCACCTATGTTCTTTTCTCATTATCGACATTCTTTTTCTTTTTTCCTCTTCCTCCTCTTCCTCCTTTTCCATCTCTTCCTCCTCTTCCTAGTCCACTGACAACTTGATCGTCGCTTCCGCATTGTCTTGAGTGTGTGTGTGTGTGTGTGTGTGTGTGTGTGTGTGTGTGTGTGTGTGTGTGTGTGTGTGTGTGTGTGTGTTTCGACATATTGGCTTAGACGTAATATAACTACTTATGTTGATAATAATGATAATGATAATAATAATAGTGATAATAATAATAATAATAATAATAATAATAATAATAATAATAATAATAATAAAAACAACAATAGGTATCACATGACAGTTCCCTGCTCATATCTAACCTAACCTCACCTCTGCCCAATACTGTACCTTGCTCCCATTCACCAAGCAACAACAAAAACATCAGTATGCTCAAGTACATTCGGTCTACACATGCCCTGCTTGACACTCGTAGTCATCCATAAACCTAACTAACATTCTCTATAAAGTTTACTATCACTAAATTGCCAAGTCTGTCCACTCATCTACTCTATTTATGAACCAGTTTCTGTCTATCTCTTTCTTAGATTCAAAGTGGTATACATTGAACCCATTGTTACGAGTCTTAACGCGTAACTGCTCTCATTCAAAGAACCTTGCTTATGTATCTCTTAGTACACCTATGTATCCCTCCATTCAAGGACCTGAATCAGCTCCCCTCACACACCCTTCACCCCTCGTCTATGAATGGAATACAAATGAATGTGTGTTAACTCATCCATATATGATCAATCTTAATACCCCTTTGAATCATTTCTTTTTTTGTGTCATCCTTCTCTGTACTGACTCTAACGAATCTATTCAATAATAAGAAGACCAAAAGCGAATGTCATAATCAAGATACGTCCTGACTGCAGCCCAAATACAGTTCCCAGATAACCTTTGCTATGCTATTACTCACACGCCTTGTCATAGAGCTTGATATTCTATTTGCTCCATCTCTAGGGAGGTGAGAGGGTGGGTGAGGAGGTTTTGGAGGGAGGGAAGGGGAAGGATGCTGAAAGATAGTTGGGGGAAGAGGTCGAGGTGGAGATTGAAGTTGGGTTGTGGTGCTGATGATGCATGAGGCAGATTCTGATGGTGATTATGAGGAGGAGGAAGAGGAGGAGGAGGAGGAGGAGGAGGATGAGAATGAGAATGAGGATGAGGATGAGGATGAGGATGAGGATGAGGATGAGGAGGAGGATGAGGAGGAGGAGGAGGAGGAGGAGGAGGAGGAGGAGGTGGTGGTGGTAAAGAATAAGATACCTGACATATACACACTACATCAGTACAACAGATAAACAAACAAACACACAAACAAACAGAGAGAGAGACCAAACACAGGTAAGACACTGGAACACACACACACACACACACACACACACACACACACACACACACACCTTCCCCTTCCCCCCCCCCACTTACGCCGGCAGGTAAAGACAGGCGTTTCTTCCTAAGGTGCACTACGCTCCGCCCCCCACAGCCCCCCTTCCCCCTTATCTCACCCTCTCCCTTACCCTCACACGCCTCCACCCAACACTACGAACTATTGAGTATTTCCTCCTAAGCCTGCCCCGCCCCGCTCGTACCCATCATCCCCGCCAGGGATGAGAGTATACGCGGGTTACTGATAGCTATCATATCCTCTTGATGGAGCTTGACACTGCAATAAAAGTACTGCATTACATTTTTTAATGAAAATAAATAACTTCCATAGCCATTGGCACCGGTGACAGAGTCAGTAGTGAAGATTTTGATCGGCCAGTTATGACCGAACGAACGGTGGGTATTGAATTTTTTTCTGCCTCTATATACCTAATTCTAGTGAGCCTTATCTTGACTCAGCAGCATTTAAGAAGGTCAAAGGAAGGCTATGTACACTACAGGAGTAATCAAACAGACTCTGCCATCCTGAAATAGTGTATAAAAACTTGTTTTCATCATATTTTCTACTTAAACTAGCTGTAACTCCTTTCGTTTTACTCGTATTGAATTTTCAAGCAATGCTTCAAAATCTGCACATTTTTCCGATCCTTATGGTATGTAACAAGTACTGATAACCACAATATTAAGAAAATATATATTACGTCCTCACGTAAATTACGTAGATTATAAATAATGAAAAAAGAAACTAGACGCAGGATTGGAATGGGATAGGGTTTAAAAAAAAGAGAAAAATATTTATGAATTCACAACATAACTCTTTGTTATATTTGATCGGTATCTATCTCATGAAAAATAGTTATTTACTAAAATAATGATATCATTAAACAAACAACATTAGCTTCTAAGCTAAGATACCAATTGAACAAAGTGCTTTGTTTATTAGTTTGTAATTTCCTAAGGAATATCTGATATCTTTTCCATCAACATTGGTAAAGTATTAGATCCACTATACTGATTTTATCATTTGTTTTAACCCAAATCAATTCATTTATAGCAATAAAAGTTTCTGGTGAAATTAACTGAAACTAAGCTGAAAGTCTTACATTATTCCTATGTACAACATAGTTTAAAAAAAACAAAATCGAAGAGAAAATTTTGCAAAAAATTTACCGGAGTAGAAAAAATGACAAAAATACACCATCTGTTGAGATCAATTCTACACATCCACGAAGGTCTGTAAGATGGTTGAACGTGTCGTAAGGCTTAGTTATGAACTGCTTTGAGCTGTAACAGTCATTACAAAAGTATTCGTGGACGTCAAGACTATATGTGTTCCTTACGGGTTAACGCGTCGTGTGTAGGAGTATACGCGGGTTACCGATAGCTAACATATCTTCTTGATGGAGCTTGACACTGCAATAAAAGTACTGCATTACATTTTTTAATGAAAATAAATCACTTCCATACCCATTGGCACCGGTGACAGAGTCAGTAGTGAAGATTTTGATCGGCCAGTCATGACCGAACGAACGGTGGGTATTGAATTTTTTTCTGCCTCTATATACCTAATTCTAGTGAGCCTTATCTTGACTCAGCAGCATTTAAGAAGGTCAAAGGAAGGCTATGTACACTACAGGAGTAATCAAACAGACTCTGCCATCCTGAAATAGTGTATAAAAACTTGTTTTCATCATATTTTCTACTTAAACTAGCTGTAACTCCTTTCGTTTTACTCGTATTGAATTTTCAAGCAATGCTTCAAAATCTACACATTTTTCCGATCCTTATGGTATGTAACAAGTACTGATAACCACAATATTAAGAAAATATATATTACGTCCTCACGTAAATTACGTAGATTATAAATAATGAAAAAAGAAACTAGACGCAGGATTGGAATGGGATAGGGTTTAAAAAAAAGAGAAAAATATTTATGATTTCACAACATAACTCTTTGTTATATTTGATCGGTATCTATCTCATGAAAAATAGTTATTTACTAAAATAATGATATCATTAAACAAACAACATTAGCTTCTAAGCTAAGATACCAATTGAACAAAGTGCTTTGTTTATTAGTTTGTAATTTCCTAAGGAATATCTGATATCTTTTCCATCAACATTGGTAAAGTATTAGATCCACTATACTGATTTTATCATTTGTTTTAACCCAAATCAATTCATTTATAGCAATAAAAGTTTCTGGTGAAATTAACTGAAACTAAGCTGAAAGTCTTACATTATTCCTATGTACAACATAGTTTAAAAAAAACAAAATCGAAGAGAAAATTTTGCAAAAAATTTACCGGAGTAGAAAAAATGACAAAAATACACCATCTGTTGAGATCAATTCTACACATCCACGAAGGTCTGTAAGATGGTTGAACGTGTCGTAAGGCTTAGTTATGAACTGCTTTGAGCTGTAACAGTCATTACAAAAGTATTCGTGGACGTCAAGACTATATGTGTTCCTTACGGGTTAACGCGTCGTGTGTAGGAGTATACGCGGGTTACCGATAGCTAACATATCTTCTTGATGGAGCTTGACACTGCAATAAAAGTACTGCATTACATTTTTTAATGAAAATAAATCACTTCCATACCCATTGGCACCGGTGACAGAGTCAGTAGTGAAGATTTTGATCGGCCAGTCATGACCGAACGAACGGTGGGTATTGAATTTTTTTCTGCCTCTATATACCTAATTCTAGTGAGCCTTATCTTGACTCAGCAGCATTTAAGAAGGTCAAAGGAAGGCTATGTACACTACAGGAGTAATCAAACAGACTCTGCCATCCTGAAATAGTGTATAAAAACTTGTTTTCATCATATTTTCTACTTAAACTAGCTGTAACTCCTTTCGTTTTACTCGTATTGAATTTTCAAGCAATGCTTCAAAATCTACACATTTTTCCGATCCTTATGGTATGTAACAAGTACTGATAACCACAATATTAAGAAAATATATATTACGTCCTCACGTAAATTACGTAGATTATAAATAATGAAAAAAGAAACTAGACGCAGGATTGGAATGGGATAGGGTTTAAAAAAAAGAGAAAAATATTTATGATTTCACAACATAACTCTTTGTTATATTTGATCGGTATCTATCTCATGAAAAATAGTTATTTACTAAAATAATGATATCATTAAACAAACAACATTAGCTTCTAAGCTAAGATACCAATTGAACAAAGTGCTTTGTTTATTAGTTTGTAATTTCCTAAGGAATATCTGATATCTTTTCCATCAACATTGGTAAAGTATTAGATCCACTATACTGATTTTATCATTTGTTTTAACCCAAATCAATTCATTTATAGCAATAAAAGTTTCTGGTGAAATTAACTGAAACTAAGCTGAAAGTCTTACATTATTCCTATGTACAACATAGTTTAAAAAAAACAAAATCGAAGAGAAAATTTTGCAAAAAATTTACCGGAGTAGAAAAAATGACAAAAATACACCATCTGTTGAGATCAATTCTACACATCCACGAAGGTCTGTAAGATGGTTGAACGTGTCGTAAGGCTTAGTTATGAACTGCTTTGAGCTGTAACAGTCATTACAAAAGTATTCGTGGACGTCAAGACTATATGTGTTCCTTACGGGTTAACGCGTCGTGTGTAGGAGTATACGCGGGTTACCGATAGCTAACATATCTTCTTGATGGAGCTTGACACTGCAATAAAAGTACTGCATTACATTTTTTAATGAAAATAAATCACTTCCATACCCATTGGCACCGGTGACAGAGTCAGTAGTGAAGATTTTGATCGGCCAGTCATGACCGAACGAACGGTGGGTATTGAATTTTTTTCTGCCTCTATATACCTAATTCTAGTGAGCCTTATCTTGACTCAGCAGCATTTAAGAAGGTCAAAGGAAGGCTATGTACACTACAGGAGTAATCAAACAGACTCTGCCATCCTGAAATAGTGTATAAAAACTTGTTTTCATCATATTTTCTACTTAAACTAGCTGTAACTCCTTTCGTTTTACTCGTATTGAATTTTCAAGCAATGCTTCAAAATCTACACATTTTTCCGATCCTTATGGTATGTAACAAGTACTGATAACCACAATATTAAGAAAATATATATTACGTCCTCACGTAAATTACGTAGATTATAAATAATGAAAAAAGAAACTAGACGCAGGATTGGAATGGGATAGGGTTTAAAAAAAAGAGAAAAATATTTATGATTTCACAACATAACTCTTTGTTATATTTGATCGGTATCTATCTCATGAAAAATAGTTATTTACTAAAATAATGATATCATTAAACAAACAACATTAGCTTCTAAGCTAAGATACCAATTGAACAAAGTGCTTTGTTTATTAGTTTGTAATTTCCTAAGGAATATCTGATATCTTTTCCATCAACATTGGTAAAGTATTAGATCCACTATACTGATTTTATCATTTGTTTTAACCCAAATCAATTCATTTATAGCAATAAAAGTTTCTGGTGAAATTAACTGAAACTAAGCTGAAAGTCTTACATTATTCCTATGTACAACATAGTTTAAAAAAAACAAAATCGAAGAGAAAATTTTGCAAAAAATTTACCGGAGTAGAAAAAATGACAAAAATACACCATCTGTTGAGATCAATTCTACACATCCACGAAGGTCTGTAAGATGGTTGAACGTGTCGTAAGGCTTAGTTATGAACTGCTTTGAGCTGTAACAGTCATTACAAAAGTATTCGTGGACGTCAAGACTATATGTGTTCCTTACGGGTTAACGCGTCGTGTGTAGGAGTATACGCGGGTTACCGATAGCTAACATATCTTCTTGATGGAGCTTGACACTGCAATAAAAGTACTGCATTACATTTTTTAATGAAAATAAATCACTTCCATACCCATTGGCACCGGTGACAGAGTCAGTAGTGAAGATTTTGATCGGCCAGTCATGACCGAACGAACGGTGGGTATTGAATTTTTTTCTGCCTCTATATACCTAATTCTAGTGAGCCTTATCTTGACTCAGCAGCATTTAAGAAGGTCAAAGGAAGGCTATGTACACTACAGGAGTAATCAAACAGACTCTGCCATCCTGAAATAGTGTATAAAAACTTGTTTTCATCATATTTTCTACTTAAACTAGCTGTAACTCCTTTCGTTTTACTCGTATTGAATTTTCAAGCAATGCTTCAAAATCTACACATTTTTCCGATCCTTATGGTATGTAACAAGTACTGATAACCACAATATTAAGAAAATATATATTACGTCCTCACGTAAATTACGTAGATTATAAATAATGAAAAAAGAAACTAGACGCAGGATTGGAATGGGATAGGGTTTAAAAAAAAGAGAAAAATATTTATGATTTCACAACATAACTCTTTGTTATATTTGATCGGTATCTATCTCATGAAAAATAGTTATTTACTAAAATAATGATATCATTAAACAAACAACATTAGCTTCTAAGCTAAGATACCAATTGAACAAAGTGCTTTGTTTATTAGTTTGTAATTTCCTAAGGAATATCTGATATCTTTTCCATCAACATTGGTAAAGTATTAGATCCACTATACTGATTTTATCATTTGTTTTAACCCAAATCAATTCATTTATAGCAATAAAAGTTTCTGGTGAAATTAACTGAAACTAAGCTGAAAGTCTTACATTATTCCTATGTACAACATAGTTTAAAAAAAACAAAATCGAAGAGAAAATTTTGCAAAAAATTTACCGGAGTAGAAAAAATGACAAAAATACACCATCTGTTGAGATCAATTCTACACATCCACGAAGGTCTGTAAGATGGTTGAACGTGTCGTAAGGCTTAGTTATGAACTGCTTTGAGCTGTAACAGTCATTACAAAAGTATTCGTGGACGTCAAGACTATATGTGTTCCTTACGGGTTAACGCGTCGTGTGTAGGAGTATACGCGGGTTACCGATAGCTAACATATCTTCTTGATGGAGCTTGACACTGCAATAAAAGTACTGCATTACATTTTTTAATGAAAATAAATCACTTCCATACCCATTGGCACCGGTGACAGAGTCAGTAGTGAAGATTTTGATCGGCCAGTCATGACCGAACGAACGGTGGGTATTGAATTTTTTTCTGCCTCTATATACCTAATTCTAGTGAGCCTTATCTTGACTCAGCAGCATTTAAGAAGGTCAAAGGAAGGCTATGTACACTACAGGAGTAATCAAACAGACTCTGCCATCCTGAAATAGTGTATAAAAACTTGTTTTCATCATATTTTCTACTTAAACTAGCTGTAACTCCTTTCGTTTTACTCGTATTGAATTTTCAAGCAATGCTTCAAAATCTACACATTTTTCCGATCCTTATGGTATGTAACAAGTACTGATAACCACAATATTAAGAAAATATATATTACGTCCTCACGTAAATTACGTAGATTATAAATAATGAAAAAAGAAACTAGACGCAGGATTGGAATGGGATAGGGTTTAAAAAAAAGAGAAAAATATTTATGATTTCACAACATAACTCTTTGTTATATTTGATCGGTATCTATCTCATGAAAAATAGTTATTTACTAAAATAATGATATCATTAAACAAACAACATTAGCTTCTAAGCTAAGATACCAATTGAACAAAGTGCTTTGTTTATTAGTTTGTAATTTCCTAAGGAATATCTGATATCTTTTCCATCAACATTGGTAAAGTATTAGATCCACTATACTGATTTTATCATTTGTTTTAACCCAAATCAATTCATTTATAGCAATAAAAGTTTCTGGTGAAATTAACTGAAACTAAGCTGAAAGTCTTACATTATTCCTATGTACAACATAGTTTAAAAAAAACAAAATCGAAGAGAAAATTTTGCAAAAAATTTACCGGAGTAGAAAAAATGACAAAAATACACCATCTGTTGAGATCAATTCTACACATCCACGAAGGTCTGTAAGATGGTTGAACGTGTCGTAAGGCTTAGTTATGAACTGCTTTGAGCTGTAACAGTCATTACAAAAGTATTCGTGGACGTCAAGACTATATGTGTTCCTTACGGGTTAACGCGTCGTGTGTAGGAGTATACGCGGGTTACCGATAGCTAACATATCTTCTTGATGGAGCTTGACACTGCAATAAAAGTACTGCATTACATTTTTTAATGAAAATAAATCACTTCCATACCCATTGGCACCGGTGACAGAGTCAGTAGTGAAGATTTTGATCGGCCAGTCATGACCGAACGAACGGTGGGTATTGAATTTTTTTCTGCCTCTATATACCTAATTCTAGTGAGCCTTATCTTGACTCAGCAGCATTTAAGAAGGTCAAAGGAAGGCTATGTACACTACAGGAGTAATCAAACAGACTCTGCCATCCTGAAATAGTGTATAAAAACTTGTTTTCATCATATTTTCTACTTAAACTAGCTGTAACTCCTTTCGTTTTACTCGTATTGAATTTTCAAGCAATGCTTCAAAATCTACACATTTTTCCGATCCTTATGGTATGTAACAAGTACTGATAACCACAATATTAAGAAAATATATATTACGTCCTCACGTAAATTACGTAGATTATAAATAATGAAAAAAGAAACTAGACGCAGGATTGGAATGGGATAGGGTTTAAAAAAAAGAGAAAAATATTTATGATTTCACAACATAACTCTTTGTTATATTTGATCGGTATCTATCTCATGAAAAATAGTTATTTACTAAAATAATGATATCATTAAACAAACAACATTAGCTTCTAAGCTAAGATACCAATTGAACAAAGTGCTTTGTTTATTAGTTTGTAATTTCCTAAGGAATATCTGATATCTTTTCCATCAACATTGGTAAAGTATTAGATCCACTATACTGATTTTATCATTTGTTTTAACCCAAATCAATTCATTTATAGCAATAAAAGTTTCTGGTGAAATTAACTGAAACTAAGCTGAAAGTCTTACATTATTCCTATGTACAACATAGTTTAAAAAAAACAAAATCGAAGAGAAAATTTTGCAAAAAATTTACCGGAGTAGAAAAAATGACAAAAATACACCATCTGTTGAGATCAATTCTACACATCCACGAAGGTCTGTAAGATGGTTGAACGTGTCGTAAGGCTTAGTTATGAACTGCTTTGAGCTGTAACAGTCATTACAAAAGTATTCGTGGACGTCAAGACTATATGTGTTCCTTACGGGTTAACGCGTCGTGTGTAGGAGTATACGCGGGTTACCGATAGCTAACATATCTTCTTGATGGAGCTTGACACTGCAATAAAAGTACTGCATTACATTTTTTAATGAAAATAAATCACTTCCATACCCATTGGCACCGGTGACAGAGTCAGTAGTGAAGATTTTGATCGGCCAGTCATGACCGAACGAACGGTGGGTATTGAATTTTTTTCTGCCTCTATATACCTAATTCTAGTGAGCCTTATCTTGACTCAGCAGCATTTAAGAAGGTCAAAGGAAGGCTATGTACACTACAGGAGTAATCAAACAGACTCTGCCATCCTGAAATAGTGTATAAAAACTTGTTTTCATCATATTTTCTACTTAAACTAGCTGTAACTCCTTTCGTTTTACTCGTATTGAATTTTCAAGCAATGCTTCAAAATCTACACATTTTTCCGATCCTTATGGTATGTAACAAGTACTGATAACCACAATATTAAGAAAATATATATTACGTCCTCACGTAAATTACGTAGATTATAAATAATGAAAAAAGAAACTAGACGCAGGATTGGAATGGGATAGGGTTTAAAAAAAAGAGAAAAATATTTATGATTTCACAACATAACTCTTTGTTATATTTGATCGGTATCTATCTCATGAAAAATAGTTATTTACTAAAATAATGATATCATTAAACAAACAACATTAGCTTCTAAGCTAAGATACCAATTGAACAAAGTGCTTTGTTTATTAGTTTGTAATTTCCTAAGGAATATCTGATATCTTTTCCATCAACATTGGTAAAGTATTAGATCCACTATACTGATTTTATCATTTGTTTTAACCCAAATCAATTCATTTATAGCAATAAAAGTTTCTGGTGAAATTAACTGAAACTAAGCTGAAAGTCTTACATTATTCCTATGTACAACATAGTTTAAAAAAAACAAAATCGAAGAGAAAATTTTGCAAAAAATTTACCGGAGTAGAAAAAATGACAAAAATACACCATCTGTTGAGATCAATTCTACACATCCACGAAGGTCTGTAAGATGGTTGAACGTGTCGTAAGGCTTAGTTATGAACTGCTTTGAGCTGTAACAGTCATTACAAAAGTATTCGTGGACGTCAAGACTATATGTGTTCCTTACGGGTTAACGCGTCGTGTGTAGGAGTATACGCGGGTTACCGATAGCTAACATATCTTCTTGATGGAGCTTGACACTGCAATAAAAGTACTGCATTACATTTTTTAATGAAAATAAATCACTTCCATACCCATTGGCACCGGTGACAGAGTCAGTAGTGAAGATTTTGATCGGCCAGTCATGACCGAACGAACGGTGGGTATTGAATTTTTTTCTGCCTCTATATACCTAATTCTAGTGAGCCTTATCTTGACTCAGCAGCATTTAAGAAGGTCAAAGGAAGGCTATGTACACTACAGGAGTAATCAAACAGACTCTGCCATCCTGAAATAGTGTATAAAAACTTGTTTTCATCATATTTTCTACTTAAACTAGCTGTAACTCCTTTCGTTTTACTCGTATTGAATTTTCAAGCAATGCTTCAAAATCTACACATTTTTCCGATCCTTATGGTATGTAACAAGTACTGATAACCACAATATTAAGAAAATATATATTACGTCCTCACGTAAATTACGTAGATTATAAATAATGAAAAAAGAAACTAGACGCAGGATTGGAATGGGATAGGGTTTAAAAAAAAGAGAAAAATATTTATGATTTCACAACATAACTCTTTGTTATATTTGATCGGTATCTATCTCATGAAAAATAGTTATTTACTAAAATAATGATATCATTAAACAAACAACATTAGCTTCTAAGCTAAGATACCAATTGAACAAAGTGCTTTGTTTATTAGTTTGTAATTTCCTAAGGAATATCTGATATCTTTTCCATCAACATTGGTAAAGTATTAGATCCACTATACTGATTTTATCATTTGTTTTAACCCAAATCAATTCATTTATAGCAATAAAAGTTTCTGGTGAAATTAACTGAAACTAAGCTGAAAGTCTTACATTATTCCTATGTACAACATAGTTTAAAAAAAACAAAATCGAAGAGAAAATTTTGCAAAAAATTTACCGGAGTAGAAAAAATGACAAAAATACACCATCTGTTGAGATCAATTCTACACATCCACGAAGGTCTGTAAGATGGTTGAACGTGTCGTAAGGCTTAGTTATGAACTGCTTTGAGCTGTAACAGTCATTACAAAAGTATTCGTGGACGTCAAGACTATATGTGTTCCTTACGGGTTAACGCGTCGTGTGTAGGAGTATACGCGGGTTACCGATAGCTAACATATCTTCTTGATGGAGCTTGACACTGCAATAAAAGTACTGCATTACATTTTTTAATGAAAATAAATCACTTCCATACCCATTGGCACCGGTGACAGAGTCAGTAGTGAAGATTTTGATCGGCCAGTCATGACCGAACGAACGGTGGGTATTGAATTTTTTTCTGCCTCTATATACCTAATTCTAGTGAGCCTTATCTTGACTCAGCAGCATTTAAGAAGGTCAAAGGAAGGCTATGTACACTACAGGAGTAATCAAACAGACTCTGCCATCCTGAAATAGTGTATAAAAACTTGTTTTCATCATATTTTCTACTTAAACTAGCTGTAACTCCTTTCGTTTTACTCGTATTGAATTTTCAAGCAATGCTTCAAAATCTACACATTTTTCCGATCCTTATGGTATGTAACAAGTACTGATAACCACAATATTAAGAAAATATATATTACGTCCTCACGTAAATTACGTAGATTATAAATAATGAAAAAAGAAACTAGACGCAGGATTGGAATGGGATAGGGTTTAAAAAAAAGAGAAAAATATTTATGATTTCACAACATAACTCTTTGTTATATTTGATCGGTATCTATCTCATGAAAAATAGTTATTTACTAAAATAATGATATCATTAAACAAACAACATTAGCTTCTAAGCTAAGATACCAATTGAACAAAGTGCTTTGTTTATTAGTTTGTAATTTCCTAAGGAATATCTGATATCTTTTCCATCAACATTGGTAAAGTATTAGATCCACTATACTGATTTTATCATTTGTTTTAACCCAAATCAATTCATTTATAGCAATAAAAGTTTCTGGTGAAATTAACTGAAAC
Organism: Metacarcinus magister; assembly: GCA_029783475.1. Taxonomy (NCBI): domain Eukaryota; kingdom Metazoa; phylum Arthropoda; class Malacostraca; order Decapoda; family Cancridae; genus Metacarcinus; species Metacarcinus magister. Next base: position 1,364,541 of record JAPQNM010000003.1, on the reverse strand, counting down.
TAAGCTGAAAGTCTTACATTATTCCTATGTACAACATAGTTTAAAAAAAACAAAATCGAAGAGAAAATTTTGCAAAAAATTTACCGGAGTAGAAAAAATGACAAAAATACACCATCTGTTGAGATCAATTCTACACATCCACGAAGGTCTGTAAGATGGTTGAACGTGTCGTAAGGCTTAGTTATGAACTGCTTTGAGCTGTAACAGTCATTACAAAAGTATTCGTGGACGTCAAGACTATATGTGTTCCTTACGGGTTAACGCGTCGTGTGTAGGAGTATACGCGGGTTACCGATAGCTAACATATCTTCTTGATGGAGCTTGACACTGCAATAAAAGTACTGCATTACATTTTTTAATGAAAATAAATCACTTCCATACCCATTGGCACCGGTGACAGAGTCAGTAGTGAAGATTTTGATCGGCCAGTCATGACCGAACGAACGGTGGGTATTGAATTTTTTTCTGCCTCTATATACCTAATTCTAGTGAGCCTTATCTTGACTCAGCAGCATTTAAGAAGGTCAAAGGAAGGCTATGTACACTACAGGAGTAATCAAACAGACTCTGCCATCCTGAAATAGTGTATAAAAACTTGTTTTCATCATATTTTCTACTTAAACTAGCTGTAACTCCTTTCGTTTTACTCGTATTGAATTTTCAAGCAATGCTTCAAAATCTACACATTTTTCCGATCCTTATGGTATGTAACAAGTACTGATAACCACAATATTAAGAAAATATATATTACGTCCTCACGTAAATTACGTAGATTATAAATAATGAAAAAAGAAACTAGACGCAGGATTGGAATGGGATAGGGTTTAAAAAAAAGAGAAAAATATTTATGATTTCACAACATAACTCTTTGTTATATTTGATCGGTATCTATCTCATGAAAAATAGTTATTTACTAAAATAATGATATCATTAAACAAACAACATTAGCTTCTAAGCTAAGATACCAATTGAACAAAGTGCTTTGTTTATTAGTTTGTAATTTCCTAAGGAATATCTGATATCTTTTCCATCAACATTGGTAAAGTATTAGATCCACTATACTGATTTTATCATTTGTTTTAACCCAAATCAATTCATTTATAGCAATAAAAGTTTCTGGTGAAATTAACTGAAACTAAGCTGAAAGTCTTACATTATTCCTATGTACAACATAGTTTAAAAAAAACAAAATCGAAGAGAAAATTTTGCAAAAAATTTACCGGAGTAGAAAAAATGACAAAAATACACCATCTGTTGAGATCAATTCTACACATCCACGAAGGTCTGTAAGATGGTTGAACGTGTCGTAAGGCTTAGTTATGAACTGCTTTGAGCTGTAACAGTCATTACAAAAGTATTCGTGGACGTCAAGACTATATGTGTTCCTTACGGGTTAACGCGTCGTGTGTAGGAGTATACGCGGGTTACCGATAGCTAACATATCTTCTTGATGGAGCTTGACACTGCAATAAAAGTACTGCATTACATTTTTTAATGAAAATAAATCACTTCCATACCCATTGGCACCGGTGACAGAGTCAGTAGTGAAGATTTTGATCGGCCAGTCATGACCGAACGAACGGTGGGTATTGAATTTTTTTCTGCCTCTATATACCTAATTCTAGTGAGCCTTATCTTGACTCAGCAGCATTTAAGAAGGTCAAAGGAAGGCTATGTACACTACAGGAGTAATCAAACAGACTCTGCCATCCTGAAATAGTGTATAAAAACTTGTTTTCATCATATTTTCTACTTAAACTAGCTGTAACTCCTTTCGTTTTACTCGTATTGAATTTTCAAGCAATGCTTCAAAATCTACACATTTTTCCGATCCTTATGGTATGTAACAAGTACTGATAACCACAATATTAAGAAAATATATATTACGTCCTCACGTAAATTACGTAGATTATAAATAATGAAAAAAGAAACTAGACGCAGGATTGGAATGGGATAGGGTTTAAAAAAAAGAGAAAAATATTTATGATTTCACAACATAACTCTTTGTTATATTTGATCGGTATCTATCTCATGAAAAATAGTTATTTACTAAAATAATGATATCATTAAACAAACAACATTAGCTTCTAAGCTAAGATACCAATTGAACAAAGTGCTTTGTTTATTAGTTTGTAATTTCCTAAGGAATATCTGATATCTTTTCCATCAACATTGGTAAAGTATTAGATCCACTATACTGATTTTATCATTTGTTTTAACCCAAATCAATTCATTTATAGCAATAAAAGTTTCTGGTGAAATTAACTGAAACTAAGCTGAAAGTCTTACATTATTCCTATGTACAACATAGTTTAAAAAAAACAAAATCGAAGAGAAAATTTTGCAAAAAATTTACCGGAGTAGAAAAAATGACAAAAATACACCATCTGTTGAGATCAATTCTACACATCCACGAAGGTCTGTAAGATGGTTGAACGTGTCGTAAGGCTTAGTTATGAACTGCTTTGAGCTGTAACAGTCATTACAAAAGTATTCGTGGACGTCAAGACTATATGTGTTCCTTACGGGTTAACGCGTCGTGTGTAGGAGTATACGCGGGTTACCGATAGCTAACATATCTTCTTGATGGAGCTTGACACTGCAATAAAAGTACTGCATTACATTTTTTAATGAAAATAAATCACTTCCATACCCATTGGCACCGGTGACAGAGTCAGTAGTGAAGATTTTGATCGGCCAGTCATGACCGAACGAACGGTGGGTATTGAATTTTTTTCTGCCTCTATATACCTAATTCTAGTGAGCCTTATCTTGACTCAGCAGCATTTAAGAAGGTCAAAGGAAGGCTATGTACACTACAGGAGTAATCAAACAGACTCTGCCATCCTGAAATAGTGTATAAAAACTTGTTTTCATCATATTTTCTACTTAAACTAGCTGTAACTCCTTTCGTTTTACTCGTATTGAATTTTCAAGCAATGCTTCAAAATCTACACATTTTTCCGATCCTTATGGTATGTAACAAGTACTGATAACCACAATATTAAGAAAATATATATTACGTCCTCACGTAAATTACGTAGATTATAAATAATGAAAAAAGAAACTAGACGCAGGATTGGAATGGGATAGGGTTTAAAAAAAAGAGAAAAATATTTATGATTTCACAACATAACTCTTTGTTATATTTGATCGGTATCTATCTCATGAAAAATAGTTATTTACTAAAATAATGATATCATTAAACAAACAACATTAGCTTCTAAGCTAAGATACCAATTGAACAAAGTGCTTTGTTTATTAGTTTGTAATTTCCTAAGGAATATCTGATATCTTTTCCATCAACATTGGTAAAGTATTAGATCCACTATACTGATTTTATCATTTGTTTTAACCCAAATCAATTCATTTATAGCAATAAAAGTTTCTGGTGAAATTAACTGAAACTAAGCTGAAAGTCTTACATTATTCCTATGTACAACATAGTTTAAAAAAAACAAAATCGAAGAGAAAATTTTGCAAAAAATTTACCGGAGTAGAAAAAATGACAAAAATACACCATCTGTTGAGATCAATTCTACACATCCACGAAGGTCTGTAAGATGGTTGAACGTGTCGTAAGGCTTAGTTATGAACTGCTTTGAGCTGTAACAGTCATTACAAAAGTATTCGTGGACGTCAAGACTATATGTGTTCCTTACGGGTTAACGCGTCGTGTGTAGGAGTATACGCGGGTTACCGATAGCTAACATATCTTCTTGATGGAGCTTGACACTGCAATAAAAGTACTGCATTACATTTTTTAATGAAAATAAATCACTTCCATACCCATTGGCACCGGTGACAGAGTCAGTAGTGAAGATTTTGATCGGCCAGTCATGACCGAACGAACGGTGGGTATTGAATTTTTTTCTGCCTCTATATACCTAATTCTAGTGAGCCTTATCTTGACTCAGCAGCATTTAAGAAGGTCAAAGGAAGGCTATGTACACTACAGGAGTAATCAAACAGACTCTGCCATCCTGAAATAGTGTATAAAAACTTGTTTTCATCATATTTTCTACTTAAACTAGCTGTAACTCCTTTCGTTTTACTCGTATTGAATTTTCAAGCAATGCTTCAAAATCTACACATTTTTCCGATCCTTATGGTATGTAACAAGTACTGATAACCACAATATTAAGAAAATATATATTACGTCCTCACGTAAATTACGTAGATTATAAATAATGAAAAAAGAAACTAGACGCAGGATTGGAATGGGATAGGGTTTAAAAAAAAGAGAAAAATATTTATGATTTCACAACATAACTCTTTGTTATATTTGATCGGTATCTATCTCATGAAAAATAGTTATTTACTAAAATAATGATATCATTAAACAAACAACATTAGCTTCTAAGCTAAGATACCAATTGAACAAAGTGCTTTGTTTATTAGTTTGTAATTTCCTAAGGAATATCTGATATCTTTTCCATCAACATTGGTAAAGTATTAGATCCACTATACTGATTTTATCATTTGTTTTAACCCAAATCAATTCATTTATAGCAATAAAAGTTTCTGGTGAAATTAACTGAAACTAAGCTGAAAGTCTTACATTATTCCTATGTACAACATAGTTTAAAAAAAACAAAATCGAAGAGAAAATTTTGCAAAAAATTTACCGGAGTAGAAAAAATGACAAAAATACACCATCTGTTGAGATCAATTCTACACATCCACGAAGGTCTGTAAGATGGTTGAACGTGTCGTAAGGCTTAGTTATGAACTGCTTTGAGCTGTAACAGTCATTACAAAAGTATTCGTGGACGTCAAGACTATATGTGTTCCTTACGGGTTAACGCGTCGTGTGTAGGAGTATACGCGGGTTACCGATAGCTAACATATCTTCTTGATGGAGCTTGACACTGCAATAAAAGTACTGCATTACATTTTTTAATGAAAATAAATCACTTCCATACCCATTGGCACCGGTGACAGAGTCAGTAGTGAAGATTTTGATCGGCCAGTCATGACCGAACGAACGGTGGGTATTGAATTTTTTTCTGCCTCTATATACCTAATTCTAGTGAGCCTTATCTTGACTCAGCAGCATTTAAGAAGGTCAAAGGAAGGCTATGTACACTACAGGAGTAATCAAACAGACTCTGCCATCCTGAAATAGTGTATAAAAACTTGTTTTCATCATATTTTCTACTTAAACTAGCTGTAACTCCTTTCGTTTTACTCGTATTGAATTTTCAAGCAATGCTTCAAAATCTACACATTTTTCCGATCCTTATGGTATGTAACAAGTACTGATAACCACAATATTAAGAAAATATATATTACGTCCTCACGTAAATTACGTAGATTATAAATAATGAAAAAAGAAACTAGACGCAGGATTGGAATGGGATAGGGTTTAAAAAAAAGAGAAAAATATTTATGATTTCACAACATAACTCTTTGTTATATTTGATCGGTATCTATCTCATGAAAAATAGTTATTTACTAAAATAATGATATCATTAAACAAACAACATTAGCTTCTAAGCTAAGATACCAATTGAACAAAGTGCTTTGTTTATTAGTTTGTAATTTCCTAAGGAATATCTGATATCTTTTCCATCAACATTGGTAAAGTATTAGATCCACTATACTGATTTTATCATTTGTTTTAACCCAAATCAATTCATTTATAGCAATAAAAGTTTCTGGTGAAATTAACTGAAACTAAGCTGAAAGTCTTACATTATTCCTATGTACAACATAGTTTAAAAAAAACAAAATCGAAGAGAAAATTTTGCAAAAAATTTACCGGAGTAGAAAAAATGACAAAAATACACCATCTGTTGAGATCAATTCTACACATCCACGAAGGTCTGTAAGATGGTTGAACGTGTCGTAAGGCTTAGTTATGAACTGCTTTGAGCTGTAACAGTCATTACAAAAGTATTCGTGGACGTCAAGACTATATGTGTTCCTTACGGGTTAACGCGTCGTGTGTAGGAGTATACGCGGGTTACCGATAGCTAACATATCTTCTTGATGGAGCTTGACACTGCAATAAAAGTACTGCATTACATTTTTTAATGAAAATAAATCACTTCCATACCCATTGGCACCGGTGACAGAGTCAGTAGTGAAGATTTTGATCGGCCAGTCATGACCGAACGAACGGTGGGTATTGAATTTTTTTCTGCCTCTATATACCTAATTCTAGTGAGCCTTATCTTGACTCAGCAGCATTTAAGAAGGTCAAAGGAAGGCTATGTACACTACAGGAGTAATCAAACAGACTCTGCCATCCTGAAATAGTGTATAAAAACTTGTTTTCATCATATTTTCTACTTAAACTAGCTGTAACTCCTTTCGTTTTACTCGTATTGAATTTTCAAGCAATGCTTCAAAATCTACACATTTTTCCGATCCTTATGGTATGTAACAAGTACTGATAACCACAATATTAAGAAAATATATATTACGTCCTCACGTAAATTACGTAGATTATAAATAATGAAAAAAGAAACTAGACGCAGGATTGGAATGGGATAGGGTTTAAAAAAAAGAGAAAAATATTTATGATTTCACAACATAACTCTTTGTTATATTTGATCGGTATCTATCTCATGAAAAATAGTTATTTACTAAAATAATGATATCATTAAACAAACAACATTAGCTTCTAAGCTAAGATACCAATTGAACAAAGTGCTTTGTTTATTAGTTTGTAATTTCCTAAGGAATATCTGATATCTTTTCCATCAACATTGGTAAAGTATTAGATCCACTATACTGATTTTATCATTTGTTTTAACCCAAATCAATTCATTTATAGCAATAAAAGTTTCTGGTGAAATTAACTGAAACTAAGCTGAAAGTCTTACATTATTCCTATGTACAACATAGTTTAAAAAAAACAAAATCGAAGAGAAAATTTTGCAAAAAATTTACCGGAGTAGAAAAAATGACAAAAATACACCATCTGTTGAGATCAATTCTACACATCCACGAAGGTCTGTAAGATGGTTGAACGTGTCGTAAGGCTTAGTTATGAACTGCTTTGAGCTGTAACAGTCATTACAAAAGTATTCGTGGACGTCAAGACTATATGTGTTCCTTACGGGTTAACGCGTCGTGTGTAGGAGTATACGCGGGTTACCGATAGCTAACATATCTTCTTGATGGAGCTTGACACTGCAATAAAAGTACTGCATTACATTTTTTAATGAAAATAAATCACTTCCATACCCATTGGCACCGGTGACAGAGTCAGTAGTGAAGATTTTGATCGGCCAGTCATGACCGAACGAACGGTGGGTATTGAATTTTTTTCTGCCTCTATATACCTAATTCTAGTGAGCCTTATCTTGACTCAGCAGCATTTAAGAAGGTCAAAGGAAGGCTATGTACACTACAGGAGTAATCAAACAGACTCTGCCATCCTGAAATAGTGTATAAAAACTTGTTTTCATCATATTTTCTACTTAAACTAGCTGTAACTCCTTTCGTTTTACTCGTATTGAATTTTCAAGCAATGCTTCAAAATCTACACATTTTTCCGATCCTTATGGTATGTAACAAGTACTGATAACCACAATATTAAGAAAATATATATTACGTCCTCACGTAAATTACGTAGATTATAAATAATGAAAAAAGAAACTAGACGCAGGATTGGAATGGGATAGGGTTTAAAAAAAAGAGAAAAATATTTATGATTTCACAACATAACTCTTTGTTATATTTGATCGGTATCTATCTCATGAAAAATAGTTATTTACTAAAATAATGATATCATTAAACAAACAACATTAGCTTCTAAGCTAAGATACCAATTGAACAAAGTGCTTTGTTTATTAGTTTGTAATTTCCTAAGGAATATCTGATATCTTTTCCATCAACATTGGTAAAGTATTAGATCCACTATACTGATTTTATCATTTGTTTTAACCCAAATCAATTCATTTATAGCAATAAAAGTTTCTGGTGAAATTAACTGAAACTAAGCTGAAAGTCTTACATTATTCCTATGTACAACATAGTTTAAAAAAAACAAAATCGAAGAGAAAATTTTGCAAAAAATTTACCGGAGTAGAAAAAATGACAAAAATACACCATCTGTTGAGATCAATTCTACACATCCACGAAGGTCTGTAAGATGGTTGAACGTGTCGTAAGGCTTAGTTATGAACTGCTTTGAGCTGTAACAGTCATTACAAAAGTATTCGTGGACGTCAAGACTATATGTGTTCCTTACGGGTTAACGCGTCGTGTGTAGGAGTATACGCGGGTTACCGATAGCTAACATATCTTCTTGATGGAGCTTGACACTGCAATAAAAGTACTGCATTACATTTTTTAATGAAAATAAATCACTTCCATACCCATTGGCACCGGTGACAGAGTCAGTAGTGAAGATTTTGATCGGCCAGTCATGACCGAACGAACGGTGGGTATTGAATTTTTTTCTGCCTCTATATACCTAATTCTAGTGAGCCTTATCTTGACTCAGCAGCATTTAAGAAGGTCAAAGGAAGGCTATGTACACTACAGGAGTAATCAAACAGACTCTGCCATCCTGAAATAGTGTATAAAAACTTGTTTTCATCATATTTTCTACTTAAACTAGCTGTAACTCCTTTCGTTTTACTCGTATTGAATTTTCAAGCAATGCTTCAAAATCTACACATTTTTCCGATCCTTATGGTATGTAACAAGTACTGATAACCACAATATTAAGAAAATATATATTACGTCCTCACGTAAATTACGTAGATTATAAATAATGAAAAAAGAAACTAGACGCAGGATTGGAATGGGATAGGGTTTAAAAAAAAGAGAAAAATATTTATGATTTCACAACATAACTCTTTGTTATATTTGATCGGTATCTATCTCATGAAAAATAGTTATTTACTAAAATAATGATATCATTAAACAAACAACATTAGCTTCTAAGCTAAGATACCAATTGAACAAAGTGCTTTGTTTATTAGTTTGTAATTTCCTAAGGAATATCTGATATCTTTTCCATCAACATTGGTAAAGTATTAGATCCACTATACTGATTTTATCATTTGTTTTAACCCAAATCAATTCATTTATAGCAATAAAAGTTTCTGGTGAAATTAACTGAAACTAAGCTGAAAGTCTTACATTATTCCTATGTACAACATAGTTTAAAAAAAACAAAATCGAAGAGAAAATTTTGCAAAAATTTACCGGAGTAGAAAAAATGACAAAAATACACCATCTGTTGAGATCAATTCTACACATCCACGAAGGTCTGTAAGATGGTTGAACGTGTCGTAAGGCTTAGTTATGAACTGCTTTGAGCTGTAACAGTCATTACAAAAGTATTCGTGGACGTCAAGACTATATGTGTTCCTTACGGGTTAACGCGTCGTGTGTAGGAGTATACGCGGGTTACCGATAGCTAACATATCTTCTTGATGGAGCTTGACACTGCAATAAAAGTACTGCATTACATTTTTTAATGAAAATAAATCACTTCCATACCCATTGGCACCGGTGACAGAGTCAGTAGTGAAGATTTTGATCGGCCAGTCATGACCGAACGAACGGTGGGTATTGAATTTTTTTCTGCCTCTATATACCTAATTCTAGTGAGCCTTATCTTGACTCAGCAGCATTTAAGAAGGTCAAAGGAAGGCTATGTACACTACAGGAGTAATCAAACAGACTCTGCCATCCTGAAATAGTGTATAAAAACTTGTTTTCATCATATTTTCTACTTAAACTAGCTGTAACTCCTTTCGTTTTACTCGTATTGAATTTTCAAGCAATGCTTCAAAATCTACACATTTTTCCGATCCTTATGGTATGTAACAAGTACTGATAACCACAATATTAAGAAAATATATATTACGTCCTCACGTAAATTACGTAGATTATAAATAATGAAAAAAGAAACTAGACGCAGGATTGGAATGGGATAGGGTTTAAAAAAAAGAGAAAAATATTTATGATTTCACAACATAACTCTTTGTTATATTTGATCGGTATCTATCTCATGAAAAATAGTTATTTACTAAAATAATGATATCATTAAACAAACAACATTAGCTTCTAAGCTAAGATACCAATTGAACAAAGTGCTTTGTTTATTAGTTTGTAATTTCCTAAGGAATATCTGATATCTTTTCCATCAACATTGGTAAAGTATTAGATCCACTATACTGATTTTATCATTTGTTTTAACCCAAATCAATTCATTTATAGCAATAAAAGTTTCTGGTGAAATTAACTGAAACTAAGCTGAAAGTCTTACATTATTCCTATGTACAACATAGTTTAAAAAAAACAAAATCGAAGAGAAATTTTGCAAAAAATTTACCGGAGTAGAAAAAATGACAAAAATACACCATCTGTTGAGATCAATTCTACACATCCACGAAGGTCTGTAAGATGGTTGAACGTGTCGTAAGGCTTAGTTATGAACTGCTTTGAGCTGTAACAGTCATTACAAAAGTATTCGTGGACGTCAAGACTATATGTGTTCCTTACGGGTTAACGCGTCGTGTGTAGGAGTATACGCGGGTTACCGATAGCTAACATATCTTCTTGATGGAGCTTGACACTGCAATAAAAGTACTGCATTACATTTTTTAATGAAAATAAATCACTTCCATACCCATTGGCACCGGTGACAGAGTCAGTAGTGAAGATTTTGATCGGCCAGTCATGACCGAACGAACGGTGGGTATTGAATTTTTTTCTGCCTCTATATACCTAATTCTAGTGAGCCTTATCTTGACTCAGCAGCATTTAAGAAGGTCAAAGGAAGGCTATGTACACTACAGGAGTAATCAAACAGACTCTGCCATCCTGAAATAGTGTATAAAAACTTGTTTTCATCATATTTTCTACTTAAACTAGCTGTAACTCCTTTCGTTTTACTCGTATTGAATTTTCAAGCAATGCTTCAAAATCTACACATTTTTCCGATCCTTATGGTATGTAACAAGTACTGATAACCACAATATTAAGAAAATATATATTACGTCCTCACGTAAATTACGTAGATTATAAATAATGAAAAAAGAAACTAGACGCAGGATTGGAATGGGATAGGGTTTAAAAAAAAGAGAAAAATATTTATGATTTCACAACATAACTCTTTGTTATATTTGATCGGTATCTATCTCATGAAAAATAGTTATTTACTAAAATAATGATATCATTAAACAAACAACATTAGCTTCTAAGCTAAGATACCAATTGAACAAAGTGCTTTGTTTATTAGTTTGTAATTTCCTAAGGAATATCTGATATCTTTTCCATCAACATTGGTAAAGTATTAGATCCACTATACTGATTTTATCATTTGTTTTAACCCAAATCAATTCATTTATAGCAATAAAAGTTTCTGGTGAAATTAACTGAAACTAAGCTGAAAGTCTTACATTATTCCTATGTACAACATAGTTTAAAAAAAACAAAATCGAAGAGAAAATTTTGCAAAAAATTTACCGGAGTAGAAAAAATGACAAAAATACACCATCTGTTGAGATCAATTCTACACATCCACGAAGGTCTGTAAGATGGTTGAACGTGTCGTAAGGCTTAGTTATGAACTGCTTTGAGCTGTAACAGTCATTACAAAAGTATTCGTGGACGTCAAGACTATATGTGTTCCTTACGGGTTAACGCGTCGTGTGTAGGAGTATACGCGGGTTACCGATAGCTAACATATCTTCTTGATGGAGCTTGACACTGCAATAAAAGTACTGCATTACATTTTTTAATGAAAATAAATCACTTCCATACCCATTGGCACCGGTGACAGAGTCAGTAGTGAAGATTTTGATCGGCCAGTCATGACCGAACGAACGGTGGGTATTGAATTTTTTTCTGCCTCTATATACCTAATTCTAGTGAGCCTTATCTTGACTCAGCAGCATTTAAGAAGGTCAAAGGAAGGCTATGTACACTACAGGAGTAATCAAACAGACTCTGCCATCCTGAAATAGTGTATAAAAACTTGTTTTCATCATATTTTCTACTTAAACTAGCTGTAACTCCTTTCGTTTTACTCGTATTGAATTTTCAAGCAATGCTTCAAAATCTACACATTTTTCCGATCCTTATGGTATGTAACAAGTACTGATAACCACAATATTAAGAAAATATATATTACGTCCTCACGTAAATTACGTAGATTATAAATAATGAAAAAAGAAACTAGACGCAGGATTGGAATGGGATAGGGTTTAAAAAAAAGAGAAAAATATTTATGATTTCACAACATAACTCTTTGTTATATTTGATCGGTATCTATCTCATGAAAAATAGTTATTTACTAAAATAATGATATCATTAAACAAACAACATTAGCTTCTAAGCTAAGATACCAATTGAACAAAGTGCTTTGTTTATTAGTTTGTAATTTCCTAAGGAATATCTGATATCTTTTCCATCAACATTGGTAAAGTATTAGATCCACTATACTGATTTTATCATTTGTTTTAACCCAAATCAATTCATTTATAGCAATAAAAGTTTCTGGTGAAATTAACTGAAACTAAGCTGAAAGTCTTACATTATTCCTATGTACAACATAGTTTAAAAAAAACAAAATCGAAGAGAAAATTTTGCAAAAAATTTACCGGAGTAGAAAAAATGACAAAAATACACCATCTGTTGAGATCAATTCTACACATCCACGAAGGTCTGTAAGATGGTTGAACGTGTCGTAAGGCTTAGTTATGAACTGCTTTGAGCTGTAACAGTCATTACAAAAGTATTCGTGGACGTCAAGACTATATGTGTTCCTTACGGGTTAACGCGTCGTGTGTAGGAGTATACGCGGGTTACCGATAGCTAACATATCTTCTTGATGGAGCTTGACACTGCAATAAAAGTACTGCATTACATTTTTTAATGAAAATAAATCACTTCCATACCCATTGGCACCGGTGACAGAGTCAGTAGTGAAGATTTTGATCGGCCAGTCATGACCGAACGAACGGTGGGTATTGAATTTTTTTCTGCCTCTATATACCTAATTCTAGTGAGCCTTATCTTGACTCAGCAGCATTTAAGAAGGTCAAAGGAAGGCTATGTACACTACAGGAGTAATCAAACAGACTCTGCCATCCTGAAATAGTGTATAAAAACTTGTTTTCATCATATTTTCTACTTAAACTAGCTGTAACTCCTTTCGTTTTACTCGTATTGAATTTTCAAGCAATGCTTCAAAATCTACACATTTTTCCGATCCTTATGGTATGTAACAAGTACTGATAACCACAATATTAAGAAAATATATATTACGTCCTCACGTAAATTACGTAGATTATAAATAATGAAAAAAGAAACTAGACGCAGGATTGGAATGGGATAGGGTTTAAAAAAAAGAGAAAAATATTTATGATTTCACAACATAACTCTTTGTTATATTTGATCGGTATCTATCTCATGAAAAATAGTTATTTACTAAAATAATGATATCATTAAACAAACAACATTAGCTTCTAAGCTAAGATACCATTGAACAAAGTGCTTTGTTTATTAGTTTGTAATTTCCTAAGGAATATCTGATATCTTTTCCATCAACATTGGTAAAGTATTAGATCCACTATACTGATTTTATCATTTGTTTTAACCCAAATCAATTCATTTATAGCAATAAAAGTTTCTGGTGAAATTAACTGAAACTAAGCTGAAAGTCTTACATTATTCCTATGTACAACATAGTTTAAAAAAAACAAAATCGAAGAGAAAATTTTGCAAAAAATTTACCGGAGTAGAAAAAATGACAAAAATACACCATCTGTTGAGATCAATTCTACACATCCACGAAGGTCTGTAAGATGGTTGAACGTGTCGTAAGGCTTAGTTATGAACTGCTTTGAGCTGTAACAGTCATTACAAGAATATTCGTGGACGTTAAGACTATATGTGTTCCTTACGGGGTAACGTGTCGTGTGTAGGAGTATACGCGGGTTACCGATAGCTAACATATCCTCTTGATGGAGCTTGACACTGCAATAAAAGTACTGCATTACATTTTTTAACGAAAATAAATAACTTCTATAGGTATTGGCACCGGTGACAGAGTCAGTAGTGAAGGTTTTGATCGGCCAGTCATGACCGAACTTACAGTGTAACGTGTTGTGTGTATTTTCTCATCCCTGCCCCGCCCCTTCCCGTCTCCGCCCCGCTTCGTCTAGGTTCAGTTCAGTTCCTAGTGTTTGTTATTAATAGATAAATAAGAATAGGTAGATATTATTATTTTAAGATTATATAAAAGCGTCTTCCTTCCACACACACACACACACACACACACACACACACACACACACACACACACACACACAGACACAGACACAGACACAGACACACACAGACACAGACACAGACACAGACACACACACACACACACACACACACACACACACACACACACACACACACACACACACACACACACACACTAAGAGGTAATGCACTTAACCCCCTAATCCTCTAACCCCGCGATGCTGTCACCACAATCTTTACTCCGGGAAGAAAAACTTACATAGCACTCACGAGACGTTGTATAAATAGATTATTGCGCTGTATTTAACCACTTGTAACATTTGCACTTATTTCTACATCGTCTGCTACGGGTAGGTGGGGGAGGAATAGAAAATCCACGTTTTTTTATAGTGTATACCCTTTACCATTTCGTTAT
>JAPQNM010000003.1:1339894-1344894 GCA_029783475.1 Metacarcinus magister | reverse complement strand
AGAGAGAGAGAAAAAAAAAAAGAATGAAATGCCTCTCACCCAAATCTAATGATCCGTCTTTAAATGAAGAGGCAAAGTTGATATTACATGAAGAAAAAAAAATCCGTATTCCGAGTCAATGTCCTCTGTGGTTGCCTGCCTCAAGGAGATGATGCTTGAGTTAGATTATGAACGAGTGCAGAGCTTTATACCACATGACCGGACCGGACCGTACCGTACCATACTGATACGAGAGGTCACTTGTATCCCACGACATCTTGAGTTCATAAAATAAAAAGAAATAAAAGTTATATAAGTTTTTACACCTCCGTTTCATGTCATTAATTCTCGTTAGGTTAGCTCAGTGGAGTGGAATGAAATGAAAACTAAAATTGCATCAACTCTTTTACATCATTAAGGTTACATTGAGTATGCACATTAACGGTGTTTGAAAAGGCAGGACAATGTCATCATCACTGGAGGAGGAGGAGGAGGAGGAGGAGAAGGAGGAGGAGGAGGAGGAGGAAGAAGAAGAGGAGGAGGAGGAGAGCTTGTCTATCAATGACCTCACCACCAGTACGAAAGGGTTCCCATCGCTAATTTACGATAAACAGCTCGTGTATAATTTCATAATATCTGCGAAAACACTGAAACTGAACTTCATGTTGTAAGAAAGGCTTGAGACAAAAACTTTCATACTAGATTAACTAATGTCAGGTTCATGTATATTCGTAAAGAAAAAAAAATAAAAAAAAATAAATAAAACTGACTCACGAAGCCCAGCATCCCAAAAGTCTTGCTCGCAGCCTGTAGAGTCTTGTAGAGCCTTGTAGAGCCGTATGTTTAACGTGGCTAATGATGAAAGTATGAAAGGCAACTTACACAGCCTGTCCAAGATAAGATAAAAAAGATAAAGATTCAACGTGCAAGCAGCTGTGTGTGTGCAGCTGTTGCAAAGGTACAACAACCTTCATCACATTTATAACCAACGTAATTGATAACCTTGTAATTTTTTTTTCACAGTTCCTGAATACAATTTGTTATGCTCATAGATAGTCGTAGTATTGTCGCTGAATGTTATGTAAGTCTTGAGGCTAATAGCGATACATACCATTAGGAGCTGCCTTGTGTAGGTCAACTGGCCTCTTGCAACCTCCTTATGTTCTTATGTTATGCTTTTATTAATGTAAACTGTGATTGTAATGGTCCAAGAGAGCTGCCTTGGGGAACACCACTGCAATTCTGACGCGGAATAATTTTGTATTGCTTAATCAGTTATTTTTTTTACATACATCTCTGACCAATATTTTTGATACCAATTACATGTTTTTCCCAAAGCATCATTATACCGTGTAAATATTTATGGAAGGTTTTATGGAAATTTTAGTACACAAGTGTTAAGCGAGAGAGAGAGAGAGAGAGAGAGAGAGAGAGAGAGAGAGAGAGAGAGAGAGAGAGAGAGAGAGAGAGAGAGAGAGAGAGAGAGAGAGAGAGAGAGAGAGAGAGAGAGAGAGAGAAAAAAAAAAAGGAGGTATCGGTAAAGTGTTGCTGGATGTTGACAAGCGGGCTACCTTAGGCTTCAATACGTTACGTGACCCTTGATTACAGGGTCATATTGAAGCTAATTGACGATCTTGTCCCTATACTTTTGATAATTTGACCAATCACTCACATGTAACTAATCAACTAATCATCTGTAATTACCGGAGAGAGGGAGAGAGAGAGGGAGAGAGGGAGGGAGATAGAGAAAAAGAGAAAGAGAGAGAGAGAGGGAGAGAGAATTATTGGTTTTTACACTGTTAACTGAAAGAGACTGAAAGAGTAAATATAACTCAACGGAAACTGATTTTGTTTAGTCTATAAGGAAGTTAAACATTAATTTTCAGACCGTGTGTATATATATGACAACAACATTATCAGGTTTCAGGGTGTAAACAATAGTGAAACATAGATTTTTACAACTGGAGGGCGTTGGCTTACACTTAGAAGCACTCTGTGTGATTGGTGTTGAGGTGTGTTAACGAGTGTCTGTCTGTAGCGAATCCTTGCACATAGATGACAACACCACTGCCATCACCACCACCACCACCACCTCATCCTCCTTCTCCTCCTCCTGCTCCTTCTGCTCTTCCTCCTCCTCCTCCTCCTCCTCCTCCTCCTCCTCCTCCTCCTCCTCCTCCTCCTCCTCCTCCTCCTCCTCTTCCTCCACCTCCTCGTCCTCGTCCTCGTCCTCCTCTCCGTTTGTGGTGGGGCATACTAAAAAAATTATACCTTTGTGTGATAAATTCAGCGACTGATCAATATTTTTTTTACGTTGAAAGGGAGAGAAAGAAAGGGAGGGAAAGAGAAAAAAAGAGAGAAATAGAGAGAGAGAGAGAGAGAGCTAGGAGGGTGTTATCTCACTCCCCTCCCCCCGCCGCACCCCGGCTCTTAACCATCTGTCGGCCTTCCCCACACCCATCTGAGTCCGCCCTCACTACGGACCCAGCGACCTCGGACGCACACCACGCCTCACCCACACACGCACCCACTCACCTCCCTGCTGTGTGTGTGTGTGTGCGTGTGTGTCTTTTTGAGTCACAACGTGGTATAGTAAAGTAGACAAGACATTTTGACAAAGAGGTTGTCATTTCTATGCATAAAATGTGTTATGATGTGGATGGCAAAGGTGTGTGTTAGTGGAGGTGCTCGCTGGTTCCTCCGTGTGTGTTGTCTGAAGCAGAGGGAAGACGCGGTTGAATGTGCTTGAGTGTATTGGGGATATAAAGAGGAAGGGATGAAAGGAATGCGGATGGGAGTGAAGATGGGATGGGTTAGAGTGCAATGACAGTCAGTAAGTTGTCTGCAAAAAAAGTACCACATTGTTGGTTTATTGTCCTGCTGGTTGCTGCTGTTGTTGTTATTATTACTGCTGTTGGGTTACTGGTGAGAGAAGTAGTAGTAGTTGTAGTAGTAGTAGTAGTAGAAATAGTTTTGGTCTTAGTAGTAGTGGTGGTGAAAAAAGACTGTGGTGGTGCATGGTGGTAATGGTGGTGGTGTCGTGTGTCGTGTGTCTTGTGTCGTGTGTGCAAGGTAGGCAGACGAGGTAATGCAGTGTGACAGCCGGGGCGGTGGACTTATCCTTACCGACCCTCACACCTAGAGAAGCTTCGGCCTTGAGCAATGGTCCTTCAGGCAGGGGCGAGGCGAGGTAAGGCAAGGCGAGGCGAGGCGAGGCGAGGCGAGGCGAGGGCAGCATGGCAGACATTGTGCACCGCGCCACGCTCTCCTCCGCTCCCCTCGCTGTCGCTTCCGCTCTCTGTTTCCCCTCAACCGCCCCACCCACACCCTCCTTGGCTTACGTAACCCACGACCACTCTCTTTGTACTCAGCTTCGGTGTCAGCCAATAACTTGCAGAGCCAGAGTACGGGGTGATGCCTTCCTCCCCCCCCACACCATCATCACTATCATCACTCGTTCACTGTTATCCGCATTGGTTGTCTGGTGGTGACGATCCCTTCAAGGTGATCAAGTGCGTTAGATGGGAAGAAGAAAAAAAGTTAATTGTACACCACGTTCTATGTCTGATGGAGGTTTATATGCAAGCGTGGAGGTACTGCGCATACGGTACTTATATATTCTCTCTCTCTCTCTCTCTCTCTCTCTCTCTCTCTCTCTCTCTCTCTCTCTCTCTCTCTCTCTCTCTCTCTCTCTCTCTCTCTCTCTCTCTCTCTCTCTCTCTCTCTCTCTCTCTCTCTCTTTTCTCGCCCCCCCTCCCACCGGTTGCTCTCCGACTGCCTCTCTTCTCGTCCTGCGTGCCTGTGTGTCCCCTCCTCCCCTTCCTCCCCCTTCCTCCCCTCTCCCCCTCTCCCCCTCTTCAGCTTGCAACCACCACCCCCACCTCCGACGCCAACCCTTCCTCCCCTCCTCCTCCTCCTCCTCCTCCTCCTCCTCCTCCTCCTCCTCCCCTTCCCCCCTCTTCCCGCTCTTACTCTCTACGGACTCTGCTCTCTTTGTACCGAAATTTCCTCGCCAAAAATTCCGCAAATGTCTTTTTAAGAGTTGTCTCTTTCATTTGTTCTGCCAAAATGCCTCCACTGTTCCCTCCACTGCCATGACGACTCCCTCCAGAACATCGTGGTCGTAATAAACACTAGAACTAAGGTGTGCTAGTTGTCTTGAGTGCCAGGTATACCCTCGTAACACGCGCACGCACACACAGACGGATAGACACAGACAGACATACACACACATATGCACACACACACACGTCTGAGCAATACGTAGAAATCCCCTGAAGTTTGGTGAGGGTATACTCTTGGTGCATCCCCGGCCATCCACCCCCATCAAGGTACTTTAAAGTGAGACCACACGTGACGGTGTATACAACTGTAGCACCACCAACATTATTGACCGGAACCCAACGCCCTTCACCCTCCACCCCCGCCCCTCTCTTTCTCTCTTTCTCTCTTCGTGTTCGTGTGTGTGTGTGTGTGTGTGTGTGTGTGTGTTGATAACTGCAGCTCGTCACTACCGCTGGTCCTGTATAGGTAGATAACACAGCAACACAGGGAGGGAAGGAGGGATGGAGGGTGGGGGGAAAGGAGGGAGGGAGGGAGGCAACTAGGTGTCTGGTCTTGTTGCTGGGCACTTTTGTTTCTAGCGTGCTCCTGGTGAATGGTAGTGAGGAGTCTCGACAAATCTCACATGCGATGCAACTAACCACTCGCCTGCTCCTCACTGACCACTAATGTCATTCTTTTGCGGTCGGCTTTAAAAAGTCTCTCCCAGGAACTATATATAGCACGCATGGGACAATGTGAGTGGGGGGCGAGTATGTGTTTTTTTGGGCCTAAAAGATAAAGCGTATAAGATATCGGTTCAGTTTTAGCGTTAACTGGCCGATAATTGGTCCCGATTTTAGTGTGCGCTATAAAAGTCTTGCTCGGGGGCTATTTTTGGATTGTATGGGATGTGACGTGACGCAGAGACGAGGATGTTCCGAGAAAACTGGTGCTATTTCCCGCTTACTTCCTATTTA
>JAPQNM010000003.1:1324894-1327394 GCA_029783475.1 Metacarcinus magister | reverse complement strand
GGAAATAGTAACTGTTTTGGATACATGGTAGTAATTCCTAGCCTCGTGTCCCTGTATTCCCTCGGGGTATGTGAAGGGAGTCTGTGTAGGCATGGGACACTTTAGAAAATATACTTAAAGAACTAAGAAACAGAAAACGTGTTGTGGTTGTTTATACATACTTCTTTATGTGACTTTTAGGCTATTTATATATAAGACTTGGTTTTATTTAACTAAAGATGCGTCATGTTAGTAAAAAAATGATATATGTTGTGAATTATATATCATTATTTATATATATTTTCTTTAGTTAATTGTGTAGGTGATTCGTGCGTTCCGATTACCTAAAAAATAAGTGGTGCAGTGGTATATAGGAAGATAAAAGGAAGGTGTCTGTGCTGTAAGTTATGTCAATCAAGTGTCTGTCTGTGTTTCCAAGCTGTGGTGCTGCAGAACAGGACTTGTTTGTGTTCTTGGTTCCCTTCTGTGTTTTTTTTATGTTTTTTTGTCTGCGTTCAAAACCAAGCAAGAACAAGGAGAGTTGAGGCCTTTTATGGAGCGTAAAATGAAGACTTGTAAAAAATAAGTGTAAGGGTGTAATCGCTTGCGTTTCTATCTCTCTCTCTCTCTCTCTCTCTCTCTCTCTCTCTCTCTCTCTCTCTCTCTCTCTCTCTCTCTCTCTCTCTCTCTCTCTCTCTCTCTCTCTCTCTCTCTCTCTCTCTCTCTCTCTCTCTCTCTCTCTCTCTCTCTCTCTCTCTCTCTTACACTACAAAAATCGAATGCTGTAATTACACACACTGCCCCCCCTCCTCTCCACCACCACCACCACCACCACCACCACCACCACCACCACCACCACCACCCACGCTACACAGACCTTCTCTCCCCTACAGCTTATCACCACCACCACCACCACCACACACCAGCGTTGCGCGGTACTCTCACTACTCTGCTCTGCTCCACACTCCGCTCCAACGCTCACAATGAGCGTACTAAAACTCGGAAAATGGGAACGAATCGGATCGATTTTTTTATATCCACTTTCAATTTTATTTTTCAAATAAAATACTTTGATAAAGTTAAGAAAATATAAAATTGTTATGTAAAAACTTCGAATAACGTTTATTACAAAATGGCTTGGAAACAAAGTTTGAAATAATTTCATTCAGAGAATGACTCGGTTGTTTTAGAAACTTTACTTAACTTGATTCGATCACTTGATAAAATTATTTAATAAAAGAATTGAAGTTTAAAAATTCGAATCATATTTCTTAACCAAGGGCTTACATATCCTTTATGGTTAAAGGCTATATGGTTACATTCTAACTTTTGGTAGTTACAATTTTCCTAAGAAAACAATTCTTATCAATCTAAAATAGAGCGGAGAGAAGGAGCGTAAAGACCAACATTGTGTTTAAAAAACGAAGCAGGAGGGGGAGCAGCCAACCTTACTGAGTAGGAGTGGAGCAGGAAATTCCGCTCCCACTTTAGGGAGTGTGCACACACACACACACACACACACACACACACACACACACACACACACACACACACACACACACACACACACACACACCACACAACACACACACACACACACACACACCCTTTACAACCTGCATCTACCTCTTCATTATTACCTTAACTCCTTTTCCTCCTTTACTGCTTTCACCACGCACATACTCAAAAAAAAATAATAAATATAGAGAGAGAGAGAGAGAGAGAGAGAGAGAGAGAGAGAGAGAGAGAGAGAGAGAGAGAGAGAGAGAGAGAGAGAGAGAGAGAGAGAGAGAGAGAGAGAGAGAGAGAGAGAGAGAGAGAGAGAGAGAGAGAGAAAAAAGAGAGAAAGAGAGAGAGAGAGAGGGAGGATAGCGTTTGCGTGGGCGAGGTTGGGTTAGAGAAAGGAAGGTGAGTTGCCTTGCGTAAGAAGCCAGTTGACCATGGACACCGGACCTTCATGGAGGAGGAAGAGGAGGAGGAGGAGGAGGAGGAGGAGAAGGAGGAGAAGGAGGAGGAGGAAGAGGAGGAGGAAGAAGAAGAGGAGTAACCACACTGCAACTTAGTAACTTTTCAAATCAGTCACCATCGAAAAAAAAAAGGCATCAGCAGTGAATGAAATATACAAAGAAAAGAAAAGAGAATTAAAAAAAAACTTATTAGTTTGACCAAAACAAAATACATGAGAACACTACAGTACAATTATCTTATCTTGCCATTCAATAAATACCGCATCATTATTTTATCACGTTGACCAATCACTAGAGCTTCTCACACCTGGTCTGCTCTGATTGGTTGAAAAAGGGAGAGGACAGCTGGTGGAGGGGAGGGAAAAACAGAGGAGGAGGAAAAGGAAGAGGAGGAGGAGGAGGAGGAGGAGGATAGACACCTAAAACCACCATTACAGAGAGGACGTTCCAACAACCAATAGCATTCACGCAAACAAGGATTCCTCTGCCCATACTTGTGTCGATTGGAGTCCAGACACGTTTACGAAAATGGTGCATAAATATACGCTTTGGTG
>JAPQNM010000003.1:1317394-1319894 GCA_029783475.1 Metacarcinus magister | reverse complement strand
CTTTCTTAAACTAACTCAATCTTTCACAGTCTAGCATAGTTTTATCATATTCTTCTATCTTCTGCTGCTGTTTTCTTGGCTATGGGTCTTTTGAACTTACTAATTGCATGCCATACCACTGCCTCTCTCTCTCGCTCTGCTGGACACAACCTGTTACTCATTTTCATCCTTATTCTGTATGTCTTCCTAACAAAAATTACCCAACATCTTCACTCCTCTCTTCCTTTAACGGGTAACTTTAGAATAATATGCCTTTCTGTATCTCTCTCTCTCTCTCTCTCTCTCTCTCTCTCTCTCTCTCTCTCTCTCTCTCTCTCTCTCTCTCTCTCTCTCTCTCTCTCTTCAGGACTGCTGCTATTTTTGAATGACTGTTTGCCTTATATAGCTTGCTTCCTTATGTGACGCGTAACTCTGCTTATACATATTCAGTTCCTACATGAATAAGTACACATATATAAATAGATAGTCATATAAATAGATGGATGACGAAATAACGTATAAATAGTAAAAGAAGACAGAAAGAGAATACATACAAGCTAACACATGAATCCCATTTGAGATTAGGAGAAGTGAGACGAGATATGCATTAAGTTGTGTGCGTTTGTGTGTGTGTGTGTCCCTGGGAGTGCATGCCAAGGCGGAGGTATAGTGTGGTGTGTAGGCTGGGTGGGGGTGTGATGGGGCCGGATCGGGTGGGGCCGGGCGGAACAGGACTGGGACGGGGAGGGACGCAGCTCTACTCACCTTGTATCAATGTCGCGTGTTTGAGGGACTTCCGCCTTTCCCCCTAGAGGTGAGGAGAGCCGTGGGAGCTGCAGGGCCGAGCGTGCTGTGGGGGGGGAAAGAAAAAAAAAAAACAGAGGTAGGGGGAAGGAGGAGGCTGTGTAGTCATGTTATTATTGAAGAAAAAAAAATAACAAGTTTATATTTTAACCTTGAAATGAGAGAGAGAGAGAGAGAGAGAGAGAGAGAGAGAGAGAGAGAGAGAGAGAGAGAGAGAGAGAGAGAGAGAGAGAGAGAGAGAGAGAGAGAGAGAGAGAGAGAGAGAGAGAGAGAGAGAGAGAGAGAGAGAGAGAGAGAGAGAGACAAAAAAAAATGTAGGGCCCTGAGGGAAAGTAAACATGACTTGTAACATTCTCTAGCCGTAGTTTCTCCCTCGCTTAAATGAATCACGTTAAGATTGTTAGAGAAAGTGTCTGATATTTCTGTGGGTCCTGCAGGTGAGGTGATGATGGGAGAAAAGGCAGAGGAATGAGAGGTAGAGGTGAGAGGTGGTGGAGGAAAACCGGTACTGTAGAAGGGAGAAAAAGAAAGGGGAAAGGGTTAGCCAGGTAAGAAATAGAGAGAGAGAGAGAGAGGAGAATCATGATGTGTGGGAAGGAAGAAGTGGAGGGAAAGAGAAAGTGATGAAGGAAGGAGGGAAGGAGGGAGAAGGTGGAGCAAGACGGAAGAGATGCAAGCAGGAAGGAAATGAAGATAATGTTAGGTGAGGGAATGGAGGAAGAAGGAAGCAGAGAGAGAGAGAGAGAGAGAGAGAGAGAGAGAGAGAGGGGGGGAGGGGAGAGAACGAGGAAGAAAAAATGTCTAATATTAATAAATACATAAATATAATCTCAGTTACTGATATATACTAACATTTTTTATTTGGTTTTTGTATTATTTTCATTGCTTCTCACACGTACTATATTCTCTCCTCATTCTTCTTTATTTCCTTCCTTCCTTCCTTCCTTCCTTCCTTCCTTCCTTCCTTCCTTCCTTCCCTCCTTCCTTCGTTTCTACTTTTTCTCCTCGTTACTAACACAGGAAATGTTCACAAACCTAATTTTAAACATTCACATTCCCGTTGATTTCCGTTATTTCTCTCCTCTCTCCTTCCCTCCCTCTCTCCTCCCTCTGTCTTATTATTCTGCAATCATCACTTTCCCTTCATCATCACCACCACCACCACCACCACCACCACCACCACCACCACCACCACCACCACCACCACCACCACCACCACCACCACCAGTAGGGCATCACAACCCCACACAATCTTTGCCTCATGACCCCTGCAACATACACCTCCTTCCTTTCCTTCCTCTCCCCCTCCCTTCCTCCCTCCCTCCCTCCCTCCTCCCTCCCTCCCTCCCTCCCTCCCTCCCTCCCTCCCTCCCTCCCTCCCTCCCTCCCTCCCTCCCTCCTCCTACTTCCCTGCGTACCACTTTCTCTTCACATTGAAAGTAGTTTCAAGTGCAAAGGTCGCCTGTCACTTATGTTAATCCCTGATGTTTGAAAATTGTCTCAGATTGTCTACTCTCTCTTTCTCTTTTTTTTTCTCTCTCTCTCTCTTTCTCGGGTTTTTTTTTCTCTCTATCTCTTTTTCACGTTTTATTTTCTGTCTCTTTCTTCTTATATTTTGTTCTTTCTCTCACTCTTATTTAGATGTTTTATTGGTGATCTATTCTACCGAGAGAGAGAGAGAGAGAGAGAGAGAGAGAGAGAGAGAGAGAGAGAGAGA
>JAPQNM010000003.1:1299894-1309894 GCA_029783475.1 Metacarcinus magister | reverse complement strand
GCAATCCTTTGATCATTGGTGCAAGAATATCGTTAGGAAAAGAAAACTCATGTCAATTATTTCCATGTGTTGGTGACCCACATGATATTGATCGATTACCTGCCGCTGTAAAGAACCGAAGGCCTCCACCGCATGATGAGGCAGTGACAGGCGGTGGGAGTTCCCCATGAATGCCGAACGTGTCGCCAGCCGGTCTGCAGCTCGGCGCCTCCCTACGGCCTGGCCCTCGAGGCTGCTACACACACATGGACGGAGGCTCCGTTATAGATATATTCTGCTGCTTCTGGTGATGAGCACATTCTATTATTGGTCTTTTGTTTATTTTTCATGTACTTCCTTGCATAAGTATACAAAAAAGTAAACATGATTACCTTGATCTTAAAACTGAGTAAGAAGTAGTTTGCAAGCAATATATAAGTATTTTTACATAATTGAGAACAAACACGATGTATGGCGTTCCCACTCCCAGCTGTTTCTACGTAACTATACTGCTAGGAGGTGTTGCTTCACCCAGTGGGTCGTGTGACCATAGCTGAGGCCTTCAGGACCCGGGACCTGGAGGCACGCCGGGAATTTCGAGGCTGGATATCCGCCATGTGTCCTGCGGGCGTATCACACACTCGATGCACTTTCTGCCTTGAAACGTTACGGGTTTTCGTGTTTGAATTTTAGTTGATATAGAAAATTTGCTGTGCCTAGATCCGCTTAGATCAATAGTCGTGACAGTCTGCTGTAACCCCGGCACCAGTGTGTTCTATCGACGCTTTGGTACATTAGTAAGATTTGCGTTCTCTTCCTAGTAAGAATTTCCCTGCAATCAAGTGGATGGTCGGTTTAACGCATTACAGCAGAGGTTACTATGCGAAGGAGTGTGTGGAGGCGGTGTTGATCACAGCTTGTCTCCTTCCCCGCCAAATGCCCTTCATGGGTGAAGATGAACGGCTGACACATTCCAAGTCGTGTTTGTTGATGGCCACTTCCTGAGTGTGTGTGTGTGTGTGTGTGTGTGTGTGTGTGTGTGTGTATGTGTGTGTGTGTGTGTGTGTGTGTGTGTGTGTGTGTGTGTGTGTGTGTGTGTGTGTCTAAAAAAAATAACAAAAGGTCACTTCCATCCCCAATAATTATTTGTGAGTTAGTGAGTGGCACCGCCTATCCCCAAACGGGCCTTGGAATTGACATTTTTATCATCGCAGTGACAACAAATTAAGTGAAGATGTGCGTAGAGGAACCATGAGGAATTAATGGGTAAAGAAAAGAGAGATAGATACACATAGGAAAAGGGTGGTGCTGTTATGAGTGACTGCATGGTTTCATCTGCAAGAACCTTTCTACAACACCTCTTTTTACACACTCCTTTCCATACACACCTATCCATACATCTCTGTTCATACACACTTGCCATACCACACCTGTCTATACATCTCTTGTCTCTAATACCACTGACTAAACATTTCTTTCCCATACACACCTGTTCCACACACACCTATCACACACACACACACACCTATCACACACACACCTGTCTACAAACCCTTACATATATTCGCCAATGCTTCCGTAACTGTCTCCCTTTTCCTATGTATTCCTGCTGAACAAGACAAGGTATATTTTCACGTACATGTATGTCATACTTTGTACTTGTGTGAGAGTCGTCGAGTACTTGCATTATTTTCTTAGAATACTGAGATAGACTTTCTCCTCTTAGTATACTTTCTTGCTACAGTTTGTTGTGTAGAAGAGAAAACGAACAGACATACAAGTACAAGTATATATAAAAAAAAAAAGGCATCACCAAAATAAATTAAACTTCCTGGTATAAAGGAATCATTATTTGTTAACTCTTCACTTCATTAAACTAAAGGAACATCAATTTCTGATTAGTTAAGAACATGTAACTTATGAAAATTGATCTCACCTTCCTCTATGTACTCTTAAACCCCATCCAGGTGAGTACAAAATGCAGATTAATGATACATCTCGTCAGGGCCACGTACGTACAGGTGTCCTTGGTGGTGGTGGTGGTGGTGATAGTGGTGGTGATGGTGATGGTGATAGTGGTGGTGGTGGTGGTGGTGGCGCTATATCCGGGACGAGGAGTTACGTGGGTGAGGTTGTGTACTTTATATCACATACAGTGACATCTTAGGTTTATTCTCGCTATGTGGTTTTTAGTTTACAATGGTGTCAGAGAAGGCGTGGAAGGGTGGTGGGCCGTCTTGTGTGTGTGTGTGTGTGTGTGTGACTCAAAGCACGTACTACTACTACTACTACTACTACTACTACTACTACTATTGCTACTACTACTACTACTACTACTACTACTACTACTACTACTACTACTACTACTACTACTACTACTACTACTACTACTACTACTACTACTACTACTACTACTACTACTACTACTACTACTACTACTACTACTACTACTACTACTACTACATCACAGCTGTTACGTGGTGAAAGTGCGAGGGAAGCTAGGTTTTATTAGGTTAGGTTTTTTAGGTTAGGTTAGGTTAGGTTAGGTTAGGTTAGGTTAGGTTAGGTTAGGTTAGGTTACTTTAGGTTTCATTAGAGCGGCTTCTCAGCTCCGCACAGGGAAGAGTAGAAGACAAAATTTCCCGTCTGTCTGTGTGTGTGAAGAGGAAGGGGGGGTATAGGAGGGCGGTTTGGGGGTCGAACAGGTTACCGTTCAAGCCTCTAGGTATGTCCTCTCCCACCCAACTGAACTTTCTACCACTGACACATTGACCCTTATTATTTTTTGCTGCTTATATCCGTGTCACGTCGCGTCTCCAGTGGGCCTCTGCAGACTCCTCCTAGGGCGAGCAGGAAGCAAACCACATTGTTTCAGAGGAAGGAGAGTCAGAAAACGAGACTGGAATAGGAGGGTGAAGTAGTAATTCATGAAGGCCTAAGAGGAGGGAAGACGAGAACAGAAGGAGGAAAAGGAGGAGGAGAAGGAGTAGGAAGAGGAAGACAACAAGATATGACTGAAAAAGGAGACGGAAAAAAAGAATGAAAAAAGAGAAGGAAGAGGAGGAAGAAGAAGAGGGAGGGACTTCACATCCTCACAGATCATAACCATTAGACATGAATATTCAACCTTATAATGTCATGTTCAATCCAGAGAATATTCACTTTCATAACACACTTCTTGAAGGTGACATATCCCACACACACAGAGAGAGAGAGAGAGAGAGAGAGAGAGAGAGAGAGAGAGAGAGAGAGAGAGAGAGAGAGAGAAGAGAGAGAAGAGAGAGAAGAGAGAGAAAAAAATCTTAGGAAGTAGAGGTTAATATCATTGGCAGGTAAAGCTGTTTTTCTTTATTTTTTTTCTTTTTCTTTTATTTTCTTTTTTACACACTTTCGCCGCACTTCCCGTACACAAATACTGCTCAGTCAAGTGTGTCTGAAGGTTCCCTCTAAACCTGATGAGAGAGAGAGAGAAGGGCAGGAGTAGGAGGAGGAGGAGGAGGAGGGGGAGAAGGAAGGGAGGAAGACCACGAGGAAGGAAGAGAACGAGGTTAGACGATGGAAGAGGAGGGAGGAAGAGAGAAGGGAGTAGTACTAAAGTGAGAGGGAGACCTTAGTGAGAGTGAGGCCGTTCTGTTGCACCTAAATTGGAGGTTAATAATTTTGAGGTTAGCAGCGGGAATCACAACAGACTGTGGAAACCTCACCACTGCAACATTCCTCTAACGGTGTGTGCGCTCAGACCACGAGTCTCCCCGAAGGCCATGTTAACTTGTACGTGTTAGCGGCACAACGGCCCTGAGGCGACGAAACCCTTACCCAAGCACACACTAAGGGCCACAGCGTTCCACAGATGCCTGAAGTAAGTCGATAGGGACGCAGCTCAACATTGTATTGCCCCTGAGAAGTGCAATTACTCAACCTCGTCCACACTGCATCCAAGTCTAGTTCCTATAAACAGGAAATTGTTGTTGTACTTGTCACTGTGGAGTTCAGAGTTTTGATCTTGATCCTGCCTTGAGAGACGCAGCCATACACACACACACACACACACACCTTACTGAAGGCACCTGGGAGTTTCCGGGTTGGGATGACTATGGAAAGATGGGGAAATAGTAATAATAGTAGTAGTAGTAGTAGTAGTAGTAGTAGTAGTAGTAGTAGTAGTAGTAGTAGTAGCGGGACAGCCCACAGTACACTCCCTTTCATTCTCATCTGGCCAAAGAATGAAAAAAAAATGACCCCCAACACTCCTATCAGCTGACAGACCGTCACGCTCACACTATATAGACGCTCACTACTCCTACTACGTATAAGGTGTTGTGTAATTCACCGCTAATCACGACCTAACACTTTATTGCATGCAGTATTCATTTCAACCAACGATAAGGTAAAGGAGGAAGTAATTTTAATTCTCCGATCAATTACTTTATTTCTTATATGTAGTATGATATATAATAACTAAATTCTTTTGATCAAATTAGTAATGTAAGTATTGAGGTGAACTTCTTATGGCTAACCTTATTATTATTATTATTATTATTATTATTATTATTATTATTATTAACATTATTATTATTATTGAGTGGCTAAGGGCTACGAAAATACTTAACTACAAAAAAATTCAATGATTATATAAACCCGTTCTGTTAGTGCTCCGTCACCCACAAGAATGCAGTAAAAGAGTTTCAGTTATGAAGGTCAGTTGAGCTTCTAAGGTGCTTCGTTACTCTTCCATGGGTGAAGAGTAAAGTACCAGTGTCAAAAAAAAAAAAAAATGAAGTGCGGTCATTACGTGATTAAAAATAAATGAGTTTCGTGATGCGTGGACTGCTCACTACTACTACTACTACTACTACTACTACTACTACTACTACTTTACATACATATACATACTCTCTCTTTCTCCATTTTCTCTTCGTTTTTCATTAGCTTAATATTCATGACTTATTTGAATATAAAAGGAATTGTCATTATGGAAATAAGACCGGTATTATTATTGTTATTTTTTTTATGTTATGTTATTCTTTTGTTCTTGTCTGCCCTGTGTCTTTATTCTATTACTGCTTGGCAAGGACACATTAACTTTTATTTTTATCACTTGTGTGTGTGTGTGTGTGTGTGTGTGTGTGTGTGTGCGTGCGTGTGTGTGTGTGTGTGTGTGTGTGTGTGTGTGTGTGTGTGTGTGTGTGTAGGTGTGTGTGTGTGTGTGTGTGCGTGTGTGTGTGCGTGGGTGTGTGTGTGTGTTGATGTTCCCACTGAGCAAATAAAGAACAAAAAAATGTTACGTTGCAGTCCGTTATTTCAGACAGGTTGCTGGTCTTTCGTCCTTCCTTCTCCCTCCCCCACCTTCTCTCTCTCTCTCTCTCTCTCTCTCTCTCTCTCTCTCTCTCTCTCTCTCTCTCTCTCTCTCTCTCTCTCTCTCTCTCTCTCTCTCTCTCTCTCTCTCTCTCTCTCTCTCTCTCTCTCTCTCTCTCTCTCTCTCTTTATTTTTCTTTATTCCTTCCTTCTTTCCTTTCTTGTTTTAGTTCTGCATTCTGTCAGACCTTCTTTTGTTTCTCTCTCTCTCTCCCTCCTTCTTTCTCTCACTCTGTCATTCCCTCATCACTTCCGTCTTACTCCTTCCTTCCTTCCTTCCTTCCTTCCTTCCTTCCTTCCTTCCTTCCTTCCTTCCTTTCTACCTTCCTTTCTTCTATCCCTCCTCCCTACCTCCTTCCCTTCCTCTTAAAATGAGAATGGATAATTGAATATATCATGAGAGAGAGAGAGAGAGAGAGAGAGAGAGAGAGAGAGAGAGAGAGAGAGAGAGAGAGAGAGAGAGAGAGAGAGAGAGAGAGAGAGAGAGAGAGACCCTATCACCCCTACCATAATTATTGAGGTTAAAATCAAACTTATTTTTTCTACTCTCCTCCTTCAATGGCTGCTGAGTTTGGGGTGTTATAGGGAGGGGGGTTAGGTACGGAATGGGGGGGGAGGGGGAGGTTGTGTTTTCTATACGTCTGGCACTGGCATTGTACCCTCGTGGTGGGGGTGGTGGTGGTGATGGTGGTGGTGACAGTTGTAGTGGTGATGGTGGTGGTGGGTGTCGCTTGTGTTTTCATGGTCAAATAACTGATGAGCTCTATGTGTGTGTGTGTGTGTGTGTGTGTGTGTGTGTGTGTGTGTGTGTGTGTGTGTGTGTGTGTGTGTGTGTGTGTGTGTGTGTGTGTGTCGACAACAGATTCAGTTTAAATCCTACGTGCTTTGTGTTCTAGAAGTAAACAAACAAATACAATTGAATATATAATAAAGAGAATGGCATGAA
This sequence comes from Metacarcinus magister, assembly GCA_029783475.1. Lineage (NCBI taxonomy): Eukaryota > Metazoa > Arthropoda > Malacostraca > Decapoda > Cancridae > Metacarcinus > Metacarcinus magister. The sequence goes on along the minus strand of JAPQNM010000003.1, from coordinate 1,303,614 downwards.
TACACACACCTTTTCAATTAGTATGTATTGCGTTAAGTTGAATTCCACCTCGTTGACGTGGTTACAAAATGAAGTGTCAATAGAATATAATCCAACCCAACGTGTTTTGCGTGTACTCTATTCTTTTCTTCATGGATTGGCATTTAGCAAACTTTTTCCAGTTTTCTTTGTTGGGTGACCTTGTACGTTTATACAGTCTCCTTATCATGTGAGAAAAAAAAACCCAACACCTAACAATGTGTAGAAAATAAACCAGTGGTCACAAAGGTATATAGAGGTTCCATCCCTCTCTCATTTTTTTACTATCGCAGGTACCACCAGGTCAGATTAGTGTCGCCGACCGTCTCTTGGATGAAAATTAAGGCATTGAGTCACCCTGCAATCATGGAGTCAGTAGGAGATGGACATTGGTAGTCAGTCTGTGTATATATATGTGTATGTATGTGTGTGTATGTGTGTGTGTGTGTTTGTGTCTCAGTCTATCAGTCAGCAGGGTGGAGACAGAGGAGAGGCGCCAAACAGCAGTATTTTGCGTTGCAGGCGTGAAAATGTGTCTTGTTCACCTCGGGCCGGCGCTTCAGGGGCCGCCAAATGCCAAGGTCAAAGGGGACAGGAGGGAGGGAGGGATGCGACGCCCGGACCGACCGCCGCCGATGAAGACTGACGGAAGGGATGGGTTTGGGTACAAAGACATTTTTTTTTTCATCCAATCTATTTCATGTAACACGGTCGAGGGTCTGGTGGAAGCGATATAAACAGCCCACTTACGTAATTTTTAGTCAAGTGTTCCGCATCCTCGTCTTGGTCCACACACACACACACACATACACACACACACACACACACACAGACTAGACACACCATCTCGTTTCATAACCCTTCATGTTCCTCGCTGGCCCCACGTGCTTCCCCTCCTTCCCCATGCGTCGTATATGCGTAGCGGAGAGGAGAGAGAGAGGGTCGGGTGGGGTTGGTGTTGCAGGGATGGGTAGAGGAGGGAGGAGGTGGGGTAAGAAGGTTCATTGGTGGTGTGGCTGAGTGTGTTAGTAGTGCTGCGTCAGAGCCCCCAACACACCTGTCACCCTCTTCTGACCCCACCTCACGTATCACCGGCAAGGCTCCGGGTGTCGCGTTAAGGAGAGACATTTATAAATCATTCTTCATCACCACTTTTATATCCGGAAACAATTGATGCTGGAGTAATCACTTGTTTCATTTCCGTTGGCACCGAGTTAATCTTCCTGGCACTGCGAACAATGGAAATGTATATGTACGTGTGGTCTTTGAGAGAGAGAGAGAGAGAGAGAGAGAGAGAGAGAGAGAGAGAGAGAGAGAGAGAGAGAGAGAGAGAGAGAGAGAGAGAGAGAGAGAGAGAGAGAGAGAGAGAGAGAGAGAGAGAGAGATTATTAGTATTATTTTGAGCTCAGTGATGTAAGAGACATGAGACTGAAGAGATGTAGTAGTGGGTGGTATCTTACATCTCTTCCTTCACCCTTTCCTCCTTACCACTTATTTCCTAACTCCCTTCTTTCCTCTTCCTCTAACACTACCTTACCTTGCTTCCCCTTCCTCCATCATCCTCTCTTCCCTACTAAGCTCCACCTGTCTTCCCCCCCCCCTCTCATGCCCTTCCTGCTTCCTCCCTCCCCCCTCCTCCCCCTCCAGCCTCACCCGCCCCCCAGTGCCGACCCTAAATGCCAAGGCAAGCAGGGGTAAGATGGAGGGGTGCCATGCGTGCCCTCCCTGTATGTATGTATGTATGTATGTATGTATCCATGTGTGTGTGTGTGTATGTGTGTTTATCTATGTGTGTGTGTATGTGCGTTCCAGTGTTATTCTTTTGATGATAATAGAACAGCCACATCCCACGCCTGCCCTCCCCCCCATCCCCCTAAGATCACGTTCACCCCCCCCAACCCTATCTTACCCCTCCACCCACCCCCCCTCACTCACACCAGGAAGGCCGAGACCTAAGCCTTGACTCTATCAGTAGTTCCTCCAGAGAGAGAGAGAGAGAGAGAGAGAGAGAGAGAGAGAGAGAGAGAGAGAGAGAGAGAGAGAGAGAGAGAGAGAGAGAGAGAGAGAGAGAGAGAGAGAGAGAGAGAGAGAGAGAGAGAGAGAGAGAGAGAGAGAGAGAGAGAGAGAGAGAAGAGAGAGAGAGAGAGAGAGAGAGAGAGAGAGAGAGAGAGTGGGGGGGGGGCGTTTGATTGTGTTCTCACTAACCACAAGGTCGTTTTTACAATGTTACTGAAAATCACATCAAATAGTAGTAGTAGTAGTAGTAGTAGTAGTAGTAGTAGTAGTAGTAGTAGTAGTAGTAGTAGTAGTAGTAGTAGTAGTAGTAGTAGTCGTAGCAGGGGGGACAGAATTACATGTAGACGTCGTAGTAGAAGTAGTAGTAATAGTCAGAGGGAAATTCCCCCTTAATACAGGAGTGTGGTGGAGAAGAAAAAAAGTCGTATCAGTATACCCTAGTTGTCAGAGGCAGTGGTGGGGGTGGTGGTGGTGGTGGTGGTGGTGGTGGTGGTAGTGTCCCTGATCAGCGGTACACGTCCGGTCCGGGCAGCGCTAATGTCAGGGCAGCAATCAGAAGAACAAGCCGAAGGACGGTGCTAGTAACTCCCTCTCCTCCTCACAAAGACTCCAGGGATACCCCACACAAACCTTACCGCTTCCTGACGTTTTCTCTCTCTCACTGACTCTGAAGCAGAAAGAATATTATATAATCATAACGAGTTTTTCCTCAGTATTGGTGGGGATAAAACCCAAGGAAGTGTGAAGACGTAACTGGCCTGACACTTTGATTCTTATGCCACAAGGTACGTGTGTTTAGGCGGAAGGGAAGCAAGTGTGAGGCATTGAGACTGAATTATTAAGGTCACGTTTAGAGGGAAAAAAGAGCCAAGCGCGGGTGTTGCAGGGCGTAGAGCAGGGTGCGTGCGTGGTGGTGATGGCTAGACCGAGGCAGGCAAGCAGACAGGCAGGCAGGCAGGCAGGCAGGCAGGCAGGCAGGCAGGCAGGCAGGCAGGCAGGCAGGCAGGCAGGCAGGCAGTGTGGAGTTAGGGGGAGCCACCTGTTGCATTGCTTCCCATGTGTTCCCGGAAACGATGGTATTTCTTTTTTTCCTAGATTATGAAAGAAGAGAGAGAGAGAGAGAGAGAGAGAGAGAGAGAGAGAGAGAGAGAGAGAGAGAGAGAGAGAGAGAGAGAGAGAGAGAGAGAAAGAGAGAAAGAGAGAGAGGAATCGTGTATCAAATCTTCTAGCTGCCAATAATAGACTCACTCCTTCCTTTACACTTCCTACTGTCGATATAGTGCTAAAGGACACCAAGTCATCAGCACATCAATACTTTTTTTTGTATATAAGACTAACCTAACCTAACCTAACCTAACCTAATCAATCACTTACCGAGGAAAAGTGACGCTATACCAGCAAGGTTATATCATCCGAAATTATGTTATACACTACTCCTTATAACTTTTATTACCTTATGTGTCTTACTAAATATATCGTATTTATGATGGCGTTTGAAGTTTACGACGAGTAGTTAGTTATAAAGACATGAGAAAGGAAGTGTGTTGACTCGTTTCCGTAAAGCTAATAAGTAATAATTGCCCGAGTTATCAAATTTCTCTCTTATGTAAGTCGTTTTTTTTACAAGGAACAAATGGACTGGAATTAAAGGCATGAAGGAATCTATTATTATTGAGCTAAACATAG
>JAPQNM010000003.1:1289894-1292394 GCA_029783475.1 Metacarcinus magister | reverse complement strand
GGAGAAAGAGAAGAAGGAGAAGGAGAAAGAGAAAGAGAAGGAGGAGGTGGTAGATGGTGTTGATAATAATGAAATAACTGACAACATATAATTACCCAGCTCACCTCGCTGCTCACCTTTCACCTCTCGGCCTGAGTAGCTGCCTGGTCACTGTTGCGGCAGACAATTCCGGGAGCCTTACAGTAACACATGCTTGGCCACCCTCTTACTACCTATCTCCACACACATACAGTTTAAGTATTACCTGCATGTTACCTGTGTGCTGCCGTGTCCTTGTGTGCCTCATGTCTATACTTACACTGACATGACACACACAGAGATTCAGGAAATAGGAAAAGTAAGGAATATAAAAGGGGAAATATATGTGTATAATGATAAGGAGAATGTATATGAATTAGCCTCGTTATAGTGACAGGGAAACTTGGCTACCTGGGTGAGTGTAAAAGGAAAAGTATAATGCCATTCTCTTTGTGATCTTTTTTTTATTTTTTTATTTTTAATATGACTTCTTTTTTTTTTAGGAGACGGAAGGAGAATTTTTTATATATTATAATTCGAAACAAAACTTTAAATTCTGGGAACATGGAAAGGGAAGCAGACATGATTTTCATTATTATTATTATTATTATTATTATTATTATTATTATTTTACGAAGGTTTTGTCGTGTTGTTATTAATGTATATCAGTGTTATGAGAAGCGAGAAAAAGAGAGACAGAGAGAGAAAGAGAAAAAGGAAGAAGAAGAAGAAGAAGAAGAGAGAGAGAGAGAGAGAGAGAGAGAGAGAGAGAGAGAGAGAGAGAGAGAGAGAGAGAGAGAGAGAGAGAGAGAGAGAGAGAGAGAGTACAAAATAATGACACCTGTGCCGTCTGTCAGTCCACACTTGACAGCCATCATAATTGTGGTTGTGTTGAAGGGTGGGCGTGTTTGAGTGGTCACTTTCACTGTAGCAGACGAAGCAACACACATACAACAGCTGCTGCCTCGCGTCATGCACCTCTCGTGAATGAGGAAAAAAATAACAGTAAAAAAGAAGAAGAGAAAAGGAAAGTAAATCTCAAGCCTGTGTGTGTATGTGTATGTATGTATGTATGTATGTGTGTAAGTGTGTGGTTGGATGTTCTTGGTGTGGTTGAGACTCAGGGTTGAAATAATACAAATAATGGTTAGTGAGTCTAGTATAGTTTTTGATTTTTTTTTTTTTTTTTACCTGTAACTGTTATACGTTTAGGTAAATCTGTATATCGAACCGGTTTGATCACCTTCAACATCTTAAGGGCAAGGATACTGTAGACGCTTGGATATCACAGTGTTATTTAATTTGTCAGAAGCAATAGGATTAAGAATACAATACAATTTCTTTCTTTTTTTCTTTTTTACTTTCTTTCGAGTAATGTATGAAACTAAAATACAACAAAAATATGATACAATACATTTTTTTCTCTTTTTTTACTTTCATTTTTTCTGTCTTTCGATAAATGTATATAACTGTTTGTTCTTCCTTTCCTTTTCTTCTCGTCTCTCTCTTTGCTTCCCTCCCTTCTTTTCTTCTCCTCCTTCTCTTTGCTTTACTCTCTTCTTTTTCTTCTCCTCATTCTCCCTGCTTTTCTCCCTTCCTCCCTTCCTTCCCTTCCTCCTCTTCCTCCTCTTCCTCCTCCGGGCGTGGGGAGGCTTGGCAGTCACGGCTAAGCATCATATTTCTACTTATGGTACTGACGTGGCCACCCTTAGTACCTTCTCTATAGGGATTAACCATAAGTTCTGCAACGTAAGCAAACCCGCTGCAACACACACACACACACACACACACACACACACACACACACACACACACACACACACACACACACACACACACACACACACACACACACACACACGTTATATTATACATTAGTTTGCATCTTCTCTAAATCCTATAGACTGAGAGAATGCTTACTACTCTCTCTCCCTCCTCCTCCACCTTCTCCTCCTCCTCCTCCTCCTCCTCCTCCTCCTCCTCCTCCTCCTCCTCCTCCTCCTCCTCCTCCTCCTCCTCCTCCTCCTCCTCCTCCACTAAAATTTTCCTGATACATAATTTAGTAATATTCTTCCTTTTTATCTTTCTCTCATTTCCGATCTTCGCTACAGCCGAGAGGGGGAGAGAGAGAGAGAGAGAGAGAGAGAGAGAGAGAGAGAGAGAGAGAGAGAGAGAGAGAGAGAGAGAGAGAGAGAGAGAGAGAGAGAGAGAGAGAGAGAGAGAGAGAGAGAGAGTAATGCTGCCACTGTTCCACTTGTCGCCTCCACTTTCCTTCCTCGGCTTCTAATCTGTTTTTTCTTCAGCTCTACCTACCTACATTGCCGTAACAGAGGATGATTCAGCACCTTCACTACTCCTGCTGACGAACATTTAACTCCCTCAATCCCTCTCTCCCTCTCTCTTTCTCTCTTTTTTTTATTCGTCATACTTCCCTCTCTCCATTCCTCTCTTCCTTCCTCCCTTCTTTCATTTCCCCTACTTA
>JAPQNM010000003.1:1267394-1272394 GCA_029783475.1 Metacarcinus magister | reverse complement strand
GTGCCCTTAACTAAACAAAAACGAAAAAACCTTGGAGTAAATTTTTTTATGATCAATGCAATACACTTTCAAACGGTGCATCATAGGAGGATGTAAATTGTTCAATGTTATAGGTTTTTCCTCCTTTTTTTTATATTGCTGAATCATTAGGTGGGAGGAGAAAAAATAATATATAGCACTGGTTGGCGGCACTGACAACCTTCCTCCCACCCAGCGTTGCCAGTTTCGGCCTAGCAGTACGGAAGCGGTTTCCTTTAACCCTTGGTGACGTAAGGGGATCAAGCGCGCGATGAAAGAGAGAGAGAGAGAGAGAGAGAGAGAGAGAGAGAGAGAGAGAGAGAGAGAGAGAGAGAGAGAGAGAGAGAGAGAGAGAGAGAGAGAGAGAGAAAGAGAGAAAGAAGGATTCATGAACATTTATTACAAAGAAAATGTTAACTAACTTGTGTAAGCTAATAACTATAGAACGTTATTTTGTTCACGAGAGAGAGAGAGAGAGAGAGAGAGAGAGAGAGAGAGAGAGAGAGAGAGAGAGAGAGAGAGAGAGAGAGAGAGAGAGAGAGAGAGAGAGAGAGAGAGAGAGAGAGAGAGAGAATGAAAACCCTTGAAGAACGATAACTACATATATAATCAGTCGTCAACATACGTGACATTGAAATCGTACTCATACGCATCACATCATTTCACTTTTAGGTAGTAATAAGAAAAACAGAGCCTTATCCTCGAGGGGTTGGCGGTTCTTGATGCAGTGAAAAGACGGCGAGAGAGAGAGGAAGGAAGGAAAGAACACGTGCTAGCAACACAACAAACTTCTATATAGAGACGGTTCGCTTAGCCAGCCAACCAGCCACGTCTCGCTCCCTCCCTAGTGTGGTGCTAGGAAGGACTAAAACAAGATAAAAAAAACACAAAAAAGAAGTGTGTAAGATAAACTATTTGAACTTTTGAGAGGCTGCAACTAAGTGTGTGTCTGGCAAGATGCATTACAGTAATCAACAACAGTACAACTTAGACGCCAGGACGCTTGCCTACTTTCGCAGGCTGTCCTCTCACGGTAAGTCCTGTTTTTGTCTTGCTGAGGATGGTGGATGTGTAGGCTGTGTGAGTAGAGTAGAGTAGAGTAGAGTAGATGTGGATGTGGATGTGGATGTGGAGTCGTAGTGGAGACGCTAGTGGATGAAATGAGATACAGGGGCAAAATATAAATCACAAAGTATAAATCAACGACAAAACAGAACTAACGTTACCTTTTGTTGAGTTATAAGATCTCACACTGATTTATATGAATGAGCGTCAAGGGAACGTGTGTGTATATATGGACTCGTGAGGGATTTCCACCTTAAAGTACCCCTAGAGAGAGAGAAAGAGAGAGGGACAGGGACATTGAAGAACAGCCTCGTCAAGATGAATGAGGGAAGGGCGTATTTACCAACTGTCTCTGCTTTGTGAGATAGGTAGAGGAGCTATGACAAGTTATTGATGGTGGTTGGTGTTGGTATTGACAGCCGGTGGGGAACAAGGGAGAGGATGTCAGTCAAGGGTTTGTCATGTCTTTATAAAGCTACACATTCATAACGACTCAACGCCTGCCCTCGCCCCGCCCCTCCCGCGCTTGTTTCAGGAAGGTAAGAAGTAGGTGATCATGTTTGGCAATTCATACTTTGCGGTGAAACTTCATTGTCGACTAAAAATAGTTGTTGTTTTTGTAGTAGTAGTAATAGTAGTAGTTGTAAGGGGTGAGAGAGAGAGAGAGAGAGACAGAGACAGAGACAGACAGATCGACAGACATGTAGACAGACAGACAGGAAAGGAACAAGAAACGATCACGTCACGAGAAGCCTTAGTGAGAGAGCAATGTGCGCGCGCACACACACACACACACACACACACACACACACACACACACACACACACACACACACACACACACACACACACACTTTTATCATTGCTTCTATTTCTCCAAGTTTCTCGTCCCTGCAACAAGTTATCTCCTCCTCCTCCTCCTCCTCCTCCTCCTCCTCCTCCTCCTCCTCCTCCTCCTCCTCCTCCTCCTCCTCCTCCTCCTCTATCTCCTCCTCCTCCTCCTCCTCCTCTTCTCTACTTTCATAATCTGCAACCTTGATTTTTTTTTCCATCGATAACCAAATAGATTGTAAAAAAAAAAAAAAATTGGAAATGTGTATGTCATTATCATCATCATCATCATCATCATCATCATCATCATCATCATCATCATCATCATCATCATCATCATCATCATCATCATCATCATCATCATCATCATCATCATCATCATCATCATCATCATCATCATCATCATCATCATCATCATCATCATCATCATCACAGGCAGTCATTACTTACTGTACTCCGATAACAAAGGCGTCTCCTCCTAACTTAACTTTCTCCATTCATCTAATTCTGTTATTTACTTATCCACTCCAGCGAATCTTTTCATCTCTTTAGTCTCTCTGTCTTCCTTCCCTTCTCCTGCCTCTCCCGGAGCTACTGTTCTTCTACTACTCTTCGTCTTCTACTATTCTTCAACATCATCATCATCATCAACATCATCATCATCATCATCTTGTCTATTTCAAAGCACTCGAGCAAAACTTCCTATCTCATCTCTCCATTCTGCTTTGCCTTCCTTCTGTTACCTTCCTTCCCTGAGTTGCTATTCTGTAACTCTGATTATTATCTTATCCATGTAGTATCTGTTTGCTTATATTATTCTTCATTTATTTTCTATTTATTATTTATTATTATTATTATTATTCATCTGTTAAGACGCTAATATATTATTTTTTTTATTCCTTTCCCTGTCACGTGACGCTAGTTGGGTCCACTAATGTTTCTCTATCAGCGTTATACAAGGTTCTTTACGTCTCCTCCTCCTCCTCCTCCTCCTCCTCCTCCTCCTCCTCCTCCTCCTCCTCCTCCTCCTCTTCCTGTTACTCTCACCACCTCGTCTCTATTACCACTTGCAACTCCACTTACGTCTTTGTGAATGTAATTATATAGAGTGTGTTTATATATAATTCAGTTAGTGAGCTGATACTCGTTCTCTAGAGTATGATTGAAGTTTTAGAAAGAGAAGAAAAAGGAGGAAAAATTGAGTGAGTCAGTCTAATGAGTTCAGTTAAATGAGGAACTTTTATTTATTTTAATTTTTTTATTTATTGTACGAGTATTCTTGTGTTAGTTAAAAAGCGTTGTTGTTGTTGCTGTTGTTGTTGTTGTTGGTGTTGTTGTTGGTGTTGGTGTTGTTGTTGGTGTTGGTGTTGGTATTGGTGTTGGTATTGTGGTTCTTCCGGATATGTGTAAGGAAGGGGTGACAGTCACGTGTGCGGTGGTGGTGATGTGATGCCATGTGTTTGGTGAAGACCTTCGTTGCCTCCAGACCTTCTGTCACCCCTCTCACCCCTTCCCCTCTCACCCTTACGACTTCCATTGGTGCCCTTGTGATTTTCTTGTCTCTTTTCATATTTCACACAACACAATATATTTTTTTCAATCTGTTTTCTGTTTTCCTCCTCTTTCTCCTACTTGTCCTCCTCTTCCTGCTTCTCCCCCTCGCTTCCTCCTCCTCCTTCCCTTTCTTATGCTTCTTATTCTTATTCTTATTCTTCATATTATATTCCAGTTCCGTGATTGTTTTGCGCAGTGACAGACAAACTTTCAGGGTGACAAGACAAGGGTATGGTGATCAGGCTGAGCTGCGTGTCCGACCTTAACGGCTGTGGGGTCAAGGGACCTTAGGGAAAGAACTGGCTAAGTGGCTGTAGGTTGAGTAGGGGAAATACACGGTCTGTCTGCCTGCTTCAAGAGGGAAATAAACCGACTTTTACATGGGGTTAATCACACTATGTAGTATAGAGCATAGCATTATGTTGTGAGGCTGTAAGGATGTCGGAGTTTTTATGTCCCTTCCTTGAAAGAGAGCCGCGGAAAGTTTGCCGTCACGAGGCAGTCATGATGGAGAAGCAGGAAGCGCGCGAGTCTTGAGGATATTTCTGGGGTCACTCAATGAATTTGCATCAAAAGTGAGGTGGGAGGCAGAGAGGATATGGAGAGTAGGGGAAAGCGGAAGGAGATACGGCCACGTGTCTGTCTTCCCATCCGTTTCAGTCTTCTTTATTTGATGCAATTTAAAGTGTGGTTGGAGGCGTGCGAGGGTTGATGTGAGACTCCTACGTCACCATTATTGCGGCCTTCCAGCACACACACACACGCACACACACACACGCACGATGTCAACATGTGTGTTATATATAAAAAGAAATTACCACTGAGTTAATAGCTTTTTTCATTTCATACAACAAAATCCTGGGTTACTGTGTCACACCATTAGATATGAACGGCTATGTTAGTAGATTCTCATTTGTTTTTCTAATTTTCCTCCCTTATGTTCAGTGAGTGAGGAAGAGGCGTGAGTAGGATCATGTACATTTTTTCTAGTATTTGTGGGCTGCTAACTGGTTTATCATTACCTCAACGCTGTGTGGAGATGTAAGAGTTATTGTGAGGCTTCCTCGTGCACTGGGGAGCGAGGGTGTTAGGCGTAGTCAATGCCTCGCTGGATTACAACCTGAAACTACCAACCAACGCAACAGTACAATGCTCACAGACACACACATGAAGACAAAAATACTACGACTCAGATGGTGAAAAAAAAATGGATTGATAGTCAGTGGTTAAGGTTAGTAGGGGTAGATAGGAAGTGGATAGAAGTAGATAGGAAGTGAATAGAGGTAGACAGAGTAGTTACAAAGATGGAGTGGAAAAGGAAGGAACATGTGATTGAAAACGACGTAGCAAAATTTTTTCTCTTTTTTTTCTACTTTTTGTTGTAATGTTGTTGTAAAACGGAAACATTTCATTTATTTATTACTTGGTTAATCATTGTTTTAAGGTTGAGTCCAAGGATAGGATGAACTTATTTCATGACTATCCTAACAGTGTGTTGAGTGTGGCGTGAGTGACTGCGTGCGTGTGTGAAG
>JAPQNM010000003.1:1249894-1257394 GCA_029783475.1 Metacarcinus magister | reverse complement strand
ACGGCATTGTGGTGTTTGATGTATTTCACAGAGACCAACGGCCCCGCCTCGCTGCGCGGGTCTGCTGACGCAAGTCATTGAGGCGTTCCACTGAGAGCAATGATTTAAGGCAAATTTCACCATTAAACTTGATTGTATCTGTTTAAGCATAACGGAACTTGCAAGCAGAATTAAATCGATAAATCGATGTCAAGGGAATTTATAAAGAATGCAATGTTCCTGTCAAAGACTTATAAGTCAGCCTTGATCAGTGTATAGTTGAAGACAGAGCGTGCTTCTGGCCCTCGATCCTTCTGTGAGCGACTCGACAGCATACATAAGAAGGAAAAAAAAGACACCCAAGGCCAGCATGTCTGTAGCTTACCGACCCAGGATCAGCAACTCCGGTTATATATATATATATATATATATATATATATATATATATATATATATATATATATATATATATACACATTAACACCTTTTACGTTCACTTCATACGAGTTCTTGGAAGCCTCAGTATAATAATTTAGAAAGTAATTTTCTTCGTAGTAACCTTATGCAGCGCAAGCCTGTGGGCAGAATAAAGTTTATGTTTTGTAGATCCCAGCGAACCAGCTATCCCACCAGAGCCTCTTGGGCGGGTATAGGAACTAACCCTGCACTGGCGCCAGGTAGCCCAGGGGCGGTAAGCTCTCCATGCACTGCTCTCCTTACAATATTTTTTCTTGAGCGACATGAGGCAGGCCATAAATATAAAACATATAGCCAGTTGATGCTGTATGAAGGCTACACTCTAGGAAGGGATTGTAGTTGAGAATTGATGTGGTGTTTTTGTTTCTATGTGTCTCCCACCACCACCAATGATACCTCGTGTTTCGTACTGCGTCGGAGCCTCGGCGGGCAGCGTGCACGCGGCAAGGGCACGTGCTGGACACGAGGCTCACTGCTTACTGCTGCTGTTACCACCACCACCACCACTATTGTTATTATTATTATTACTACTTCTACTATTATTACTACTACTACTGCTGCTGTTACTATTGTCATTACTACTAGTGCCACTGTTTTGCACACACACACACACACACACACACACACACACACACACACACACACACACACACACACACACACACACACACACACACACACACACATCTATTTATAATCTATCAAACAGTATTAAGCTCAGAATCTTTTGGTCGAACAATTTAAAACTTATAGATGCCACAGGAGCCAGAAGTGAAAGTCAGAGTGGCTTATCTTGGCAAAGACAACACCTAAGGATTAGACAAGACTGTGAGCCTATAATTATAGTGGTCAGTGCATCTCTATAACATTACTGGAGGTTAAAGAAAGAAAAGCTGACACAGTAGTACATGGAAAGTTTTAGAAATTTGTTATATTCCAACTCCCTAAGTGAGTGAATGAGTGAGTCTCTTCTGTTACATACTTTTATACTGTATTCTTATCTTATGTATCTTATAAATGATTTGATAAGACTTACACGATGTTTTTTTCTTTTATTTATTTTTTCCCTAATGTATGTGAATTTTGCGTTAAGTATATGGGAGTGAAAGGCAAATAGTTGTCTTTGGTTTATGTACTACGGGTGTGTGTGTGTGTGTGTGTGTGTGTGTGTGTGTGTGTGGTGTGTGTGTGTGTGTGTGTGTGTGTGGTGTGTGTGTTATTGTTGTATCTTACTGAATCTCACTTTTGTTTTTAGCCGCAAGAAGAAAAACCAAGCCAGAAATAAAAAAAAAGATAGAAAAAACATAGTCGCTAGTAAAATATATTAATGTGACAGATGAAAAAATCAAATGAGGATCGAAGGGAGGAGGAGGAGGAAGAGGAGGAGGAGGAGGAGGAGGAGGAGGAGGAGGAGGAGGAACAGGAATAGGAACAAAAAGACCATTAGGACATTTTTTTCCTTTCTCATCATCATCATCATCATCTTCTTCTTCTTCTTCTTCTTCTTCTTCTTCTTCTTCTTCTTCTTCTTCTTCTTCTTCTTCTTCTTCTTCTTCTTCTTCTTCTTCTTCTTCTGCTTCTGCTTCTGCTTCTGCTTCTGCTTCTGCTTCTGCTTCTGCTTCTGCTTCTGCTTCTGCTTCTGCTTCTTCTTCTTCTTCTTCTTCTTCTTCTTCTTCTGTCTTTCCTTCTTCACTAGTTACTACTGGGTGAGTGGCTGGACCAACCCACACACTGACACACACACACACACACACACACACACACACACACACACCACACACAGGTGGTGATGGTGGTGATGGCTGTGGTAAGAATCCTAGGTGAGAGAGAGAGAGAGAGAGAGAGAGAGAGAGAGAGAGAGAGAGAGAGAGAGAGAGAGAGAGAGAGAGAGAGAGAGAGAGAGAGAGGACCAGGTGACAGGTGACTACTTCTCCTCTTCCTCCACGTCGTTGGTGTTAAGATGCCATGAGGAGCGTCAAAGGTCACTACAACCTTGGCACCTTACACACACAAGCAAGGCCACTCTAGCCCTGAATCGCACTCACAAACACACACACACACACACACACACACACACACACACACACACACACACACACACACACACACACACACACACACACACACATATACATAAGACTTTATAAATACCTTGTGTCATAAACTATTAATAAAGTCGAGGCCATTGATCAGTAGTTGTTCACTTAATCTGCCAAGCTCATCCTTTTCATCAGTGTCTCTATCTTATAACACGGAAGGAAGGGAGTCAAGGCGAAGTCTGAGAATGGAAATTGAATGTTACAAAAAAGGGAATGTACAGTACGTAAGCTTAGCATAACACCGTTACTTGAAAGAAAACGTAGTGAGTGACAAGAGACAAGCAAACAGCAACATCCATTCAAATTCTGAAAGCGTTCTATTGAGACGAAACAATATAAAACAATGCTAAGAGAGACGGCATGTTTAGTAAGCTATCACTATCACCAACACCATCCAAGTATCACTATCATCACTTTTATTTTCATCATTGTCCATGACGCGTAGGAGAAAGAAGAGACAAAAACAGAGGCTAAGAAAGAACAATAATGGAGTGAGTGTAGCGGGGTGGATGGACCTTAGCGAGTACTGTGCAGGTGGAGACGAGAAGAGGGAGGGAGTCAGGGAGGCAGCCAGCAGAGAGAGAAGTAAGAAGGGAGAGTTGTCGGGGTAGTGGCTCCATCTGGTGGTGGTGGTGGTGGTGGGGGTGGTGGTGGTAGTGCAAAGACTTTCCCCTCACGTTTGTTGAAAGGATCCAGCTCGCCAAATGAGGGGGAAATTGTAGGGAACTTTTCGCCATTGTCACGTCCAGGTAATAGATGAGAAAGTCTGAGGTTGTGGTGGTGGGTGTGGTGGTCAAATGGTGTTGGTGATGGTAGTAGTAGTAGTAGTAGTAGTAGTAGTAGTAGTAGTAGTAGTAGTAGGGATAGTGGTTATTGCAGTTCTTCTTATTGTTGTAGTATGAGGAAGATAAGATGAGACATAAAGATGAGGAAGGAAGGCAAACGAACGGAAAAAGAAAAGAAAAAGAAAGCAAATATAAAAAGAGGAAAAAAGAAGAGGAAGAAAAGGAAAAGTATCATACCCCAACAAATAATCAACAATTAAAAGAGATGAAACCAAAAGTAGACATGTCTGTTACGGCAACGAAGCAGAGGAGGGCGAGTGAGAGTGAGGAGCGAGGCGGCGGCAGAGGAGAAGGAGGAGGAGGAGGAGGAGGAGGAGGAGAAAGTGGGAAGTTATGTGGCCACGCGGAAGCCGTTCTATGTAATTGTCGTCCTCCACTTGCGGTTACTAACGCTCACTGCCACTGAGAACACTTTTCTTTTTAATCTAGCCATCAAAAACACCCGTGAGAATCCTGCGTCTCCTACCTTAAACAAGTGAAGGCGAAGAGGAAGGTAAAGACGAAGGTGTAAGAAGAAGGTCTCAATCTGCGAGTACAGTGCAAGGAAAAGGGATGAAGTGAAAGGTTGACTGAGGGGGTGAGGAGACGGCGGCGGCGGCGGCGGCAGTGACTGGCTGGCGGGCTGAGGAGGGAGGGAGGGAGGGAGGGAGGGCGGGTGAGCGAGCGGGTTCTAGAGTTGGTCAGTGGGACAGGAAATGGTTGTGTGTGGGGTTCACTCACTGACTTAACGGGGATACGCTCCGCCCGTTACTCTACCTTCTCCTCATCTTCCTCCTCCTTCACCTCCTCCTCCACCTCCTCCTCCCTCCTCCTCCACCTCCTCCTCCTCCTCCTCCTCCTCCTCCATCGCCTCGTCAACACATACAAAGAGTCTCCGTCAGTGTCGCGAGACAAAGTGAAGTCCCGCATTCCTACGGGTACACAAAACCATGTCAATGCATAAGCAACTAGCAAGTGTGTGTGTGTGTGTGTGTGTGTGTGTGTGTGTGTGTGTGTGTGTGTGTGTGTGTGTGTGTCTGTGTCTGTGTCTGTGTCTGTGTCTGTGTCTGTGTGTGTGTGTGTGTGTGTGTGTGTGTGTGTGTGTGTGTGTGTCTGAGGCACTGGGCAATAATTTAGCTTTAGATTTTCCAGTTCCGACGCCCAGCAAGCTTCTCAAGGCTAGATACGTCATGCACACACACACACACACACACCACACACACACACACAACACACACACACACACAACACACACGAGACCAAATACACACACAACAACAAACACACAGGAACCACACACCCACTACAGCCCGTCTCTAATTTCTGGAGCGACCGCTGAGAGGCAAAACTGCTTCAAAAGACTCTTCATCACAAAATTAAAAAACCTTCACCTCACACAACGTGGGACGGTTGTGGAACGGGAACGACCTTCACAATGACACAACACCTTCACACGGCAGATCCATCACCCATCACTTACAAACATTCCACTCAACCCTATTTCACTCCGTTCACTTCAAAACCAACACCCCCCAGCCTTCATCAAATCCTTAACATTCAACAAACACCCCACACAACCCCACCCAACTTCATCAAACCTTCACCCCCACCAATCACCTTTTTTTTTTTTTTTTTCTTTTGTTTCTCCCACTTTTTTTTTCTTTTTTTTTTTTTTTCACGTGCACTTTTTTTTTTTCTTTTTTTTTTTTTTTCAATCAACTTTTTTTCTTTTTTCCTTTTTCTTTTTTTTTTTTTTTTTTTTTCCCTCCCTCCCCCTCCTTTTCACCTTCCAACACACAACCATTCACCCCCCACCAATATCATCCCTTTTTTCTTTTTGTTTTTTTTTTTTTTTTTTTTTTTTTTTTTCTTTCCGTTTTTTTTTTCCCTCCCTCCCCTTCCTCCCTCCCCTCCCCCACCTTCCCCCTTCCCTTCCCCCTCCCCCTCCCCCCTCCCCCCTCCCCCCCCCACCATCCAATCAGGACATGTGTGTTGTTTTTTTTGTCCTCCCCCCTGACTTACTAGGAAAGCAACAACACGCTTCTAAAATGACCAGGAGTGAAGGGGAACAAAGTCAACCTTGAATGGATCAAGTTGAGAATTCATGTGGGTTTCGTATATCTTTCTCTTGTGCAAAAACAGAAAAACAGGCAAACAAAAAAAAAACATAAAACCGTGAAATAGACACTGTGTGGAGGACTAAGACAGGAGCTGGGTAATTCCAAATATCAATCATTAGTAAACTTTCATTTGTTATTTGTTTTTTAAAATTATAAGCAAAAAAATAGAACAACATCACAAAAAAAGAAAAACTAAAGAACAGGAAAAAAAATAAGAAAAAAATAAGATTGAAAAAAAAGAAAAGAAAAATAAGTAATAAATATAAAAAATAATGAGTTAACAAAAAAAAAAAGTGTGGAAAAAAAAAAGTGGAAAAAAAAAAATAAAAGAAAAAAAAACAAAAAAGTAAAATAAAGAAGAAAAAAAAAAAAGAAGATAAAAAAATGGAATAAAAAAAAAAAAAAAAAACTAAAAAAAGAAAAAAAGAAAAAAAAAAAGAAGAAAAGAAAAAAAAAAAATAAAAAAAAACAAAAAGGAAAAAAAAAGATAGAAAAAAGAAAAAAAAAAAAAAAAAAAAAAGAAAAAAGAATAAAAAAATAAAAAAAAGAAAAAAAAGGGAAAAGAAAAAAAGGAAAAGGGTAAAAGAGGGAGGGTATGAGAGGGAAACTCGCGCTCGGGAAAGGGTTAAGGTTATTCGGTGTCCCATCTTCTCCTTCTCTAAAAAAAAATACAAGATGAACAGTGGTATCAGGTTGCTCTTTTTTTTTTTTTTTTTTTTAGTTTTTTTTTGTTTTTTTTTTTTTTTTTTTTTTTTTTTTTTTTTTTTTTTTTTTTTTTTTTTTTTTTTTTTTTTTTTATTTTTTTTTTTTTTTTTGTTTTGTGTTTTTTTTGTATTTTTTTGTGTTGTTTTTTTGTGTGTATGTTTTTTTGGTGTGTATGTTTTTTTTGTTTTTTGTGTGGTGTTTTGTGTGTGTGTTTGTGTTTTTTTGTTTTGTTTGTTTTTTTTGTGTTTTTTTTTGTATGTGATTTTGTTTTTTTTTCTGTATGTTTTTGTTTTGTGTGTGTGTTTTATTTGTTTTATTATTTTTTTTGTTTTTTGTTTTTTTTTGTTGTTTGTTTTTTTTATTTTGTGTGTGTTTTGTATGTTTTTTTTGTTTTTTATGTATCTTGGTCTTTTTGTTTTTTGTGTGTGTATTTTCTTTTATTTTGTGTTTGTTTTTTTATTTGTGTTTTCTTGTTTTTTATTTTTGTTTTGTTTTCTTTTTTTTTGTGTTTTATTTTGTTTTGTTTTTTTTGTTTTTTTTATTTTGTTTTGTTTTGTTTTTTATTGTTTTGTTTTGTGTTTTGTTTTATTTTTGTGTTTTTTTTTGTTTTGTTTTGTTTTGTTTTGTGTGTTTTTTTTGTTTTGTTTTGTTGTGTGTGTTTTTTTTTTTTTTTTTGTATTTTGTTTTGTTTTTTTTTGTTTTGTGTGTGTGTTTTGTTTTGTTATATGTGTTTTGTTTTGTTTTGTTTGTTTTGTTTTTTTTTGTTTTGTTTTGTTTTGTTTTGTTTTGTTTTTTTGTGTGTGTGTTTTGTTTTGTTTTTTTTTTTTTGTTTTGTTTTGTGTTTTGTGTGTGTGTTTTGTTTTGTGTTTTTGTTTTGTTTTGTTTTGTTTTGTTGTGTTTTGTTTTGTTTTTTTTGTTTTTTTTTGTTTTGTTTTGTTTTGTTTTGTGTTTTTTTGTTTTGTGTGTGTGTTTGTTTTGTGTTTTTGTTTTTTTGTTTTGTTTTGTGTTTTGTTTTGTTTTGTTTTGTTTTTTTTGTTTTGTGTTTTTGTGTTTTGTTTTGTTTTGTGTTTTGTTTTTTTTGTTTGTGTTTTGTTTTGTGTTTTGTGTGTGTGTTTTTGTTTTGTGTTTTGTATTTTTTTTGTTTTGTTTTGTTTTGTGTTGTTTTTTTGTTTTGTTTTTTTTTGTGTTTTGTTTTTTTTTGTGTTTTGTTTTGTTTTGTGTTTTATTTTGTTTTTGTTTTGTTTTGTGTTTTGTATTTTGTTTTTTTTGTTTTTATATATTATGTTTTTGTTTGTG
>JAPQNM010000003.1:1196402-1243902 GCA_029783475.1 Metacarcinus magister | reverse complement strand
GACTGCAACGGAATATTCTCCCTTTCCAGATCGTCCCCTGACAGTGCTGGCGATGAGTTTGTCGAGGTTAAGAGCTGCCAGGAGTCTGGCTTCAGCCACGGCGAAGACACCCATGACGCCCATGTGTTTGACGGGGGTGGAGTGCAGCCTGTGTCCTCATCGGCGGCCACGCGGACCTCGCAGACGGCCCCAGGACTGTACCCCATCCATCATTATGTGGACAGAGAACTGCCGGAGCGCATGTCCACAACGCCGCCGCCGCCTGACACCAGCGATCACACTTCTGAAGTCACCTCGGCGTCATCAGGTGGCGGTGCGTCTCTCCCCCATCACATGGAGGCTATGGAGCCCCCCATCAGCACCCTTAACGCCATACCACACTCGCTGGCTGCCACCATGGCCGGCCTCACCCCAGGGACAGTCAGCTCAGCGGGGCTGCGTGCTGGGCCTCCCATCAGTGCGGCTCAGCCCTACTGGCATGGAGCCGCCAGTCGCATCAACGGCGTACGCCCAGAGTTCATCAGCGGGGGTTTGGTGCAACCCTCGCAGTCCACAGTGACCCCGGTGCCCACTCCTGCCGACTCCAGTAGGGCGGGATACTCTCCTCGTCTCCGCACGCCCACGGTGATCATGGGAGAAGCAGGTGGTGTTAAAACAATGTTCTGGTCAACCCCAAATGAGCTTCAGACTCCTGTCTCACAAGCCCCCAGAGAGGTGCTAACGCGACCAACCACCCCGTGTGGCTATGGTGCGGACACCAGTGACGCGTCGGTTCGGGCGTCGGTGGATGGTCTCCTCACTCTGGGCCAGGATAAAAGAGGCTCTCCCTCCCAACTTTCTCCCACCAGCACCCTTTCCCTGTCTCCCGCTGCACGTTCCCCAATAATTCAGACCTCAAGATCTCCCCACACTCACACGCCAATCCCTCGTTCCCCATACGCGGGCGCTCCCTCCTCCCCAGGGTACCAAGTTGTGAGAAATTTAGGCTCACCACACAGCTCTCCCGGAGACTTACAACTGCTACACAGTGCCACGTACATGCACTCCCCAAGCAGTGTAGACAGTCAGCGGCATCCATCCACGCCTCTCAACATGGAGCGATTATGGGCAGGTGATCGCTCCCAGCTTCCCCACGCTCAGCCAGATTCCCAAGCAGCCCTCAACCTCACCACCGTAGGGATGTGGGGTACCCGCAACACCGTCCCTGCGCCCAGCCAACCCGCCGCCATAGACGAGGATGACGAGGATCAACCTATGATTTGTATGATCTGCGAGGACCGCGCCACCGGCCTTCACTATGGCATTATCACCTGTGAAGGGTAAGCTGTCCCACCTGGCTCTATGTAACCACTAAACAGAGAGAGAGAGAGAGAGAGAGAGAGAGAGAGAGAGAGAGAGAGAGAGAGAGAGAGAGAGAGAGAGAGAGAGAGAGAGAGAGAGAGAGAGAGAGAGAGAGAGAGAGAGAGAATATGTGTGTGTGTGTGTGTGTGAGTGTGTGTGTGTGTGTGTCGTCACTGGTGAGCTCCGGCCACAACCACACAAAACACTTATTATACAAACAATACTTATAAATTAACACCTTAGAAACTGAGTATAGGTGATTCTTGTTTTTCTCTCTCGCCTAAACTCACATCCTGTTTAATTCCACGATAGAAAGAATTGGTAAAATAAAATAAAGTAAAGTAAAGTTGAAAGAATGATAAGGCAATAATAATTAATACTGTGTTTCTTTGTGCGTGTGTGTGTACAGGTGTAAAGGGTTCTTCAAACGGACGGTGCAGAACAAGCGAGTCTACACCTGCGTGGCGGATGGTGACTGTGAGATTACCAAGGCGCAGCGCAACCGATGCCAGTACTGTCGCTTCCAAAAGTGTCTTCGGCAAGGCATGGTGCTAGCAGGTAGGTCAATAACATTTACACCACGTCCTAAACTAGCACACCCAATTTTGTAAGTTTTTGTAATAGTTTTGGTGTCTTGATAACAATGATAAGTTGTTGATTTCCCTTCTTCAGCCGTGCGGGAGGATCGAATGCCAGGGGGACGGAACTCCGGTGCCGTCTATAATCTCTACAAGGTAAGACTGCATATCCCGCTGTCGATTTTGTTGCATCCCTTTTACTATGCTGATCTGATGCCCCCAGGGTGTGTTTTCAAAGATACGACGTGCTTCAGGGACTTATTTACCAGGGAGCTCGATGTTATTTTGGCCGATAGATGTCACTGATTTATATTTTTATTCTTTTGTTTTCAGTCGCTATGATCGTCGGCTTTCATAACATCACTTCCTCTAGTACTGTTCCATGAAGTGTGTTGTTACATCGTTGAAAATACACCTGATGTTCTTTACGTTTTGCTCGGTTTCTTGAGGTCCAAAGTTACCTGTAATGTGAAGTGACACTTAATGTTATAAAAAAACAAAAAAAAACCCTCTTGAGCTCGACTCCCTAAAATGGAGACCACAAGATGCATTGAATAATCAAGATCAAAGCTGTCCCCAAGCCCTTGTGTGCACCTCGACCCATGAGTCCAGAGCGAAGCAGCACTTTACTCTGTTGTTTCGATAACTTATGAAAAAAAGAAAACTGGAAATGAATTAGAAAAGTCTCTCTCTCTCTCTCTCTCTCTCTCTCTCTCTCTCTCTCTCTCTCTCTCTCTCTCTCTCAACTTGAATTTCACCCTCTTTCCTTGTTTTCGTTGTGCTCAGTTTAAAGGTGAAAGTTCTGTGTATACATTTTTTTTATGTATATTAAACTTGACATTCGTATAAAGCAGACCGTACCATCATCTTGTGTGTGTGACGTGGAAGTGTTGAACTAGTCACCGGTATCTTGTGGTGGGTGTGTGAAGCACGAGGAAACAGTGTACTGGTGAAGGTTTGCCTCATGTTAACACACTTGCCTTAGCGCTGTGGAGCATCGAGGTAAGGTGACTGTAGCATAGCATAGCAAGCTTCCATATATGTGTTGGTGTCGCTGCTGCTACTACTGTACTGCTTTCTTCACGCTTTTCAACCCAGTCACTGTTAACTTGTACGAGTCTTTTCATTCTTTGCATGGGCTCTCTTCGCTACATGTCATCTGAAAGCTATATCTCATTATATTAACAGGGGGTTCTATGATCAAAGTGAAGATTTGTGAAGTGAAAGAGATAGAATGGGACCTAGTTAGTTGGGGATGGCATATTTGTACACCAGGTGGTAGGAAGTGTGAATGAAGAGATAGTGCTTTAAACAAATACTCATTGTAATTTGCTTTCATGCCATTACTGTATCCATAATCTATCTGCGTGTTGGTGAATACACACAGACGCACACACAAATAAGCTACAGTGCATGAATTTTGAAAAAACTAATGAATACTGAATCATAAATAAGATAATGTGAGTGAACAACTTGAATTGACTCTTATAACCATCCTCTTAATTAATCTTTTCATAATTCTAACGTGATATGCTTTGTTCCTTCACCCTTCTTTCCATTGCTTGAGCTTCTGTTTTTTATCTATTCAATTTCTAGATATTTTCCATCCTTTCAGTCTTTGATGCAGAATTTGACTAGTAGTTCAGTATTTCCATAATTTTCAACATGTGGCTTGGAAGTATTTTTCCAGCGAGTATCAAGATAACTTTTGGGTATCACTGAAATGTCCATCTCTCTCTCTCTCTCTCTCTCTCTCTCTCTCTCTCTCTCTCCTCTCTCTCTCTCTCTCTCTCTCTCTCTCTCCCTCTCCTCTCTCTCTCCTCTCTCTCTCCTCTCTCTCTCTCTCTCTCTCTCTCTCTCTCTCTCTCTCTCTCTCTCTCTCTCTCTCTCTCTCTCTCTCTCTCTCTCTCTCTCTCTCTCTCTCTCTCTCTTTTCTACACTGTAAGGAATGGCATCTATGGTTACTTCTTTTCACCTTATTATTTTGGAAATGTTTGTCTCCTTCCACACAAATTATGCACAAGGAGGAAGCGGAATTACTGAGCTTCCTAAGTTTCATGTTACATGGGAGACTTAAGGAATTGGTGGTTTCTCTAATGTTTTACTTTAAATTTCATAACACCAGATAATAGTGACATTGGGGAAAGCTAAAATATTCGTGTTTTATTAATGGCAATGATTATTTTACCATGCCGTTCATTTGATTATGAGGATTTTATCGACTGTAAATAGAGGAAGCCTTGTGATGGTTGTTAATGGTTGTGTATACCATGACATGACCTTTACAGTTATCAAGGTTGTTCAGATTCCTTCAGTATGTACAGTACATATTTGGCTAACATACAACAATAAGTGTTTGGGGGAATTCATCATAAACATAACTTTTATCCTGCAAACAGTTATGTAGCGTTTTTCATTCAATCAAATTACTGGATTGTTGTTTTATATGTGTATTTTTGTAATAAGGTTACTTAATGTATTTAATTGTTTGGCATATTTACTCATCTTCTGATATCTATACTATTGGAGAAGTGATTCACGATACATTCTGTTTGCCGTCCCACTTCATGTAAAGCTAACCTCTAGTTTGGAAATAAACACGTCAACTTTACGTGAATGCATCGATGACATGAGGGAATAACTAAACACATCTACTAGAAAGCACAACGTTTGACTAATAGTTTTGTTACTGTGGGTTAGTTGGGCAGAAAGATGAGGTTGGTCGTAGCATGAGTACACACACAACACCTGCCTAACGCAACACACGCCAACGTAGTCAGTCAAGTTTTTGTACACTTTGAGCATCTCTGTTTTCACAATATTTTTTTTTTTTCAATGTAAGGGGTAAGGGGATTGATACGGCTTGTCTGATTATTCAACGTAACTTTGGTCATGTCCCCGAGTTTGGGTACTTACTCATGACTGACTGTTTAGCTCTGTAATATTATTTATGTTCTGCAGATTCACGTGTATCATGAATGTAATAAATGTGGGTTACCATGAGCTAGATATGTCATATGTTTTACCATTCAATTAGTCTTCTTGATCTAGCAGGAAATTAACATTCATCTTTCTCTTAAAGGTAAAGTACAAAAAGAAAAACAAGAAGAATGGTCAAATAAAGCAAGGAGGCACAATGTCCCCAGACAAGAAGATGAGTCTGGATCCCTTGATGATGGCAGGCACCACCTCCCTCACCAGTGCCTCCCTCAACCTGCCCATCCCCAGCCCACTCACCTCTCCGCCTCCCATCACCTCACACCCCATGCCCTCACCCGTCAACACTGGCCACATCCTCAAGGCAGCACTCACCAACCCATCGGAGGTAACTATTGTTTACACCTCAAAATGTTACAACATCTTAAATAGTATCACTTTTTAATTTACTTCAGTAATCTCTGCTTGTCAGATTATTTTGTTATTGGTATCAAGTGATTGGATGTATAGTGAATGCCTCCTAAAATTATATGTACATCTACTGATTGTATAATAATGTTTTTCACCACAGACAAATTATTAAGTGTATCTATCATAACTTATGCAGTACAGATAGAAAACATAGATAATGTATATAGTATCAATAATTAACATCTTGACAAACATTATTAAAGTGCATTCTTCACTAACATATCACCAGTGACATGTTAGTAGTAGAGAGGTTCCAGATGGGAGGGTGTGGCATCTGGCTAGAAGTTTAAGGAAGAAGAGCATTGATGGTATTTCAGTGTCTGAAACTGAATCTTTTTTATTAATTTTAGTTCATGAATTGTATGAGTAGATACCCACAAAATTACTACTTCTTCTGCTGAGAGCTTTGTTCACCTTGACTTTTCTCTCCCTTGTCAGGTGGCTCATTTCCGACAAAAGCTGGATAACACTGTCTCCTCAACCAGAGAAAGAGTCATGCCTTATCCAGTAGCACAAGCCATGATACGGATGCTGATAGACTGTGATGATTTTGAAGACATCGCAACGTTAAAGGTTAGTTCAAGGAAATGTGCAATGTTTCAAAGCATATTTTTATAATTTGGGAGCAAAATTCATAATTGTGCAAATGCTGAACCACTGATCTGCCTCTGCAAGTGTCAATTAATGATATAAAAAGTAGTGTCTGAAAAAGATACCTTCTTCAAACACAGGGAAGATGTCTTATGGTGCCTGTTATATATGGTTCCTTCCAGTTATGGTAGACATTGGCCATCATCATGAATGGCTCAGATTATTGTATGCTTTCTTTTGTAATTCATTCATCCATATGTTATTTATGTCCTTATCAAAACCTTTAATCTTCTGATTTAACTTTTTAATTCAAATGGATTTTTCATACAAAAATATCTCATCCATAGCAGGATTACCAATGTATAGTTTACACACATGAATGTTAAACAAGATCTGTCTGTCACAGTGGAAGCCACCAAACCCTATGTCATTATTTGTGAACTCATGTAGACTTTGTGCAGACAGTTTCCTATGTATGTATCTAGTTTATAATCATATCAAATTACAGGTATTGTAGACCAATCAAGGTGCATATCAGGCTGTTAGATGTAATGTGGAAGCTTGAGTAGCACATCATTATTTTTATTTTAGTATTATGATTTAAACACTGAACTATTTTTTTAGTCATGATGGCCAGTGTTAATT
Source organism: Metacarcinus magister (assembly GCA_029783475.1). NCBI lineage: Eukaryota > Metazoa > Arthropoda > Malacostraca > Decapoda > Cancridae > Metacarcinus > Metacarcinus magister. The sequence continues at coordinate 1,237,339 of JAPQNM010000003.1, read as the reverse complement.
AAGCAATAAACTCACAATTATTTAATGATCATAATGAACCAGTCATACAAAATTGTACATTGAATTTTTTCTTTCAGAATCTTGATGATCTACTTGATCACAAGAGTGACTTATCTACTAAGCTCTGTCAACTTGGAGACTCCATTTCAATCAAGCTGGTTCAATGGACCAAGCGCCTTCCCTTTTACCAAGAACTTCCAGTGGAGGTTCACACAAGTCTCCTCACACATAAGTGGCACGAGCTACTTGTTCTCACCACCTCAGCTTACCAGGCTATATATGGCCTTCAGAAGCTGGGCTCTAGGTCCTCGGATGGCACTGAAGCAGAGTTCCATCAAGAGGTAAGGATCTCTCTCTCTCTCTCTCTCTCTCTCTCGCTCTCGCGCTCTCTCTCTCTCTCTCTCTCTCTCTCCTCTCTCTCTCTCTCTCTCTCTCTCTCTCTCTCTCTCTCTCTCTCTCCTCTCTCTCTCTCTCCTCTCTCTCTCTCTCTCTCTCTCTCTCTCTCTCTCTCTCTCTCTCCTCTCTCTCTCTCTCTCTCTCTCTCTCTCTCTCTCTCTCTCTCTCTCTCTCTCTCTCTCTCTCTCTCTCTCTCTCTCTCCTCTCTCTCTCTCTCTCTCTCTCTCTCTCTCTCTCTCTCCTCTCTCTCTCCTCTCTCTCTCTCTCTCTCTCTCTCTCTCTCCTCTCTCTCTCTCTCTCTCTCTCTCTCTCTCTCTCTCTCTCTCCTCTCTCTCTCTCTCTCTCCTCTCTCTCTCTCTCTCTCTCTCTCTCTCTCTCTCTCTCTCTCTCTCTCTCTCTCTCTCTCTCTCTCTCTCTCTCTCTCTCTCTCTCTCTCTCTCTCTCTCTCTCCTCTCTCTCTCTCTCTCTCTCTCTCTCTCTCTCTCTCTCTCTCTCTCTCTCTCTCTCTCTCTCTCTCCTCTCTCTCTCTCTCTCTCTCTCTCTCTCTCTCTCTCTCTCTCTCTCTCTCTCTCTCTCTCTCTCTCTCTCTCTCTCTCTCTCTCTCTCTCTCTCTCTCTCTCTCTCTCTCTCTCTCTCTCTCTCTCTCTCCAAAATTGGATGTCATAACAAAAATTATGCAATTAAGCTAAATGATGTTTTTTGTTTCCCTGCAGGTGTCTAACAACCTGTGTACACTCCAAACGTGCCTCAACTCCATGATGGGTCGTCCCATCACCATGGATCAGCTGAGGCAGGAAGTGGGCGTCATGGTGGAAAAAATCACCCACGTCACACTGGCACTTCGCAAAATAAAGATACAGATTGAGGAATATGTTTGCCTCAAGGTTATTGCTATGTTAAATCAATGTAAGTTGATGGATTTATATTATTTATAAATATTTCTGGAATAATTTTATTATATGTCCTGAATTGTATCAACTAATTGGTAACCAGAAGGTCCATTGAGTTCAGTCTTGAACCCCAAAGGTGGATATAAATTTTGCATTGGTAGATTTTCTTTTTGAAGTATAGTAGTTTGCAACCACACAGTATAAACAATAACTGTTTTATAAATTTCAACGCATTTTTAAAATGTCAATTTTAAGCTACTTGTGAAATTACCCAATTATTGAAGCGCTTTGCTTCATCAGATATTTCTAAACATAAATAGTAGTTGCTTGGCAATGGTTATAGTTGTAAAAGTTTACTCAATGTTGTTTTACTTGAATTGCAAATCATATATGAAGTGTATGAACAAATGTATACTAAAGGTAATCTTTACAGCTCGGAGTGGTCACAAGGAGCTAGAAGTGATCCAGGAGAGATATATGGGTTGCCTGCGGTCCTTTTGTGAGACTCACTACCCCTCCCAGCCCTCCAGATACCAGGACCTGCTAGTCAGACTCCCAGATGTAAGTCCACACCACATCTTTGTAGCAAAACTGCTACACTGCATACCACGTTTTTTTTTCTTCAAGCAGACTAACATTACTGCAGCCAATGCACTACTACTATAATGTTATACGTACTTAGTTTTCCAGTGTTGCAACTTATTTACATGAAAGGTAGGCTGGTAAAGCGCTAAAACAACACATGAGTTTTTATTGGCTGGTGTTTGCACCACCTAGGTGGAAATCCCATTATTCCTCTACCTACCTATATCATATTAGGAAGGTAACATAGTACTAACTTTGCATAACATAAAGAGAATAGCGGTGGGTGAGTAGTCTTCTATAGTTGTGGGAAAGGAGATTTAAGTAATTGATACATTCAGAAGATCAGTTATTATGGACATAGTGGTAGTATATTGCAAAAGAAGCAGTATTGTAGTAGACTGTTAAAGCTTGAAGAGGAAAGAAATTGATGAGATTAAAAGTGTTTAAGGAACATGATGCTCAGCACAGTTTGGCTTTATCATGAAACTATAGTGTGTATTTATCTAAACCATTTTCATGTTATTAATTGTAATCTCTCTTTCAGATACAAGCAGCAGCAGCGAAACTGTTAGAAACCAAGATGCTCTATGTTCCTTTCTTGTTGAACTCCACCATCAACAGATAGCAATAAACCATCACTCACCCACTGGAGCCAGTCGTTGCCTGCAAGGCGTCTCATAGTGGACCACATGCCGTCCTGTGTCTGCTTTGACCCCTCAGCTGGGGTCTTGCAGCCTCTCATCATCATCATTGCATCTGTCAGCCAACCCTACTTTGGCTTGTGCCCACTGTGGTCAGTCCATGAAGTTACCAATGTCTGCAAGGTGCGTGATATTTATGAAGTGACAATCTAGCCAGAGCATTTATTTTGATAAAGTTTTTTTTTTCTTCTGGTGGTTGTGCAACCAACTTAACTGTGATGGGAGTGTGTACCAGTTTCCTGTGACAATTTTAATTTTTTGTATAAATTTATCTTTTTCTAAGACTTCCCTAGATACATTACCAAAGGTTTTTCCTTTAGATTTTTAAGGGTTTATGATGGGATGAAAATTCCTAAAAGCCCAGAACACAAATACTTAATTGTTGTGCAACTGACAAGTTGTGCAAATACTTGTGGTATATTTTCTCTGCTCTTTTTCACCATCTAATGAAAATATTACTAGTCGCAGAAAAGTATGTCTACTTAAGCAAAGAGTTCTAGTTTTATAGTGTTCAAGATTGACCCAGCACAAGAAAACTTCAAAAATGTTGTCCATGCGTGTTCCAAAGTGAGTCAGTGATTCAAGTGTATACTTGGTGAAGGAGAGAAGCTCACTTGCTGAAAAGCTATCCACAGTTCCCAGTGAGAAAGTCATGTTTGTGTGATGACCCACATTGCATGAGGGAGGACTCTTCATGGCACTGACAGGATGGGCTGTGGATGCTCACTACAGGAGCAGTATTGCATGGACAGGTTTACTCTTAGTATTACAAACAGTAACAAGGATACAGTTCCTAGAAAGATCCTACTAACAGTTTTTCATGCACTGATCTTCAATGTGCTAAGAGAATTCTTCTATGTCTTGTAAAACACATCACTTTTAATTGTTAAGGTTTATACAGATGATTTGTATCTCAGAGGCACAAGTTAAACCAAGGTCTTGTGCTGCCATATAAGTGTACCATTTATACATTTATTAAGAATAAATATTTCCTAGAAATAATATGTGGGAAAAAAGTTTATTATTGAGTAAATTTTTGTAAATACACTTTTACAAAGGAATCTTTTGTTTGTACAGTTTTCGGTACTAGAGCTGGTGTATGTTGTGACAGTGTGAATGTGCAGCTGTGTGTCTGGCAGCAGGACACAGGTGGAGGCAGCTTGCAGAGTACTCATCACTAAAAAACAAACCTAACTAAGCACCTTACTACGGTTTTATATCACATGTTTTATAGATATTTCATGTAGATGCATTTTACCTTAACTTAAACTATGTAGTTTTTTTTTTTTCTGTAAAAGAGAATAATGTAACTCAATACAGAATTGACTGATAACAAAATTTCCTCATGGGTATCTGCTGTTTTCTCTCGAACCATAAAACTTTTCATCAGTCAAGGAAGCAAAACCTTGCACACAAACATAATCATTTTCAATATAGATTTTCTTCATATTGTTGTTGTTATTTTATTATTATTATTATTATTATTATTATTATTATTATTATTATTATTATTATTATTACTATCATTATTATCATCATTATTGTTATTATTATTATTGTTATTATAATAAGAGTAATTTCGTTATATACACCTACATGAGCGCTATTATTTTAATGGTATATCAGCACTGTTACCTGCACTAGTCTTTGATCTCATGTTACCTATAAATATAAATATATATATACATATATACACATATATACAAATATCACCTTGAAATAAATTTTCTAAATTAAAAAGAAAAAATATCTATATAATTGGGAAATAATTGGCATTTGGGGAGTCAGTGGTTAAGACCATCTTGGACTGAGTACACTGTAAGCTGACTCTTTAGTATAGTCAAGCAATCAAATTTGTTGCTTCTATATTTAAAGAAATATACAAGTGAATTTTAAAAAGGATATGTTATTCACCTACTTCCTTAATCTATTAACAATGTTTATCAAGAATTCTGACATTTAAGAAGAAAAAGAAAAAAACATTCTCCTGGAAATGTCCCAATTCCACATCACAAGCCTGTTCCCAGTCTTCAACTTTCTTTTTATACTCAATGTCAAGTATAAATATTTATATAAGAACATAAGAATAAAAGGAAGCTACAAAAGGCCCGGAGGCCTGCACTAGGTAGTTCCTGTTACTCCAATACCCCCTTATTACCTACACCCACCTCTCATCCCCATCCATAAAGCCGTCTAGTCTTCTCTTAAAACTCCCTATCGTTTGTGCACTAACTACCTGCTGACTGAGTCTGTTCCAATCATCTACCACCCTATTTGTAAACCAATTTCTGCCTATTTCTTCACTAAATCTACATTTTTCTTGTTTGAATCCGTTATTTCTTGTTTTATCCTGACTACTGATCGTAAGAACTTTTCCTACTTCCCCCTTATTAAAACCCTTCACCCACTTAAATACTTCAATCAGATCACCCATTACTCTACGTCTCTCCAGTGAGTGTAATTTCAAAAGCTTTAGTCTCCTTTCATAACTAAAATTACGAATTCCTTCTATCATTTTGGTCATCCTTCTCTGCACTGACTCTAACAAAATTATATCCATTCTATAATACGGGGACCAAAACTGCACTGCATAGTCGAGGTGAGGTCTGACTAATGCTAAATACAACTTCAAAATAACCTCAGCACTTCTACTTTTAATACTCCTAACAATTAATCCTAAGCACCTATTAGCCCGATTTCTAGCCTCGATATATTGTTTAAATGGCTAAATATATATATATATATATATATATATCTGAAAAGCCTTGTCAGGTATAGTTATGTTTTATGAAAGCAGCTGGCCATAGTTTTCTTCTTACCCTAACTATTTCAATCAAAGCAATTTTCTTTTTCAAAATATTCCTTCCATCTTCCTTTCACAGCCTCTTTCTCTCAGCATCCTTCCCTCTACATCTTTCACCTCACATTCACTTCTCTGCTCACATTGTTCCCCTTCCTCTCTCATCTCTAACTTCCTTCTGTAATGCTTCTTGTTTTGAAACACTGACAAAATTATCTAAAGAGATAGCCATTAGACGACTGCACTCGGGGATTAAATTCCTGACGTTACACTCAACGTACTGCTGCCTTACCAATCTGCAGACCATAATGATCACCAAATTACAAAGGGAGTTTGGTCGACGTGACAGTCTCATCACTAGGCTATATGTCCAAAGTCAAAGTCATAAGAGAAAAAGGGATTCTATCAGCTGTACAAGGCTAAAACAAAGGAAAGAATAGGACCTCTTAAAGGAATGGATGGCAGGTTGATAGAAAATGGTGAGGAAATTAGTAAGGAATTAAATAAATACTTCTTGTCCGTATTTTCTCAGGAAGAGTCGGGTAGGGAACTGGAGCCAGTACAGATCTTTAGGGGACAAGAGGTTGATAAATTAAGCGAAATAGTCATAAGTAGGGAAGTAGTTAGCAAGGAAATAGATAGACTTAAAAAGACTAAATCTCCAGGGCCGGACGACATTTTTCCGAGGATTCTTAGGGAATGTAGAGAAGAACTCGTTGAACCCATTGCGATGATTTTTAGAAAATCCCTAGACACAGGAGTAGTTCCTAGGCTATGGAGGCAGGCAAATGTAGTTCCTATATTCAAGAAAGGAGATAAGGCAGAAAGTACTAACTACCGCCCAATTAGTTTAACATCAGTGGTAGGCAAGATGTTAGAAGCTATCATAGCAAGGGCAATTAGAAAACATTTAGATGAACACAAGCTAATTAGACATAGTCAACATGGTTTTAGCAAGGGGAAGTCCTGCCTGACAAATTTATTATCCTTCTATAGGAAAGTATTTGAAACCATAGATAAGGGGGACGAGTATGATATAGTTTATTTGGACTTGAGTAAAGCCTTTGACAGAGTACCCCATAGGAGACTGTTAAGTAAAGTCAAGGCTCATGGCATAGGTGGGAAGTTACTAGAGTGGATTAGGGGATGGCTTACTAGTAGGGAACAGAGGGTACAGATTAATGGGAAGAAATCAGAATGGGGTAATGTCACTAGTGGGGTACCACAAGGATCAGTACTAGGACCATTGTTATTCATAATCTATATAAATGACTTAGAGACAGGAATAAACAGTGATATCAGTAAATTTGCCGATGACACAAAGATAGGAAGACCGGTAAAGAATTTAGATGATGCTAGGATGCTGCAGGATGACTTAAATAGGCTGTACGAGTGGTCAGAGAAATGGCAGATGCAGTTTAATGTAAACAAGTGTAGCATTATGAGTGTAGGTAAAGGTAATAGGTCTGTAGACTACACATTAAATGACAATACCTTAGGAAAGTCATATAGTGTGAGGGACTTAGGAGTTCAAATAAGCAGTGACTTGCACCCCAGGGAACAGTGTATTATAGCTAGAAATAGAGCCAACAAGATAATGGGATTTATTAGTAGGTGTGACAAATAGGAGTTCTGAGGTCATTCTGAGGTCGTATTTAGCGCTAGTAAGACCCCACTTAGATTATGCAGCTCAGTTTTGGTCCCCTTATTATAGGAAAGATATAGGCTCCTTGGAGGCAGTCCAGAGAAGAATGACCAAGATGATTCAGGAGCTGAGAAATTTACCCTACAAAGATAGGTTAAACGTCTTAATCTCCACTCCCTAGAGAGAAGGAGGGCAAGAGGGGATTTGATTGAGGTTTTCAAATGGGTAAAAGGAATTAATAAGGGTAACATTGATCAGGTTTTAGAATTTAGTAGTCAGGATAGGACACGTGGAAATGGGTACAAGCTAGAAAAACTTAGATTCAGGACAGACATAGGTAGATATTGGTTCACTAACAGAGTGGTGAACGATTGGAATAGGCTGGGTAGACACGTAGTAAGTGCTGAGTCAATAGATAGCTTTAAAAGACGGTTGGATCAGAGTATGGATAGGGATGACAGGTGGGATGGCTAAATATTGGATTATTCCAAGGGTGGGGGGCAAGGAGCTGCCTCGTGTAGGTCATTAACTGGCCTCTTGCAGTTTCTTCATTTCTTATGTTCTTATGATCTTAAAAAAAATGCTTTGAACTCATAAGGCAACTTTAGTACCTCTACCAGGCAAGAACAATCTGAAACTCAATGTCAAAGCAAAAAGAAAATTTAAACAAACAGTATATTATGTGTGGTGGAGAAGTAGAGAACCTCCAACAAACTATATATAATACTGCCACATTTACACATATATGCGCATTTCGATAGTCATCCTGCGCAGAAGGTGATCCTTTTCACCGACTCAGACCATAACAAAGTATTACTCCACAAGGAAGCACTGCAGAAAGGCCTGGCAACACGTGACAGTATAAGAAGAACCTAAGAACAAGGAATAGACCTGATGAGCTGCAATTACAGAGGCAAAAAGAACACTGCTTCGTTGGACAAGGTTAGTTTGTTTGGTATTATTATTATTTTTAGTTTATTTCTGTGTGAATGTGGTGCTCCAGCTGGAGCAAGGCATCCGCGGTGAGGACGAAAGCCAAACATGTTAGGGGGAAGAAGGTGTTTGTGTTCCAACCACTATGTTAGTCTGTCATGCACTATATGTTCTAATACATTACATTATATTAGAGAGGAGACTGATAGGCCTGTAGGAGGAAACCTTCGACGGGTCCTTGCCAGGTTTGGGAATAGGAATTGTGATAGCATGACGCCACACAGAAGGGAACGTCCCAGACAGCCAGCTGGCGTTGAATACGTTCAGGAGGAGGGGGCGGAGAAGAAACTCATTCGGGACATTGTCCGGCCCCGTCGCCTTTCCAACACACAGTGCTTGTAAAGCTGATGAAAGCTCCTGGGGACAGTCACCCGTATTTAACACCATAATAATAATGGTGTTTAAAGTGTTATGTTCAGCTTTACGGGGCAGGGGTGTGGCAGGAAAGGTCCCAGGGAAGGTGTAATAAGGTAGTAACTAACTTCTTGTGACCGCTAGCAGCCAGACAGAACCTCTGACTTGGTGATAATATTTCTTCGTTTTAAACCTTCCCTGTTCCTCTACATATCATTTTGAGGGATAGAGGAGCAGTAACACATCATTCTTCACCATTAATAGTGGAGGGATATAAAGAAAACATTACCTATTAAGCGTAAGTAACCTAATATAAGAACAACAAGTTTCAACAGGTACCGCTAGGTGGCGGCCGTGCATTGACTGCTGGATCACGTATATATAAAACCAAAATTGAGATTATTGTTATACACAGGAAAGCAATTATATATACTTTAAAAAATCGTCTGAAGTACCTAACTGTTTCCTACATAAAAAATTGTTATATTTGATTCGTATTTATTTCATAAAAAATGTTTATTTCTAAGGTCAATTATAAAATCAAAAAATATAATAAATCAATAATAATGAAATCAAACCAATATAAACCATGGAATAGAATATATAAAAATTATTCAAACAGAAAGTAAACCCTAAATAAGCCATAGAAAAAAGAAAAACGGAAAAAACAATGACAAAATGAGAAAAAAACACCGTAATTATTTGTTTACATCCAAGAGTGTTAATTATTGTGTGTTCGGTACAGTAAAATAAGTGTTAGGACATAGTGACCTACAAGGATAGAGATGAAGGTGAGTGTGTTGTGTTGTAAGTGTGTTATGGTGGGCAGAAGGGCTGGCAGGCTGACGAATCCACTAAAATACCGGTATACCAAAAGGCTTCTAATGCCTTTAATACCGGTAATACTGCCCCGAAAATACCAGTATGTCGGTATACCGGATAGGTGCATATCCCTAGACACACCCACACACACACTCAGCTGACGCCAGGCAATGTAATCTGATTGTGTTTCCGATGAATAATTATAATACTTAGGGCACCAGTGGTGTTGCATATCACGTATATATATGGAGTTTGGTGTTGTGTGTGTGTGTGTGTGTGTGTGTGTGTGTGTGTGTGTGTGTGTGTGTTAACAAGTGTAGCAATATGAGCGTAGGTGAAGGTAATAGGTCTGTAGACTACACATTAAATGACACTACCTTAGGAAGGTCATATAGTGTGAGGGACTTGGGAGTTCAAATAAGCAGTGACTTGCGCCCCAGGGAACAGTGTATTATAGCTAGAAATAGGGCCAACAAGATACTGGGATTTATTAGTAGGTGTGTGACAAATAGGAGTTCTGAGGTCATTCTGAGGTTGTATTTAGCACTAGTTAGACCCCACCTAGATTATGCAGCTCAATTTTGGTCCCCGTATTATAGGAAGGATATAGGCTCCTTGGAGGCAGTCCAGAGAAGAATGACCAAGATGATTCAGGGGCTGAGAAATTTACCCTACACAGATAGGTTAAAACGTCTTAATTTCCACTCCCTAGAGAGGAGGAGGGCAAGAGGGGATATGATTGAGGTTTTCAAATGGGTAAAAGGAATTAATAAGGGAAACATTGATCAGGTTTTAGAAATTAGTAGTCAGGATAGGACACGTGGAAATGGGTACAAGCTAGAAAACTTAGATTCAGGACAGACCTAGGTAGATATTGGTTCACTAACAGAGTGGTGAACGATTGGAATAGGCTGGGTAGACACTTAGTAATTGGTGAGTCAATAGGTAGCTTTAAAAGACGGTTGGATCAGAGTATGGATAGGGATGACAGGTGGGATGGATAAATATTGGATTATTCCAAGGGTGGGAGACAAGGAACTGCCTCGTGTAGGTCATTAACTGGCCTCTTGCAGTCTTTTCAATTCTTAGGTTCTAATTGTGTGGCCGTGTGAAGGAGGGTCAGGGGAGCCGAGGATAGTGTGCATGTTGGAGGCGAGGCACTCGGCTTTTTGGACATCATTCGTGAGGAGGACGCTGTTACTAGTTAACGGGAAGGTGAGAGGGGCTGAGGGTGGACCATCTTCCTGAAGAAGGACCGAGCCTGGGAGACTGAGGAAGAAAAGGACAGGGAAGCACAAAAGGAGGCCCATGCAGAACGTTTCTCATCAAGAATAACACCCTTGCACTGGGCCTCTAAAAATCTGAAGCATCTGCAAAGGGGAGGTCTAGGAGACCACAGAGTGGTGAACAATTGAAATAGGCTGGGGAGACACGTAGTAAGTGCTGAGTCAATAAGAAGCTTTAAAAGATGGTTGGATGAGAGTATGGATAGGGATGACAGGTAGGATGAATAAATATTGGATTATTCCAAGATGGGATGGCTAAATATTGGATTATTCCAAGGGTGGGGGACAAGGAACTGCCTCGTGTAGGTCACCAACTGGCCTCTTGCAGTCTCCTCAATTCTTATGTTCTTATGTTATTATGTAACTTTTCGCCTTTCCCGCCTGTGATACCCTCACAGGACTCCAGGGAACATAGCAGCCCAAGGATTGTCGTTTCCCTAAACAACAACAACAACAAGTACAGTGGTGGATTTCAATAAATGCATATATATGGAATAATTTGGTGCTATAGTTTTCCACCTTGTAATCAGTGAGGCTTTGGATGACTGCTGTTGGAGAATCCTCATAATGGTTCTCTGCCAAGTCATTTGAAGATGATTTGCAGTTTTCTGTTTAGCTATAAGTCCTAATTAGGATAGTATATGATGATAACTCAGGAATGTTACTGTAGTCAATTAACAGTTGGTTGAGAACAATGTTATGTAGTTGATGGTAGAAACTTACCAGTTTATGCAAAGACTGCATGCCACACAGACTTGCCTAGTTCAAATTTTGCATAATACTACTTAGATAGAGCCCTGTTTGGTGGGTGTTTGTCTTGTGGGTACAAGTTTTGCTCTAAGATGTATTTGAATTTGAAGCTACGTACCATTACATGAATATAACGTGTGGCATCGTGTGCATCTAGATAAAAAAGGTACAGGTTGTCAGGTAGTGGTATCATAGTAATGGTGAAAGGCTACTTCAGTGTCTGCCTATAATGGAATGGAGAGGAACTCATTGTTACGTATAGTGAACACAAAGTTAATGAAAGGTGTTCAGTCAGCCTGCAGATCTCCACCTTAGATAACTTCTTTAGTATATCATTAAACACTATAGTACAAAACATTTTGAGGTAAATATGCACAACTACTACTGGGACGATATTGATATAAATATAAAGTCCTACATATTATATATAATGTACTCAACACATCTATGAAGGTTTCAGGCGGTGCTTCTCATTATTTACCTCGCATTGCGTCTTTGAAGTTAGGTTAGTTTTGGTTATATAAATTAAGGACTTGAGGAAGTAATAGATAAGCCAGCATCTTTTCAATTTAATCAGTAAGCATTCTGGTTCATCAAATTTGGAGATGACAGTAGCCCAATGAGGTGGGAAACTTAATCATTTAATACATAAATTAATACATTTAACATAGTATTATGTTGACGTGTAACAATTGATGTTTATTTAGTTGATACATAGCTAATATTTGGTACAGGAATCTATCATTTAGTTGGTTAATCAAAGCATTATTAATGGTAGTGTACATGGTACCATGATCTCCCCACGTAACATGTAACATTATAGTGTCAGCTAATTTGTCTCAATGTCAGAGGGAGAGAGAGAGAGAGAGAGAGAGAGAGAGAGAGAGAGAGAGAGAGAGAGAGAGAGAGAGAGAGAGAGAGAGAGAGAGCATACTGTAAACTGAGTACTTACAAATGAGCCTTACAGTGAACAAGTACATATTTGTACTCAATTCATACCTGGGGGTCGATGATCTGGATGTTTCATAGTACTAATTTATATTTTGTTAATTCACATGGGGTAAAAATACTGTTGGAATTTAGTTTTGATTTTCACTTAATTCTTTAAGATGGATTTTGTACACAGTGTACAGTTGCAGACCATCTGTGTAGTATGTAGTTGTATTGGGGAGACCATCCTACCTATTCCAGTTACTGTTCAAGTCAGAGTCAGTGAGGTGAATGCATCAAAAGGCCGGCCGGATCATCATGGAAGTCCTTCTTAGGGAATATTTGTATCCCTTCCAATGTTGCCAGTTGATGCCATCAGCATAGGTGGTGTGCTTGCCTTCATATTGGTAGCCATTCAGATTGGATGAGTGGCACTTTGTATACCACCAAGCTCCACGGAATCTAGTAGGTAGGATTACAAAGCTCATTTTAGTTATATGATCTTATACATATCTAAGAAAGTTTCAAGCTATCATAGACCCTCTCTCATCTATAAAACCTACTTGCAAACTATGCATCAGATTAGGTAACAAGACAAGTTTGTAATTTGTATGAGCATGCTTTCACAGATAAGCAATGGCACTATATTATACAGTATTGTTTTGCTGATTCACTTTATAAATGTGATTAAAGTGCCCTACTTGACATCTGACAACAGACATTTAAATTACTTGCATTACTGTGGGCGAGATGCTATAGGACGCTTAACTTCTGATCTTTCACTTGTTTCTGATTGGGGCAGAGCAAACCTAGTTTTGTTCAATGCCTCAAAAACTCAATTTCTACAACTATCTACTCGACATAACCTTCCAGATAACTATCCCCTCTTCTTCAATGACACTCAACTTCCCCTCTCCACCACATTAAACACACTCGGTCTATCCTTTGCTAAAAATCTAAACTGGCAATTTCATATCTCTACTCTTGCTAAATCAGCTTCCAAGAAGTTAGGTGTCCTATGGCGTCTGCGTCCATTTTTCTCTCCCTCTCAGCTGCTTGCTCTGTACAGGGGCCTTATCCGCCCATGTATGGAGTATGGCTCACATGTCTGGGGGGGCTCAACTCACACAGCTCTTTTAAACAGGGTGGAGTCTAAAGCTTTTCGTCTAATCAACTCTCCTCCTCTAACTGACTTTCTTGATTCTTTAAATCACCGCCGCAATGTTGCATCTTTATCTATCTTTTACCGCTATTTTCACTCTGACTGCTCTTCTGAACTTGCTAACTGCATGCCTCCCCCCCTCCCGCGGCACAAGACTTTCTACTTTTTCTCATCCTTATTCTGTCCATCTTCCTAATGCAAGAGTTAACCAGTATCTTCACTCTTTCATCCCTTACACTGGTAAACTCTGGAACTCTCTTCCTTTGTCTGTTTTTCCACCTGCCTATGACTTGAACTCTTTCAAGAGAGGAGTGTCAAGACACCTCTAATGTTAACTGGATCTCCACCCCTTGCTTCTATTCTCCTACTGTCCTCTTTACAGGGTGTGGCGACAAGCGGGATTTTTTTTTACTTTTTTCTGTTTTCCCTTAGCCATTACCCTTTTAATATTAAAAAAAAAAAAAAAAAAAAAAACTCTGCTTTTAAGCTTTCTTGTTTTGAGGTGGGCAACACTCACCTCTCGGCACAGTTGGAGCTGTCGCTATCTACGTCATGATCATGGGTTGAGAAACTGTAACCATTGTGGCCTATCAAGGAATCCTCTGCAGTGCCACTGTACCTGTAGGGATAACAAACATAAGCACTAACATTTTTTTCTTTTTATATTGTGCAATATTTATGTACTGAAATGTCTTACTGAGCTCAGGTTAAAAAAACTTTTATTCCTAGGATATGATGGATTCAACGGATTGGGAGACCCACCTTCCAACTTTCAAGCGGTAGTTGCTCTCATTAGGCCCGACGTTGAAGAAGTCATACTGTGCCCATCGCTCTTCTCCCTCATAATCTTCCAAGTCAATTCGCAACTGCTGCAGAGTTGTAGAGGTGAGGATGTGAAGATGGTCCAGGCCCAGCCAGAATTCACCCTCAAGGTCACCAAAGCCCAACATATATTCAATCCTGGTACGATAGAAATCTTGGCGGGTGGAAGTATTGGTGCGTCTTTGGAAGACTGTCCACCCTCCACCGTCAACAGTGTGGTCACAGTACACGGTCACACGACGGTGGGGTTGCCCAGGATAAGGGTACACCAGGCGCAGGCCATTCCCGCTGTCCCCAGAATCCAGTAAATCCTTGCAGTGACGTGGTCGAGATTCTGACTCTTTTACGAGGAGACTGACTTCCTTCAGCACCTCCCTTATATTCTGTAACCCAGAGGAAAAGGTAAGTCCAATAAACTATCTCTTGCATTTACATAATGAAATCATAAATAATAATGATAATAATTACTATAATAATGATTTAAATGATAATAATGATCATAATAATGATAATAGTAATAGCAATGAAAAATGATTATGATAATAATAATAATAATAGTAATAATAATATTAGTATAAACAACAACAATCATACTAATTATGATGGTAATGCTAATATTGATAATGATAATAATAATAATGATAATAATAGTGATTGTAACTGATGAAATAAATAGTAATAACAATGATAATATAAATAAGATCACTCATACTAATAATGATAGATAATAGTAATGATGATAATTGTGATGATAATAATGATAATAATAATATTGATAATAGTAATGATGTGGTTTCTCTAGCAAAACATTTATTTGGGAGAGAAGGAGAGAGAGAGAGTTATTTGAATTATGAGAAATATAATGAGAGGAAAACTTAAAAGGCCAAAAGACACATTGATTTATCCATTAGTCTTTGCCACGAGTGACCAGCGTGTGTAGGTGGTAGGCGGAGGAAGAAGGCTCCTGCCACCCTTCCCTATCTTAATCCCAGGGATCAGGCATCTGTCAAAACTTGAAGTGACATTGCTACATCCTCACTGTGTGATCTGGTAAAGGTATTGGCAGCTTTGACCCCCATAGTACTTATGTCAAAGTACTGTACCTACTATTGTGGGAAGTGGCAGAAGAAATTTTTCCAAAAGAAGGACGTAAGAGTTATAGAGCAACCTGAGGGATTAATATGCATGATATTCCTTATAAACTTATGCTCTATGAATCTGTTTCAGAATGAAAAATTAAGCAAGATCTTATCCCTTAAAACACAATGCTGATTGGCCTCCTACTGGCAGGGAAGGGGAGTTGGTGCTGACTCTTACCTGGATGAGGGATGGGTGCTGGTCTTGTTCTGTGTCTTGGGAGCAAGATTCTAGGCTGGCAGCCACACACGTATCACTGAAGCCTAAGGTTTGGAGTAGGTTAGATATTAGAGAGTAGTGCACCTGTAGGGTTGATGTACTACTGGCTGGAGCAGGGCCAGGGCCAGGGCCAGGGGTGGTGCTCTGTGCTGCCATGACTAAGCCCATGGCACTGAGCAGAAACAGTAACATATCTGTTATACTGTGATTTTTCTGCTCAAAATGTTTGACTATCTCCTATGAAAACTTTGCCAGGAAAGGCGGAGGTCCCGACTGTGTTTAACTGTGGTCGAGGGTGATGTGTGTAATCGTGAATGAGACCAGATCTGGTGGGCTTTGCCTGTTCATTAATCACCTCTCATGAGACTCAGGACGACACAAGAAACTCACTGTAGTGAAGGGACAAAAAGTTCATTGTTGTGGAGGGACAAAGAGTTTATTGTTGTGGAAGGGATGTGATATCCTCCTCTTCCTCCTCCTCCTCCTCCTCACTCTCCTTATCTTCCTCTTCCTTCAACACCATTTATGCTTCTTTGTTTTTATTCATTGCAGTTCAATATTTAACGCATAATGCTTTATTTATTGTATTTATCTGATTTTTTAAAATTTTATTTTATTTATTTATTTTTTATTTTTGATTTATGGTTTCTATGATAGTTCATGTGATTGGTAGAATGTTTTTATTTTCTTCTCATATCTTCTTTGTCAGTAAGCCTCAAGAGGAACGTGGCAGCGCACACACACACACACACAAAGCAAAGCCCAGGCGCAAGCCTACCGCTGACCGAGTGCACACGACTGCACAACGTAACACACACAAACAATGACTGGCATTTTAACAATATCTATCTAGCCATGTAAGTTGTCTGGAGGTGAGGGGAAGGGATGAACCTTGTGTGTGTGTGTGTGTGTCTGAATATATTTTCTTAATACTTTTTGCATGTTAGTGGCAATATAGCTGTGGTGATATGTATTATTATTATTATTATTACTATTATTATTATTTTTATAGTACTAATAGTAATAGCAGTAGTAGTAGTTGGACTAGTATAAGTGTTGCTGTAGTAGTAAGAGGAAGAGGAGGAGGAGGAAGAGGTAGTAATAGTCGTAGTAGTAGAAGTTCATGATGATTATTATGTGTTTGTTTGCTTTTTTCTTGTAGTTATTATTATTATCATTATTAATATTATTTTTATAATTATTATTATTATTATTATTATTTTTATTATTAAGTCCCATATCTAAATTTAGCATGGAAAAACCCTCTGACCCATTTTCTTGATGCATCAGAACTTGGGACTGAAACGATCTTCCGGTGAAATCATAGTTAGATTTTATTCTGTTGCGTTGTGAACTTGAAGTAATAGATCAGTCAACATTAAAAATAAAAAATAAACTATTTAATCAGTAAGCATTCTGGTTCATCAAATTTTGGAGATGACAGTAACCCAATGAGGTGGGAAACTTAGTTATTTAATACATAAATTAATACATTTTACATAGTATTATGTTGACGTGTAACAATTGATGTTTATTTAGTTGATACATAGCAAATATTTGGCACAAAAGCTTCTTAATATTACAAAATTCAGGAATCTATCATTTAGTTGATTAATCAATTCATTATTAATGGTAGTGTACATGGTATCATGATCTCCCCACGTAACATGTAACATTATAGTGTCAGCTAATTTGTCTCAATGTCTGTGAGAGAGAGAGAGAGAGAGAGAGAGAGAGAGAGAGAGAGAGAGAGAGAGAGAGAGCATACTGTAAACTGAGTAATTACAAATGAGTCTTACAGTGAACAAGTACATATTTGTACTCAATTCATACCTGGGGGTCGATGATCTGGATGTTTCATCGTAATAATTTATATTTTGTTAATTCACATGGGGTAAAAATAGTGTTGGAAAGATTTTCCCATAATTTTTTAAGATGGATTTTGTACACAGTGTACAGTTGCAGACCATCTGTGTAGTATGTAGTTGTATTGGGGAGACCATCCTACCTATTCCAGTTACTGTTCAAGTCAGAGTCAGTGAGGTGAATGCATCAAAAGGCCGGCCGGATCATCATGGAGGCCCTTCTTAGGGAATATTTGTATCCCTTCCAATGTTTCCAGTTGATGCCATCAGCAAAGGTGGTGTGCTCGCCTTCATGTTGGTAGCCATTCAGATTGGATGAGTGGCACTTTGTATACCACCAAGCTCCACGGAATCTAGTAGGTAGGATTACAAAGCTCATTTTAGTTATATGATCCTATACATATCTAAGAAAGTTTCAAGCTATCATAGACCCTCTTTCATCTATAAAACCTACTTGCGAACTATGCATAAGATTTGGTAACAAGACAAGTTTGTAATTTGTATGAGCATGCTTTCACAGATAAGCAATGGCACTATATTATACAGTATTGTTTTGCTGATTCACTTTATAAATGTGATTAAAGTGCCCTACTTGACGTCTGACAACAGACATTTAAATTACTTGCATTACTGTGGGCACCTGCTGTTAAGCTTTCTTGTTTTGAGGTGGGCAACACTCACCTCTCGGCACAGTTGTAGCTGTCGCTATCTACGTCATGATCATGGGTTGAGAAACTGTAACCATTGTGGCCTATCAAGGAATCCTCTGCAGTGCCACTGTACCTGTAGGGATAACAAACATAAGCACTAACATTTTTTTCTTTTTATATTGTGCAATATTTATGTACTGAAATGTCTTACTGAGCTCAGGTTAAAAAAACTTTTATTCCTAGGATATGATGGATTCAACGGATTGGGAGACCCACCTTCCAACTTTCAAGCGGTAGTTGCTCTCATTAGGCCCGACGTTGAAGAAGTCATACTGTGCCCATCGCTCTTCTCCCTCATAATCTGCCAAGTCAATTCGCAACTGCTGCAGAGTTGTAGAGGTGAGGATGTGAAGATGGTCCAGGCCCAGCCAGAATTCACCCTCAAGGTCACCAAAGCCCAACATATATTCAATCCTGGTACGATAGAAATCTTGGCGGGTGGAAGTATTGGTGCGTCTTTGGAAGACTGTCCACCCTCCACCGTCAACAGTGTGGTCACAGTACACAGTCACACGACGGTGGGGTTGCCCAGGATAAGGGTACACCAGGCGCAGGCCATTCCCGCTGTCCCCAGAATCCAGTAAATCCTTGCAGTGACGTGGTCGAGATTCTGACTCTTTTATGAGGAGACTGACTTCCTTCAGCACCTCCCTTACATTCTGTAACCCAGAGGAAAAGGTAAGTCCAATAAACTATCTCTTGCATTTACATAATGAAATCATAAATAATAATGATAATAATTACTATAATAATGATTTAAATGATAATAATGATCATAATAATGATAATAGTAATAGCAATGAAAAATGATTATGATAATAATAATAATAATAGTAATAATAATATTAGTATAAACAACAACAATCCTACTAATTATGATGGTAATGCTAATATTGATAATGATAATAATAATAATGATAATAATAGTGATTGTAACTGATGAAATAAATAGTAATAACAATGATAATATAAATAAGATCACTCATACTAATAATGATAGATAATAGTAATGATGATAATTGTGATGATAATAATAATAATAATAATATTGATAATAGTAATGATGTGGTTTCTCTAGCAAAACATTTATTTGGGGAGAGAGAGAGAGAGAGAGAGAGAGAGAGAGTTATTTGAATTATGAGAAATATAATGAGAGGAAAACTTAAAAGGCCAAAAGACACATTGATTTATCCATTAGTCTTTGCCACGAGTGACCAGCGTGTGTAGGTGGTAGGCGGAGGAAGAAGGCTCCTGCCACCCTTCCCTATCTTAATCCCAGGGATCAGGCATCTGTCAAAACTTGAAGTGACATTGCTACATCCTCACTGTGTGATCTGGTAAAGGTATTGGCAGCTTTGACCCCCATAGTACTTATGTCAAACTACTGTACCTACTATTGTGGGAAGTGGCAGAAGAAATTTTTCCAAAAGAAGGACGTAAGAGTTATAGAGCAACCTGAGGGATTAATATGCATGATATTCCTTATAAACTTATGCTCTATGAATCTGTTTCAGAATGAAAAATTAAGCAAGATCTTATCCCTTAAAACACAATGCTGATTGGCCTCCTACTGGCAGGGAAGGGGAGTTGGTGCTGACTCTTACCTGGATGAGGGATGGGTGCTGGTCTTGTTCTGTGTCTTGGGAGCAAGATTCTAGACTGGCAGCCACACACGTATCACTGAAGCCTAAGGTATGGAGTAGGTTAGATATTAGAGAGTAGTGCACCTGTAGGGTTGATGTACTACTGGCTGGAGCAGGGCCAGGGCCAGGGCCAGGGGTGGTGCTCTGTGCTGCCATGACTAAGCCCATGGCACTGAGCAGAAACAGTAACATATCTGTTATACTGTGATTTTT
Organism: Metacarcinus magister; assembly: GCA_029783475.1. Taxonomy (NCBI): domain Eukaryota; kingdom Metazoa; phylum Arthropoda; class Malacostraca; order Decapoda; family Cancridae; genus Metacarcinus; species Metacarcinus magister. Next base: position 1,217,416 of record JAPQNM010000003.1, on the reverse strand, counting down.
CTGCTCAAAATGTTTGACTATCTCCTATGAAAACTTTGCCAGGAAAGGCGGAGGTCCCGACTGTGTTTGACTGTGGTCGAGGGTGATGTGTGTAATCGTGAATGAGACCAGATCTGGTGGGCTTTGCCTGTTCATTAATCACCTCTCATGAGACTCAGGACGACACAAGAAACTCACTGTAGTGAAGGGACAAAAAGTTCATTGTTGTGGAGGGACAAAGAGTTTATTGTTGTGGAGGGACAAATATTTCATTGTTGTGGAAGGGATGTGATATCCTATTCTTCCTCCTCCTCCTCACTCTCCTTATCTTCCTCTTCCTTCAACACCATTTATGCTTTTTTGTTTTTATTCATTGCAGTTCAATATTTATCGCATAATGCTCTATTTATTGTATTTATCTGATTTTTCAAAATTTTATTTTATTTATTTATTTTTTATTTTTGATTTATGGTTTCTATGATAGTTCATGTGATTGGTAGAATGTTTTTATTTTCTTCTCATATCTTCTTTGTCAGTAAGCCTCAAGAGGAACGTGGCAGCGCACGCACACACACACAAAGCAAAGCCCAGGCGCAAGCCTACCGCTGACCGAGTGCACACGACTGCACAACGTAACACACACAAACAATGACTGGCATTTTAACAATATCTATCTAGCCATGTAAGTTGTCTGGAGGTGAGGGGAAGGGATGAACGTTGTGTGTGTGTGTGTGTCTGAATATATTTTCTTAATACTTTTTGCATGTTAGTGGCAATATAGCTGTGGTGATATGTATTATTATTATTATTATTACTATTATTATTATTTTTATAGTACTAATAGTAATAGCAGTAGTAGTAGTTGGACTAGTATAAGTGTTGCTGTAGTAGTAAGAGGAAGAGGAGGAGGAGGAAGAGGTAGTAATAGTCGTAGTAGTAGAAGTTCATGATGATTATTATGTGTTTGTTTGCTTTTTTCTTGTAGTTATTATTATTATCATTATTAATATTATTTTTATCATTATTATTATTATTATTATTATTATTTTTGTTTTTATTATTTTTATTATTAAGTCCCATATCTAAATTTAGCATGGAAGAACCCTCTGACCCATTTTCTTGATGCATCAGAACTTGGGACTGAAACGATCTTCCGGTGAAATCATAGTGAGATTTTATTTTGTTGCGTTGTGAACTTGAAGTAATAGATCAGTCAACATTAAAAATAAAAAATAAACTATTTAATCAGTAAGCATTCTGGTTCATCAAATTTTGGAGATGACAGTAACCCAATGAGGTGGGAAACTTAGTTATTTAATACATAAATTAATACATTTTACATAGTATTATGTTGACGTGTAACAATTGATGTTTATTTAGTTGATACATAGCAAATATTTGGCACAAAAGCTTCTTAATATTACAAAATTCAGGAATCTACCATTTAGTTGATTAATCAAATCATTATTAATGGTAGTGTACATGGTATCATGATCTCCCCACGTAACATGTAACATTATAGTGTCAGCTAATTTGTCTCAATGTCTGTGAGAGAGAGAGAGAGAGAGAGAGAGAGAGAGAGAGAGAGAGAGAGAGAGAGAGAGAGAGAGAGAGAGAGAGAGAGAGAGAGCATACTGTAAACTGAGTAATTACAAATGAGTCTTACAGTGAACAAGTACATATTTGTACTTAATTCATACCTGGGGGTCGATGATCTGGATGTTTCAGAGAATTAATTTATATTTTGTTAATTCACATGGGTAAAAATAGTGTTGGAAATTAGTCTTGATTTTCCCATAATTTTTTAAGATGGATTTTGTACACAGTGTACAGTTGCAGACCATCTGTGTAGTATGTAGTTGTATTGGGGAGACCATCCTACCTATTCCAGTTACTGTTCAAGTCAGAGTCAGTGAGGTGAATGCATCAAAAGGCCGGCCGGATCATCATGGAGGCCCTTCTTAGGGAATATTTGTATCCCTTCCAATGTTTCCAGTTGATGCCATCATCAAGGGAGGAGGTGTAACCATTCAGGTTGGAGTAGTGGCAATGATTATACCACCAACCCCCATGCTTTCTGGTAGGTAGGATTACAAAGCTCATTTTAGTTATATGATCTTAAACATATACAGTATGTGAAATTTCAAGCTATCCACGACCCTCTTCTTCTATAAAACCTACTTGTAAACTATGCATCAGATTTGGTAACAAGACAAGTTTGTAATTTGTATAAGCATGCTTTCACAGATAAGCAATGGCACTATATTATACAGTATGGTTTTGCTGATTCACTGTATAAATGTGATTAAGGTGCCTTACTTGACGTCTGACAACAGACATTTACTTGCATTACTGTGGGCACCTGCTGTTAAGCTTTCTTGTTTTGAGGTGGGCAACACTCACCTCTCGGCACAGTTGGTGCCTTTGCTATCTATGTCATGATCATGGGTTGAGAAACTGGGACCATTGTGGTATATCATGGATTCCCCTGCAGTGCCATTGAACCTGCCACAATATTATATGGATAACAAATAAAATCACTAACACTATTTTTCTCTTTAGATTGTGCAGTATTTATGTACTGCCCAGTGCTGATTGGCCCTCTACTGGCAAGGAAGGGGAGTTGGTGCCGACTCTTACCTGGATGACGGATGGGTGCTGGTTCTGTCCTGTGGCTTGGGCGGTAGATACACACGTCTCACTAAAGCCTAAGGTTTGGAGTAGGTTAGATAGTTGGGAAACTACTGGCTGGAGCATGGCCAGAGGTGGTGCTCTGTGCTGCCATGACTAAGCTCATGGCGCCAAGCAGAAACGGCAACATTTATGTTATGTTGTGATTTTCTGCTCAATGTCTTTGATAGGTCGACTGTGTTCGAGGGGAGTGTAGTGGAGAGACGAGGAAATCTCATCAAAGTCAATTATCTTTATTTAATCAGCAATTTTTTGAGCAATGGGAGAGAACACTTTGTTTTATACTAAGTTTAAGGTGACTTATGCATATAGATTGGGGGTTACTAATAAAATAGATTGTAGCTAGTTTTCCTTTATATTTTAGTCTAAGACCATAGAGGATTACAAATTTCATACAACATTAACAACTAATTGTCCTTACTTACCTTAGGGTTCCCTGACATTTAATAGAGCTATCAACTCAACCAGCAACAAAGTAAATGGCAAATTTCCTATAACTAACACACGAGTCAATTATAATTAAACTAATTGAATATTAACTAATAAAAATAATCAAAAGAAATATAACGCCCTATTCTGCTGTGGCTATTAATTAACTTGTTTATTTATATAAAAAAAAAAAATTTCTAAACAAGTTAATTAATCAAAAGCTGAAACTACCATATGAGCATTTAAGTCTCTGCAAACTATGATTACTTAAGAGGCAAAATGACTATAATGTAAATAAAGTCAATAATGGAATTCTATGTTTCCACCACATTACCACAAATGACATCTCGGGAATCTTTTGCAGGAACAATCAAACGCAGACTAACTACACAATTGCTTCATGCAAGAACAACTATTTAAAAGGGATAAAACAAAAATAAGTAGAAAAATAAATAATTACTAACAATTGCTGAACTATAATAAAATTTCAGGGAAAGTCTTTATTTACATATAACCAAATCTACTCTTATGTATGGACAGCATCTGGAGAGCAGCGCATGGGTTGAAACCTCTCGGCAAAACATGGTTCTCCACCAATCTTATATCTCATCCTCTTCCTTCTCTTAAGTCTTGAAAATGCTGGTGTTCCTCCTGTGACCTTGAAAATGATGCCAGGGCTCTCACCAGGACACTTCGCCTACCAGCCTGATGCAAAGCTCATCCTCAAGTGACGTGATAGGCTTGGCTGCTGCTGCTGCCGATGGAAACAGTATCACATGTTAAGTCACACTATCTACCTACATAGTGTGTCAGGTCAGTCATGCAAATGGGGCCAAAGTTGGGGGTCATATCCACAAAATGATCTTAAGGTTTACCTCTGCCATTTCATATTTAACTCATGCCTCTCGCTCTCCCTGCACCTGATCCGATACAAGGGCCACACCAGGTGCACGGGAACCTCCTCAACAGACCGTTCAAGCTGTGTCATCACTCGTGCATTCACCACTGCTCTCCATTCACTCCTATCAAGCACAATCATCCTCCCTTGCTCCAGAGACATTTATATGTCAATGCTCTTTTTTTTTTTCTTTTCCATGCGACTAATTTTTTTAGTAATTGTTTATTGTCAAATGCTTGTTGAAAGTTAAATTCACTGCAAACTTACAGCCAAGATTGATGTAGTCATTCATGTAGTTCTCTGGGTAGTGTCCAACTGTCCTGCACGGAATGACTGAGGCTGTGTCTGTTTTTCTCACCCAATCAGTTTGAGAGAGGACGTCATCTGCAAAAATGTCAATCACTGTAAGAAGGAAACTTAAAGGTACTGAGATCTTTTCCTGGTAAACATCTACTAGTATTGAAAGGTTCAACAAAGCAGAACAGTACAGGGTGTTCCACACTACATGTGGTTACACACTAAAACTAGATATAATAAAACTAAGATCAAAGTTATGCATTTTTTTCCCCACAAATCTCTCAAACTTTACAAATCTGTGATCACTTATGTTATTATAAACTTGAATACAGTGAACTGCTATATTCTGACAAGTACTAATTATGTAAGTCAATCCTACTTCAACCTTAAGAAGAACTGTATGGAAAATTCAGTATTGGTAATCTTTACATTTACAGCATTAGGTACTTAGAAATACCTTCAGCAGTTATATCATTGTTACAAAAGTTCATGCCGAAACAGCAGATAAAAAACTAAAAAGGAGTTTAATTTAAAGTGGCACTTATATCACACAATCATTCAAACAATGTTAAAACTCTTATTCAAGATAAACACTATCTTTCAATCAGCAAAATAAACTTCATTGAAATAATCATTTAAATAATCAGCAATGTCAAAACTTCTATGTAAGCGATCTTAAATCATAAGGACTTTATATCATGGAGTGAAAAAAGAAGTAAGAGTTTACATTTATTAAATAGCCAAAAATCTACATCCATTCTATTATGCAGCTACATTCACTTTGGCAATCTAGTACTCTTATAAATAAATCTACATTCTTTCTTCCATACATGGTACCAATGTTCCCTCTCTTCATAAACCTCTAACTCCATATTGATGTATTCACCGCCTGCAAAGATGTGACGGTCGAACACCTCAGTATCCTGACAAGTGTAACACTTCACATCAACAAGTGTCAGGCAGTGTACAGTTCACCACATTGGAGGTTATAGTGCATCGCCTTGCTCACGGCCAACCTCAACAAGAGTATTACCTTCCCTAGAAACTGGGACACAATGAATATTAACACCTTTTAAAGACTATCCACTAGTTATATTTACAATACTCCGAAACACCATTACCACCTCTCCTAGACAGTGGACTCAGGTTCCTCAAGACAAGTGTACAGACCTAACACGCCGCATTCCTAGACATCACACACTTTTTCATGGATACACACTATTTTATCATCATTCAAAATATTATCTACGAGAATATAATGTGTTAAATCCGTCTTCCCTGAAACCTATTTTGCAAAAGGTACGAGTATGTAATAATTTCAAACTGTCTAGTTACACGTAATGTATAAATATGCTTTGAGGGCATAAGGTCTACATACACCATTCCATCAATACTTTTTTTTTGTCCGACATGTTAAAGTAGCTTGAAAATTTATGGCACAGACACACTTGCTTCCAACGCATGATAAGAAAGATACTATATGTTTGGAGCGCAATTTTTACGGAAATATTTGTCACATTGTAAGTATACATATTGGTAGCACTGGTACATTTATTGGACCGAGCATCAAAGTGAAGACAAAAATCTAGTATCATCTGCTGTCACCACCAAATAAATATCTCAATTCGTTTGACCTTGATGATAGGTGTTCCTGCAACAACGACCCCATTAAGTTTTCAGATGGCACACCTCTTGCAGTCTCGATGTAATAATGATTATTACTAACTTACAAACATGTCCATCATATTACACATCTTGCCTCAAACACACTTCAGACACCATGTTTATGTATACGTTCGAGTCTAGCATGTTCAAGAACAAAATGCCAGCTTGTTGGCAATGTTTCAAACTGTTTCCGACATTATTGGACGACATGTGTGTCCGTGCCTTTATAGTCTCCTATCGGATCTAGACATACTACTCTTCTGAAGAAAATTGGGAGGTAGGGAGTGCAAGACTCAAGAACGAGACCATGATTCTCTTACTCTATCACCTTTTACGAGTAATATAATGATTAACATTTACAATATACATCTTAATCCAGCTAAAGAGGGTATAGTCACAAAAAGTAAGAGGATGGGGATGACAGGCTGTGAGGACGGCTGAATGCCCTCCCTCCACAATTTACTTCACTGCATGTGTACGTAGGTGAGTGGTGGCGGGTCACAGATGAGATGACAAACTTATTGTAGAATGGAGTGTGGCCTAGGACATCGCTCACTCCCTTACTATAAACACGAAAACTTTAGAGCAAAAACACTAAGGTAAGTACTACGCGTTCGAGCTACCTGCATCTAACGGCTATAGACGGAGTTACGTAAGACATTGTTACGGATTTCTTAATTACTAAGTACATCCACTCCTTTGTCCTGCCCCGCACGGCATGAGAATGAGGCTGGCAGGGAGGAAAATGAAGACATGCAACAACACCTGACAACACAAACGAGAGAGAAAGAGAGACTGGAATCAGCAGTTAAACGGTTTTTTAAGTAATTTACTAGTTCCTTCTGCTTGTTACACACACATACACTGCTTCCATGGTTCATTAGTTAACAACTCGGCTCGTTACCCGGCAAGGAGAGGTTTTCGAACCCTGCTCAGGTCGTCAAGGATGGGATGCCATGTGAGAGGTGTCTCAGCCTTACCCATAGATCTGTCTCAGTGAGGAGGGTAATGATTGATGATCACGAGTCCAGCACGTGATGAACACACGTGTTACCATGCAAAGGTAACATCTCGGCCTGACACACACCAGTGTGAGAGAGTTATACAACACACAAACAAACAATACAGACAAGTGTACATAATCTTAAAATACTTCAAATACAATGTATTGTATTTCTGCATAACTACTGCTTGGACGATATCGATATAAATGTGAAGTCCTACATACTATACAAAGTGTACTCAACACATCTGTGAGGGTTTCAGGCGGTGCTCACCATTATTTACCTCGCAAAGTGTCTTTGCAGTTAGGTGCCTTGGAAAATTTTTCAAGTCCACAGGAGCTTACAGAATCTGACAGTCCAGCACAACACCACGCTTGTCTCACTTCAGTTGTTTTGGTGTATGCTAGGTTATATGTCACTATGAAGTAGTCTTTTCAGAATTCCTAGCCAATGAGAATCAGTCATGTGGCTTTGTTCAACACACCTAGCTGACAGGTCATCTCACCAGTTTGTTCAGTCTCCGTCACCGGACGCTTGCACTGATTTTCAGCAAGCCAGCTACACTTAATTTCAACCAAAAACTTCAGTTAAGGTAAGTTAGCTAGAAAGGGAGTGTGTAGTGGCGTTTACCCACCATGTAGGAGGTTAATACGTGATTTTATTATGATTATTACGTGAAAGGTTTGGGAATCTGGGAGGGCTTGCTCCCCCAGCTAAGGGGTTATTACGCGAGTTCAGTTCAGGTTAGGATGGAGGTGGGGTCTGGGGGGATTGCCCCCCCCAGTTAAGAAGTTATTACGTGAGTTCAGTTCAGGTTAGGGTGGGGAGGGGTCTGGGGGGATTGCCCCCCCCAGTTAAGAGGTTATTAACGGGAGTTCAGCTCAGGTTAGGTTAGATTGCGGTGGGGCCGTATACCCCCCGCGTGAGTTTAGTTTAGGTTACGGTTATGTCGTTGGGGGTATCTGGTTCGGTTAAGCTTTTTATATTTTATCACCTAAAAATAGGTTTTTCACCTTAGATTTTCAGATTGCTATATATAGCCTATATTTGCTTCCCCCACCCTAAAACCCCGCTTTCCCCACCCTAAAACCCCGCTTTCGCAAATGGTCCCCTAGCTTGTTGGCTATAGAAAGAAGAAAATGATCGGGGACGAGCAATAGTTATGCAGATTTACCCAATGTATTTGTAAAACTACACTGGCTTTAAATATCAGAGGGACATGAGCTCTGTGTTTTTGCGAGGGAACGAGACAGTCACCCGTTTGATTTACTATTGAGGTAGCTGGTGGTGGCGGTATATATAGAGGTTGTGCTGGTGATGGTAGAGGAAGGATATTCATTAAGTGATAGTGGTAGCAGCGGGATCGACCAGATGTATAAATTGGATGCAGTCTTTACGTAGTATTATAGCGTCTTCCAACATTTACTCATTCATTCCTGACGGATAGGTACTACATGGAACAAACACACACTAACCTGAACAGACGGTGGCAGAGCAGGTACCTTTACCTTCCCTCTCCCGGAGCCCAGCCAAAACCTGCGCCACTGCCTCTTAACCACAAGCTAACACTGACCGTCCGGCGCTGGGACTCCTGGACACGCGCGCGCTGATGGTTAAGACTCGAATCCACGGTTTATTGTACTCATTTAACTCACAAGATTCTCACATCTGCTCAAAACACTTAACTATCTTATCCTCTGGCAGCACTCACATATATATTGCACGTCACCGTTAACACACTATACAAATGTATGACAAAACTAGTAAACCGAACCGGCTCAAAGTGTTTCGGATGTCTAACAGAAAACGGAACGGAACACACTCCTCTAAGGTGTTGCAAGTGAGATAGATCATCAAAGTGATCATCATATTCTCTTGTGTGTACTCACATAACTTTATAAACAGCAAATACGCTTACTATAAATAAGAAGCAATACTTATCTATATATGACCTTATCGATACTTTTAGAACGATGTCAAGATAGTTCCGTCAGGTTAAGACTGCAACCACCCGACGATCCCCGCTATGTGATGGTGGTAGTAATAATAATGGTTGTTGCTGCTCGTGGTCGTTTCTTAAAGTTAGATGATGGCTTCTGCCGCATATACTAGTGACTAGCCTGAAGCGGTAAAATGTAATGACTTGTTATGGTAATGGAATGTGGTGATAGCCTGTAGTAGTTATCTATAGTGACTGACTGACTAGCTGTTGAGGGGTGGAAGGTCGTTAGGGACTGCTCAATACGGTGATCAAAATAAATAGTTGCTAACGCATTTTTTTCACTCACGGTAAAATTTATAAAAACTTGACTAATTCATCATAGGAATTTAACGATCGCAACAGTAAGATACTAGCAAAAAAAATATATGTTCATATTTGGACTAAAGTCTTTCTTGTGGAAGCTAGCGCGATGACCGTCAACATTGTGTTTCCTGTCATGCCGAGGACTGGCGCCTCTTTAGGGAGAGTTGTGAAAGGGTAACGGTATGTACAGTGACCACTCCTTTCCTTATCCTCCTTCATCTCTCTCTCTCTCTCTCTCTCTCTCTCTCTCTCTCTCTCTCTCTCTCTCTCTCTCTCTCTCTCTCTCTCCGTCCTTTCTGCATTCTTATCGGTGCTAGCGGGGACGAATCATGTACAATAATATATTCTGCATGTTTTCTACTACTTTCCTTCTCTTAAAATTGTCCACATTATTATAATAATAATTATTATTATTGTTATTATTATTATTACTATTACTATCATCATTATTATTATTAACATTATTTTCATTATTACTGACACGACAGTTAAGAGACAGCTCAGAATGCATAACACACTCTCCATTTATACAACTCAAAAATTATAATTATTATTATTATTATTATTATTATCATTATTATTATCATTAACATTATCGTTATTATTATTACTATTATCATTATATATGTGAAGTCCCTCCGGCAACATTGACCCGTAGAGTCAGGTCATGTCGCAGTGTGAGGCATTGAACGAGTTGTGCTCTGACCGCCACTAATACGTGATGCCGAGTCTGCGGCGTGAGGAGGAGAGGAAAGAGAAGAAAAGGAAAGATAAATCTTCCCTTAGTTCAGTGAAGAGAAAGGGTTATGCCAGCTTTCTACGAGGATTTGTACGGCGAGCATAATGCTGTCTAGGCGTGGGAGTCACTGTGTCTCCATAGTTTACGGGGCCGACAGTGCTCCAGACGCGTGCTCGGGGTTCTGTGCAGTGTCTATGGGGCCCAAACTTCTCGTCTCCCTCAGGGCCACACCACGACAAACACGTCACCTCAATGGTGAACATTTTTTCTGTTCTCTCCATAAATATTGGTTAAAGTGAGAACGAGACGTTACTGACTGCTGCTAGAGCCGTGCTGGTTGAGCTCCTAGGGGCGGTGCAACGCAGTCAGCAGGATCAGCAGGGCCAACAAGGTACTACATGGTGACACAGTGTGAGTGGCTGGAGCCGAAGAAGCAGTACGGGCGCCTACTATGGGCAGGAGAGCGTTGTCGTGATGGTAGGCGTGGTAACTACGACAACTGATGAGCTCTGGTCCCCAGCTAGTGGGGCGTCGCCCACCCGACATTTGGTGGGCGGTGGGAGTCTGTCCAAGCGCAAGCCACATCCTGCCCGTCTCGTCTACGCCTGTGCGGACCACCTCCTTATCCACCACGGGCACCCGAACCCCAACGGCTGCACAGCCCCCGGTGGGTGTGACGTCCTGGGCTTCTCTGCGCACCCATGAACCCCGCGCGCCGCAGTCCGCATCTTTGTACAGGTTGAGGGCGCGGGACAGGTACTCGTCTTCGGGAGTGAGCAGCAGCCGCGTTACGTTGAAGTCATGAGCGTAGGACGTGACGTAGGTGCGGCGAGGGGAAGGAGGGGAAGGTGAGATGGTGGCGGCACGGTGGGTGCCGCTGGCCTTCAGGGTGAAGGACGGCCTCGTACACTCTGGGTCGTGGTAGTGACGCAGCGTCATGGTCCAATGGTGGCCGGTGGGGCTAGAGGGGGAAGGTGGAAGGCAATGGTGAGAATATACATGCATTGTTTGTCTTTATGACCACTACTACCAATAATATTACCACCACGACTACTACTAATACTATTACTATTACTACTACTAATAATAACATTAATGACGTCGCTTGTTAATCACGCGTCAGACTAACAATAAGGGTGTTCTACTTCCATCAAGGTAAGTATCCTGTACTCCTCGTGAATCCCCTTCATTAGTGAAGGTGGTGGCCTTACCTGAATTCAAGATGACGGGTCAGGAACATGCCATAGGGGCGCGTCTCACATCTTTGGGAGGCCCAGGATCCCGCCAGCAGGAGGGGCAGGGCAGGGCTGGCGTGGAGGTGAGGTGGACTGCCATCTGTGCCTCGTTCAACAGCCTTACACACGCCTCCACACGATCCAGCCTGCAAAACACAACCGCTGCTGCTATTCTGATTGTGGTGATGTGTGCGTGAGACCCAGACGCCTTATCACTGTAGTCTTGTGGGACTTAGAATAATATATGAAGAATTTGCAGATGTTTCTGATACTTTTAGATGAACCATGAACTTCCTTGACCAATTGAAAAGAGGTAAGACAGCTCGTAACGACATGGGAGAACGAGTATGGAAATTATAAGCTTTCAATTCCACACGCTATGGCACTATATGTATAGAAAAAAAAAGTGACACTCCTAGATGACGCAATAGGATAAAATCTAACTATGATTTCACCGGAAGATCGTTTCAGTCCCAGGTTCTGATGCATCAAAAAAAATGGGTCAAAGGGTTCTTCTATGCTAGATATGGGGCATAATGATGATGATAATAATAATAATAATAATAATAATAATAATAATAATAATAATGATAATAATAATAATGATAATAATAATAATAATAATGATAATAATAATGATAACTACATGAAAAAAATCAAGCAAACACACATACTAATCATCATGAACACACACACACACACACACACACACACACACACACACACACACCGTTCATCCCTTCCCCTCACCTCCAGACAACTTACATGACTAGATAAATATTGTTAAAATGCCAGTCATTGTGTGTGTGTGTGTGTGTGTGTGTGTGTGTGTGTGTGTGTGTGTGTGTGTGTGTGTGTGTGTGTGTGTGTGTGTGTGTGTGTGTGTGTGTGCTGCCACGCTCCTCTAGAGGCTTACTGACAAATAAGATAAGAGAAGAAAATGAAAAAACAGGCTACCAATCATATAAACTATCATAGGAACCATAAATATATGTACAAAATAAGAAGAAGAAAAAAAGACTATCAAAAAACTTTAAAATAAATACAATAAATAGAGAATTATACGATAAATATTGAAATGCAATGAATAAGAACAAAGAAGCATAAATGGTGTTGAAGGAAGATGATGATGATGATGATGATGATGATGATGATGATGATGATGATGATGATGATGATGATGATGATGATGATGATGATGATGATGATGATGATGATGATGAGGAGGAGGAGGAGGAGGAGGAGGAGGAGGAGGATTACACCCAAAGGTACCAGACATAGATCCTAAAATGGTTCAACATACCAAAAGACAGATTACAGTAAGTTGATTTCAATTCAATTCAGTAACTTTATTGTTGAAATATTAGAGACAGAGATTGTAATACTAATAATAGGTCTACTGTGAAGATCAATCGGCAATCACAAGTGGACTTACTTTTATTACGTTTTTTATTGCCTTTGGCCAGCTTTCCAATAGCCTAAAAAGAGAGGACCCCATGGAGTGACCCCCAAAAGCGAGGAAAAAAAAGCTATACCATTATTACCAAAACTACATTAAATTTTGGCGGACAGTGAAGAAGGAGGAAGTGTAATAAACAACTATTTTTGTTCATGGAGGCTATAGTATGAATATTTGGTGGCTAAATAGTGTGCAGTGGACATATTGTAAGTATAGGTACAATGTGGAGGAGGAGGAAGAGGAGTAGGAGGAGTAGGAGGAAGAGGAGGAGCAGGAGAAAGTGTCAGTAGTGGTAGTGGTAGTAGAGGAAAATATGGACGAGGAAGAGACGCCAAAGAAGCTTGGTATGCGGTGGGGCAGGGACTCAGGGAGACAACACCCCCTGCCGAGTTCCCTGGTGGGGGGTGTTTACCTGCCCGCCCCAGGTGTTCTAGTAGGGAGGCAGGAAGGTGGAAGGGGAGGAAGGGTGACAAAGTAAGAGAGGGACGAGGGGTCAGGTAGTTTGGTGACTGAAAAAGAAGAGGAAAAGAAAGAAGAGGAATAGGAGAAGAAGGATTACAAAGGATTACAAAGGAATACAAACAGTAACACACCTATAAGTCCTTATTTGGCTGTTTGATATCACTAAACTACACTTACTATTATTATTAGAGAAAGGATAAAACAGTAGAAGCCTCCTCTCCACCCCTCCCTTCCCTTCAACCAAAGCTGGCCGGAAAAGGAGGAGGAGAAGGAGGGAAATGGCTGGCGATCACAAGTCCAGCGCATGATCCTCAAGACCTTGGTGAATGACACACACACGCACACACACACACACACACACACACACACACACACACACACACACACACACACACACACACACACACACGTGGGTAAAACCTCATAGATTTAAGTACACACACGCCTTTGTCATCAATAACCACCACCACCACCACCACCACCACGACCACTATCACCAGAGTAGTAGTAGTAGTAGTAGTAGTAGTAGTAGTAGTAGTAGTAGTAGTAGTAGTAGTAGTAGTAGTAGTAGTAGTAATAGATGTAGTGATTATTGATAATGATGACGATGACAGAAATAAAAAGAAAAGAAAAGACAGAAAAGGAAGGAAAGAAGAGAAAATGGTTGAATATAATACTGCATGCACTTTAGAACACACACAAAGACGTCTCTCTCACTCTCACACACACACTCATTCACTCTCTCTCTCTCTCTCTCTCTCTCTCTCTCTCTCCTCTCTCTCTCTCTCTCTCTCTCTCTCTCTCTCTCTCTCTCTCTCTCTCTCTCTCTCTCTCTCTCTCTCTCTCTCTCTCTCCACTAGTGACCCTCCTGCCACCGCATCCTTTTATCCCTCCTCGACAGCCTCCCTCTAGACCACACGATTTATTTCCCTTTAACGAGTCAAAATAAACACCGTCTCTCTCTCTCTCTCTCTCTCTCTCTCTCTCTCTCTCTCTCTCTCTCTCTCTCTCTCTCTCTCTCTCTCTCTCTCTCTCTCTCTCTCTCTCTCTCCGCGGCACTGTTCCTTCCTTCTGTTGAGTATCTTAAGAGTCCCTTCCTTTGTCGAGCTGATGGAGTGTGACGGGTGAAAGCTCTCTGCAAATGCAATGCAGGATCGAGATAGAGAGATAATAAATTACGTCACACCACCCAGCTCAGTGTGATGTTGACGAGCAAACAACTACACAATGTTACTCTATTCCCGCTAGAAAGCACCGGAAGACTATAAGGGAATACAGTATGCTCGTTCAGGATTACTTAAGAAATCTTGTATGAGGTGTGATAGGTGGTGAGGTTTCGGGAGGAGCCGAGTTAACCTTCCTTCCTTCCTTCCTTCCCATTCTGTCTCATTCTGTCTCGTTATCTACTAGCTCCGTGCACACCTGAGACTCAATATTTCACCGACAAAGAGTGGATGTATTACTAAAAGCTGATCACTGTCAGCTATGCTTCCTCATAGACGATAACGAGATGAGATAACAATGATAACAACGATTAGGTTTTTTTTATATACTTTTAGATGATATGGGATGGTAAGATAATATAGTAAGTTGGTCTTTGCTGCTAAACAATCAGAATTACTTTACTTTTTTTTCCCTTCCGAAGTGGCAGATTAGCGCTAATTCAACCGTTTGTTTGTCGTAAAGCATCTTCACATGATCTGATGATGAGATTCAAACGGAACAATTGGAGCGGCAGACCACCTCTATTGTCTTGTGTTGCCTATTCGTGTTCCCAAAAAGAGTGTAACTTTAAAACCTCCTTCAGTAGTAATGTGGAGGAATGCAATGAATGAACGAATGATTGTAGATATTTTCGCCCCCAGACACGCCTCCACCCCCACTCCAAAACAAAAATCAGAACAGCTGAATGGATGAGGTTAGATGCCACTGGTAATCATTCATGTTCTTTAATACAGTAAGTTGAGAGAAACTTAACTTCTTTTTGCCATAACTTAACTAAAAACAAATGCGAGTAACACAATCCTGCTTCTTTCCTATTTAAGGCAGGCTTCGTAGGGTTCCGAAACACGTTGCTTCACTTGAATCTGAGCGCGAGTCACATATTGAGGGAATCATAAATACTGGATTGAGTCCCATAAACACTTAATGATTCCAATATTTATAACGATAATGCTATCATGTTATTTCTGAACCTTTTTTATTTCTCTAAGTTTTCAGTCTCTAGACACATCCTCGAATACAAGCCTTAAATGTGTGTGTGTGTGTGTGTGTGTGTGTGTGTGTGTGTGTGTGTGTGTGTGTGTGTGTGTGTGTGTGTGTGTGTGTGTGTGTGTGTGTGTGTGTGTGTGTGTGTGTGTGTGTGGAACGCCCGATATTGTACGTATGAAAACAATGTTGTTTTCTCCGTAGAGTTTTGTTCATTTACTCGTTTGTCATCAACATCTAATTATTACTTGCTTGCAGATACGTGGAGAGAGAGAGAGAGAGAGAGAGAGAGAGAGAGAGAGAGAGAGAGAGAGAGAGAGAGAGAGAGAGAGAGAGAGAGAGAGAGAGAGAGAGAGAGAGAGAGAGAGAGAGAGAGAGAGAGAGAGAGAGAGAGAGAGAGAGAGAGAGAGAGAGAGAGAGAGAGAGAGAGAGAGAGAGAGAGAGAGAGAGAGAGAGAGAGAGAGAGAGAGAGAGAGAGAGAGAGAGAGAGAGAGAGAGAGAGAGAGAGAGAGAGAGAGAGAGAGGAGAGAGAGAGAGAGAGAGAGAGAGGAGAGAGAGAGAGAGAGAGAGAGAGAGAGAGAGAGAGAGAGAGAGAGAGAGAGAGGAGAGAGAGAGAGAGAGAGAGAGAGAGAGAGGAGAGAGAGAGAGAGAGAGAGAGAGAGAGAGAGAGAGAGAGAGAGAGAGAGAGAGAGAGGAGAGAGAGAGAGAGAGAGAGAGAGAGAGAGAGAGAGAGAGAGAGAGAGAGAGAGAGAGAGAGAGAGAGAGAGAGAGAGAGAGAGAGAGAGAGAGAGAGAGAGAGAGAGATAGAGAGAGAGAGAGAGAGAGAGAGAGAGAGAGAGAGAGAGAGAGAGAGAGAGAGAGAGAGAGAGAGAGAGAGAGAGAGAGAGAAGAGAGAGAGAGAGAGAGAGAGAGAGAGAGAGAGAGAGAGAGAAGAGAGAGAGAGAGAGAGAGAGGAGAGAGAGAGAGAGAGAGAGGAGAGAGAGAGAGAGAGAGAGAGAGAGAGAGAGAGAGAGAGAGAGAGAGAGAGAGAGAGAGAGAAGAGAGAGAGAGAGAGAGAGAGAGAGAGAGAGAGAGAGAGAGAGAGAGAGAGAGAGAGAGAGAGAGAGAGAGAGAGAGAGAGAGAGACATAACTGATGTGAGAAAGAGCAACTGACCAACACTACTCCTCTGAAATATCACCCACACCCCTACCCCCCCATTCCCCACCACACCCACACCCTGACCTTAACCCCCAAGCACACCCACACCAGAACACTCACATATTTGGCATGCAGGAGCGGCGTCTGGTAACCTGTGGGGCGGTACAGGTCTTGTTTAGTTGGATCCGTGTGTAGATCTCCTAAGAACAGCTCCTTGCGGACAACCCTTGATGCTGCCACTACATCACCACCATTACCACCAACTCGATTTCCCTCCTGCTGTTTATCCTCCTTGGTTGATGTAGCCTCCGTGTTCTGCCCTTGCACTGTCATCTCAACCCTCAGAAGCTGGAGCTCATTCCAGGCCCCGCCAAGTCCCCGAGAGCAGTCCTCGTCTTCCGTCACCTCGTTGGCAGCCTCGGCGTAGGACAGCACCACGTAAGCTTTGTGAGGCTTCCACGGCTGAAGGAAGGAACGGAGGTAAAAGACGGGTAAAACCTAAGAAGGATGAGAATACATGAGAATACAAGACACCAGAAGAACTATTGGTCTATAACTAGGGTATCTGCTAGACTACATGCTACAACAAGTACACTAAGAGTTGGAGAACAGGATAGAACAGAAGGTTAAGGATGATGATGGAGATGAAGAGGAGATGGAGACAGATAAAGAGGTGTTGACAAGGTGCAGAGAGAGGAACAGAGGGTGGCGAAGCGGTAAAGAGGAACAGAAGGAGTGATTGCGGAGGAAAGGATGAGAAAAGCATGACAGGAAGAGGCAGGAGAGGAAGTGAAAGTTTTGGTTGAAGGAAGCTCAGTCTAGGAGATGAGGGAGAGAGGGACTGACGTGTATGGTAAAAGAGAAAAAGGATGTTGCAGGATTGTGTAAAGAGATATACTACACAGAGACGGATGAAGGAGATAGGGTCAGAACACCGGAAGGAGAGAGAGAAGCAGAGTAAGAAGAGAAGGATAAAGAGGAAGAGGAAGAGGATAGAGAGAAGAAGGAGAAAATAAGTAGAAGGTGTAAGGATAAAATACATCAAGATGACTACAAAACTATACGAGCATACAGTTGTTAAATACTTGGGTTGAGTGATTAGAGGGACGAGTAGAAAGAAGGAGGAGGAGGAGGAGGAGGAGGAGGAGGAGGAGGAGGAGGAGGAGGAGGAGGAGGAGGAGGAGGAGGAGGAGGAGGAGAAAGAAGATTTTAGTCAACTCATTAAGAAACAGAGGCTGACACACTGTCCTGAGACGACCTACACCACTTGGTCCATTCTGCAATGTGTCTAGAGAAAGAAGGATTCAGTTTATCTTCTCTCCTCCTCCTCCTCCTCCTCCTCCTCCTCCTCCTCCTCCTTCTCTCCTCCTCCTCCTCCTCCTCCTCCTCCTCCTCCTCCTCCTCCTCCTCCTCCTCCTCCTCCTCCTCCTCCTCCAGTCCGTCCCGCCAGCATCAGGTTACAATTTATATCTCAATTTGTGTCGTGGGTTTGAGTGATGCTGTTATTTTAGGAGCTGTACCCTCAGGCCCTGATTTTGGGGGGGTGGGGAGGAGGGAAGGAGGAGAGGTGCTGATGTTAGGGCAGGGGAGGGTAAGCAGGGGAGGGAGGCAGGTGAAGAGAGAGGAAGGGGATGAGAGAGGAAGGAAAAGGAAATGAGGTGAGTGGTGCGGTGAGGTGAGACTGATCGGGGAATGGAAGGAAAGAGAATGAAGGAGGAAAAGGAGGAGGAGAAGGAGAGGAGGAGGAGGAGGAGGAGGAGGAGGAGGAGGAGGAGGAGGAGGAGGAGGAGGAGGAGGAGGAGGAGGAGGATTTCAACATTGAAATGGCAGAAAACAGACCATACCATCCATCGTTATGTTACCTACTGTTATAACATTAAAACTAAGCAGTAAAAGCGAGAGAGGAAGATGAATATGAGATAAAAGTGAAGGGTAGGAGGAGGAGAAGGAGGAAGAGGAGGAAGAGGAGGAAGAGGAGGAGGAGGAGGAGGAGGAGGAGGAGGAGGAGGAGGAGGAGGAGGAGGAGGAGGAAGGAGGCCGAGCTTGATGAACGAGAAAAGATAATTGACTAAGTTAAGAGAAGGTGAGAGATAGGAGAAAGACGAGGATGTAGACATTAGAGGTGAGTGATGCGGGGGAGAGGAGGGTAGGAAGGGGGTAAACGCAAGTGCAAGGAAGGGAAGGGAAGGGAAGGAGAGTAGATAAGAATAATGAAATGATGGGGAGGTGAAAGAGAGAGGAAACGAAGCTAGTGACAGGGGTGAGTGAGAGGAAGAGAAGAGGTAAGTGATGAGAGAGAGAAGGAGACTGAGTGCTCGCTGGGAATGGAGAAGCTTGAGTTTTTCTTTCTATATAACGGTTGAATAATCATGAAAGTCTTTTGATTTATATACATAATCTATAGACAGGTGATTTACGGATGTACTAACGGGCAAACATTGTTACAAGTGTATGTAGATTCAATATTAAGGTAAAATACACAAAAAAAGCGCTCGAGAAATTACGTATAAAGTTGTGACCATGAATTGAATTGAATAAATAAAATACATAGAGGAGAAGAGAAGTGCACCTCGCCCAGCAGCCCATTAGGTCACTCAAGCAACTGTGGATGAGGTATGTTTATGTGAATAGTGTTAGATAGTGTTAAATAGTGTTAGATAGTGTTAGATAGTGTTAAATAGTGTTAGATAGTGTTAAATAGTGTTAGATAGTGTTAAATAGTGTTAAATAGTGTTAGATAGTGTTAAATAGTGTTAAATAGTGTTAGATAGTGTTAAATAGTGTTTTTGTTGGATTCGATAAATAACTGATGGTGAAAAATACTCATTCAGATATGACTGATTGTGCTACGAGTGTATACGAAATTATCAACACCTTATCTGGGCATGGATGTTCGATACCGATTAGAAACATTTAAGAAAAGTAGATTCAATTTTTTTTTTTATTCCAAAGAGTATAAATAAAACTCTATAACTTCTTAACAACCCCAAAAATTGTAAAATACTGTGGCACTGTGGTATATATAGGAGCATGGAGGAGCAGGAAAGGGAGGAAGAGAAGCAGGAGGAGGAATATATGGAGGAAAAGAGGTAGGTAAATATGAGGAGGAGTGAGGGGAGGGTAGGCAAATGATGAGTGAGGGTGAGGGAAGAAGGTATGGGAACAAACAGTGAGTATAGAGAGAGGAGAGACACTGTAGTCTACCTTTGTAACCTTCCCAGGGCAGGTGAGGTTGACAGCGGCAGCAAGTTTGGCGGCATCTTGGTGAGAGTGTGCCACAGCCTCCACCCTGATACATAAATAGATAGATATATAGATAGATAAATAGAGATAGAGAGAAAAAAAAGGGAAATAAATAATGTCATTACTAATTATTCTTTAAACCACATTAAGACTTTGAGTAATGAATATCCAAAGCGTTCGTATGTGTGTTTGCATTAAGTCATATCACAACACCACACACACTCACTTGGATAGGATATACTCCGCCTCAGTTCCCCCAGGGGTGATCCAGGAAGGGCGTCCCAGAGTTAGGTTGCCTCTAGCCACCAGGGAGCGTGCAGGCTGAGCGCAGGATGGATCGTGGTAGGTGTGTAGAGACAGTGTAAAGGAGCCGTCGCGATGGAAGGAGTAGGATCGTAGCACGTACTGAGGACCTGGCCGAGTCTCGCATCTGTGTGAAGGAGGAAAGGACGTAGGTTTAGTGAAATAGATAGATAGATAGATAGAGATAATTAACTATAATATAAACACACACACACACACACACACACACACACACACACACACAATCATAGCCTCCCCTGTTTCATTCCGCAACCCAGACCAGTTTTCTGTCATATCGCACGCGACCGTTTTCGTTAGCGGCTCAAGATATTTGGGCATACTTCGACGAACTGAAATTTGAGAGAGAGAGAAAGAGAGAGAGAGAGAGGAGAGAGAGAGAGAGGAGATGAGAGGAGAGAGAGAGAGGGCAGAGGAGAGAGAGAGAGAGAGAGAGAGGAGAGAGAGGAGAGGGAGAGAGAGAGAGAGAAGGAGAGAGTAGAGAGAGGAGAGAGAGGAGAGAGAGAGAGAGAGAGAGAGAGAGAGAGAGAGAGAGAGAGAGAGAGAGAGAGAGAGAGAGAGAGAGAGAGAGAGAGAGAGAGAGAGAGAGAGAGAGAGAGAGAGAGAGAGAGAGAGAGAGAGAGAGAGAGAGAGAGAGAGAGAGAGAGAGAGAGAGAGAGAGAGAGAGAGAGAGAGAGAGAGAGAGAGAGAGGAGAGAGAGAGAGAGAGACGAGAGAGAGAGAAGAGAGAGAGAGAGAAGAGAGAGAGAAGAGAGAGAGAGGAGAGATAGAGAGAGAGAGAGAGATAAACGAAGTAAAACAAAAAAAGTGAGACTTCTTTTAACCTTGCTCGCTCCCTCCACACACACACACACACACACACACACACACACACACACACACACACACACACACACACACACACACACACACACACACACACACACACACACACACACACA
>JAPQNM010000003.1:1178042-1180542 GCA_029783475.1 Metacarcinus magister | reverse complement strand
T
This sequence comes from Metacarcinus magister, assembly GCA_029783475.1. NCBI lineage: Eukaryota > Metazoa > Arthropoda > Malacostraca > Decapoda > Cancridae > Metacarcinus > Metacarcinus magister. The sequence continues at coordinate 1,180,541 of JAPQNM010000003.1, read as the reverse complement.
GATAAGAGTAATAGTATAGTAGTAGTTGTTGGAATAAAAGCGATAATGATAATAATAATAATAATAATAATAATAATAATAATAATAATATCAATAAAACTACTGAATGAAGAATAACAAGAACAATAACAAAAATAATGATGAATCTTTTATGAGAAAATACTTTACTTTTCCTGTTAAAGCGAAAGAAAAAGAAAGAAAGAAAGAAAGCAAAAAAGGAAAAAGGAGAGAAGGAAAGAAAGAAAGGATAGAAACGAATCTTTCCTCTCCACAATTTCTTTACTCCCAGCACTGGCCTTCCCTCCCTCCTACCCTCCCTCCCTCCCTCCCTCTTCAGCCTCCCTCGTCTCTTCCCCTCGTCCCCCTCTCCCTTTTTCCGCCCCGCCCCGCCCCGCACCCCCCCCTCTCCCCCCACGCCCTAAGAGAGGAGTCCCGATAGCTTGACTGGCCTGTTAATCCTGAGTGACGGAGGACAAAGATAAGTGGAGAGAGAGAGAGAGAGAGAGAGAGAGAGAGAGAGAGAGAGGAGAGAGAGAGAGAGAGAGAGAGAGAGAGAGAGAGAGAGAGAGACTGGTCTGCACAGTAGCTTTGTTTATGCAGAAAGCGAGAGAGAGAAAGAGAGAGGGAGTGAGAGAGAGATGAAGAAAAAAAACGTGATACGATTAGCAGTGAGATGGAATCATGTCTTTATTTTTGTTGCTACTCGTGTGTGTGTGGTGAGCTTAAGCGTGCGTGCGTGTGTATATATGTGTGTGTGTATATATGTGTGTGTGTGTGTGTGTGTGTGTGTGTGTGTGTTAGGCGAGCGAGTGAGCGAGAGAGTGTGAGAGGGGAGATAAGAAAGAGAGGGAGACAGAGGAAGGTACAGGATAGAAGCGGCTCACCAACGGCCCCAAACTCGTCCACCGTCCGACCCAGCCTGTCTCGGGGAGGCTGGAGGGGAGGAGAGGCAAGGGGAAGGTACAGCTTGATGGCAGAGGGAAGGAAACGCTTGAAATACGAGAGAGAGAGAGAGAGAGAGAGAAAGGGAGAGAGAGAGAGAGAGAGAGAGAGAGAGAGAGAGAGAGAGAGAGAGAGTCCATGTGAGTGTATAATAATAAGAGGTTGGGAAAATGTAACTGCAGCAGCGCCATCTCTTAGTCGTTTGTGTAAATAAAAGATGTGCCCGAAGAGGATTTAGTGAGATTTGAAGAGACTGAATGGAATCTTGACGTGATTAGCGAAGCAGGAAGAGGAAGGAAGCAGTAATCTATAGTGTCGTGTTAGTGGAATACAATAGTTGAAGAAAATAAACGAAGAAAAAGAAAAACTAGTTGAACGCAGAACAGAAAATTTAACACACATACTGGATTATCAATATTTTCCCTCAAGGTTAAACTGTTATAAATGTTCATATCCCTTGGAGTCCTACGGTGAATACATGACCCATCACGTCCCTTTCTTAGTCTCGTTCAAAGCCACACCTCCGTCCTGTCTCACCAAGGGCCCGGCACAAAGGCATCCCCTCCCTCCCTAGAGTGCCGCAGCCCCCCAAAAGGCGCGAGAAAGACTCCACAGTTGGGAGATTATTTCAAGAGGGATGACGCGACGCAGCTCAGCAATGCAGTAAAGATTCATGTTGTCTGTCTGTCTCCCTCTCTCTCACACACACACACACACACACACACACACACACACACACACACACACACACACAGTCCTTGTAGTCCTTGAAAAATAATGTAAATGCAAGTTGCCAAGGTCGTTGAGGATATTATGCATCAAAAAGATATCATTTATATTTCTTACGTCGTCTATATTCTACATTCGAGTACGTAGCATTTTGTTTTACATTAAAGTGGTGGTAATAAATATACTAACAAGCAGTAGAGAGGAAATTAGGTTCATCGTTAAAGAATTAGTTAGTTCTTCTTCGCTATGTTCGCTATTCTCCTCTATAGAAGCTTCATTTAGTTACAGAATCCCACGGGCAACAGCGGAATCATATACAAAACCACCACCACCACCACCACCACCACTACCACTGCCACCGCTACCACCATTGTCAACCACTGAACCAAACCATAGTAGTAGTGGTGGTCGTGGTGGTGGTTCTTCCTATCTCGCTCACAAGGTGTAAATCATTTGAACTATAGATTAACGCTTCTGTTTATATATATATGACAACAGATGCACATAACTTAGCGGGTGGGTAATGTGCGTACCGTTTTTAAATCCATTAGGGAGGAAGAATATCACGCCTTGAAAGCCACACCAGACCAGACACCCAAAAAAGGTAGGTTTTCCATAAATATCAAGTTAATATTTTGTGCCTCATTCTACGCACTAATGACAGACAACTTTAACCTCACAGGAAACGACGAGTGAATGTATTCGGGCGACCTTAGGTTTCAATAGTCGTAAAGGCTGATAAAGATACACTGTTCGTAAATCATCTCGCAACACTATAATAATTAAAGTACCACATACATTTTTGACGGAAGAGGAGGAGGAGGAGGA
>JAPQNM010000003.1:1123042-1158042 GCA_029783475.1 Metacarcinus magister | reverse complement strand
AAAACAGATAGAAAGACATAGCATAAAAACAGAAAATAAGAAACATACAGACAAACAGGGAGAGAGAGAGAGAGAGAGAGAGAGAGAGAGAGAGAGAGAGAGAGAGAGAGAGAGAGAGAGAGAGAGAGAGAGAGAGAGAGAGAGACTAGAATGAAAAGCAGACAGACAGCAAGACATATATATAGAAACAGAAAATAAGAGACACAGATAAACAGAGAGATAGACAGAAAATAATAATAAACAGAATGAAAAACAGACAGACAGAGAGGACAGAACACAGGTATAAACAAACAGATACACACAGAGATAAACAGAAAAATAAGAATAAATAAAATGAAAAACAGACAGACAGACAGCGGGATTTTTTTCTAATGTATTTTTATCGTCCCTTGACCAGTACCCTTTCGTGTATACATATATGAAAAGACAAAGATGACAAAACACATTCATAAACAGAACACATAACAACACATATAATAACACAGCAACACTTTACCTTGAGGAGATCCACCTGCCACGTACAGGAGGTGGCATGGGGGCGTTGACGTAGAGGTGGCGGCGTTGGGCGGCGTGGAGCTGTGTAGGGCAAGTGGGCAACCCCGCCGCCCCGACCAAGTTGTCCATAAGGTGTGCTCGGCTCCAGCCCGCCGCCAGCCATCCTGAAACGAGGAGGGAGACCTGCACTACACCATCACTCAACACACACACACACACACACACACACACACACACACACACACACAGAAGGTACTGATGTCTTATTGAACTAAATGTCATGAATATAATTGCACAAAATCAGATCAAAACAAGAATAAGAATCATAACGAAGCTTCGACTCGGACCCCCTGTGCTGCCGACGCTTGCCTACACTTCCTCTCGCCCCGCCACCCACCTACTTATGCCCGCGCCACCAATTGAGAGAGAATGCCTCACCGAGATTCAAGTTCTGATCGCTGGACACAAAATCATGAATGCAAACCGTAACACAATGAGACCACGACCATGCTGAATGAAAATGACTGACCGTGGACGGGAGTGATGTTCTACTAGTGCCAAAAAAGTTACAAGTTTCACCCTGGGAGGTGGTAGTGCATACAAGTTGCAGGTTTACAGAGAGGAGGGGCGGGGTGGGGTGGGGGGCAGGGTGGAAGGAAAGCAGAGTAGTGGAACGGCGACAGTGGAAGCAGAAGGGAGGTGGTGCATGCTACCAATGCTACTAACAATTTGCTACTCTCACGTACTACTAGTTGTTGTAGTAGTAGTAGCAGTAGTAGTAGTAGTAGTAGTTAGTGTTGTTATTACACTACAACATGCACAACTCTACATGTGGTATGGTATAGTGTGGTGGTGGTGTGTGTGTGTGTGTGTGTGTGTGTGTGTGTGTGTGTGTGTGTGTGTGTGTGTGTGTGTGTGTGTGTGTGTTCGCTGATCCACGGGACAGCCAACAGACAGGCATGCAGGCACGCGTGAGTCAAACAGCCTCCCACCCCACTCTCTCTCTCTCTCTCTCTCAGTGTGTCAGTGGCCGCACCGCACCTCCCATGTAACCTATCTAATAACAATAATAATGATAATAATAATAGTAATAGTAATAGTAATAATAATAATAATAATGATAATGATGATAATAATAATAATAACAATAATTAACCCCTGCCGATACCACTGTCTCGTTAACCTTGATGGGGGAAGGTGGTGAGGCGATTCTCGGAAACACTCCATTTGTGACAGAAATCCCATAAAAGAGAAGTGTCTTTAGAATCATCATCGACAAAACCAGATAGATAAGTTTCCAATATTGCTATGAATTAGTGGTGACAACTTTTATTATTATTATTATTATTGTTATTATTATGATTATTATTATTATTATCATTCAATAAATAACATAAAACCTCATTGTATCACTTCCTTACAAAACGATACTGAGAAATTGGGAACACACACACACACACACACACACACACACACACACACACACACACACACACACACACACACACACACACACTTCCCTTTCATCCACTAGCAATACTAAGAACAGGTTAAGTCTGTGTGTGTGTGTGTGTGTGTGTGTGTGTGTGTGTGTGTGTGTGTGTGTGTGTGTGTGTATGTGTGTGTGTGTGTGTGTGTGTGTGTCACTTACCCACAAGGAGGAGAGCTATGACGCCCATGATGACTGGCGGAGAGAGAGAGAGAGAGAGAGAGAGAGAGAGAGAGAGAGAGAGAGAGAGAGAGAGAGAGAGAGAGAGAGAGAGAGAGAGAGAGACAGAGAGAGAGTTAAGTTGTGAAGGCAGAAGGTTCTGAGCTAGTAGTGGTGGTGGTGGTGGTGGTGGTGGTGTTAATGGCTCGAAGTGTCTTGCAACGTTCGAAAGATGAATTCGAAGCAACGAGATAGTTAGTTTCACATTTTTTCCTTTTTTTTTTCTTTTTTCCTCACACTTTCTTGGCCGCACGCAACAGTGTGTGATGGTGTTGTATTTCTGTGCAATTCTCTGTCTTGTTTCTATCTGTTTGACGAGAAATAGGTTGACAAACAGACACACATACACACGCAAACAATCAAACACTAACAACTAATTATCTCTATCTCTCTCTCTCTCTCTCTCTCTCTCTCTCTCTCTCTCTCTCTCTCTCTCTCTCTCTCTCTCTCTCTCTCTCTCTCTCTCTCAACATGCGGCAAACTCGCTCCGTCATCCCCATTAGTTATCTGTATATTTTCAGCCTAATCATTGATGCACACTGTCTCCTACTAAGTTATGCTTTGATAAGCTATATGTTGTGTATACAGGTATGAGAGATAGAGGCTACTATCACGTGCTATGGTGTGCTACAGTGTGCTTTGGTCTCCGCGTGTAGCGATGTTTTGGCAACTTTTTTGACATTACTCGAGGCTATGTAACATATAAAACCACTACAACGTTATCCCTGAGAAACATGTCACACTTTGCTTCCATTAATAAAACACAGAACCACTCTCCCCACACACACACACACACACACACACATACAGTCACTCCAACACATACACAAGTACTCATACACACACCGTCACAGACAAGGCCCTCCTCACTAAGTGACAAACACCGTAGCACTGAGGGCCCCTGGAGGCAGTCAAGCGCTCCGCCACAATCTGGGAAGTGAAGGTGGAAGCTCATCGGTTAGTTGCGCCCCGATGCTCCCTCCCTCCAGACCTTCTCCTCCAATCAGAGCGCGGGACTCCGTAGCGAGGACCAATCAGCGTGCAGCGCCGGGAGGGTGAATGAGTGCCAAGATGGAGTGGGCGTGGTGATGCTATATTCTGCGGGCGCGCCACGAAAGGTTCAAGTTAATACTAGCAACGCCCCTGCCCTTTGAATGTGTGTGTGTGTGTGTGTGTGTGTGTGTGTGTGTGTGTGTGTGTGTGTGTGTGTGTGTGTGTGTGTGTGTGTGTGTGTAACTATGATGATGAATAAATACTCCTGGCGTAAACCAATGCAGGTGGGTAGGAAGGAGAGCCTCGCCATGTCCGTCCAACAGCCAAAGGAAAAAATAAACTTCGGAGGACCAAACACAAGCTTACCATTATATTCCCTTATAAGCGGAACCCGTGAAAGCCTCGTGACATCCCATTGAACCAAGTGTGTGGCAACCTTCCAACCTTTCAGTCAGTATTCGCGGCCTAACAAGCACGCAATGTCCTAGCCATAGAAGCAGCGGATGTTTCAAGTGTGTCCACCCTTCCAGCACAGCCAGCCGCTCTTCCCGTCATTCCTTGTCACTAGCATCAAGAGGTTCTTTCATATTTGCATGACAGACTCGATTCAAAGTCTGGTGGCCACAAGGAGATAGATAGATAGATAGATAGATAGATAGATAGATAGATAGATAGATAGAGAAAGAGAGAAAGAGAAGAAAAAAAAGTGTACCGTGCAAAACCTCACGCGATCGTGCTTTCATTATAGAGTAAGAAAAACATAATTTCCTTCCAAACAAAAGCAGTAGCAAACAAAGCTATCAAAACTATAAAAAAAAAGAAGATAAAATCATAACCTTCATTGAAAACCTACAACATAAGAACATAAGAATTGATGAGACTGCAAGAGGCCAGTTGATGACCTACACGAGGCAGTTCCTTGTCCCTCACCCTTGGAATAATCCAATATTTATCCATCCCACCTGTCATCCCTATCCATACTCTGATCCAACCGTCTTTTAAAGCTACCTACTGACTCACCACTTACTACGTGTCTACCCAGCCTATTCCAATCGTTCACCACTCTGTTAGTGAACCAATATCTACCTAGGTCTGTCCTGAATCTAAGTTTTTCTACCTTGTACCCATTTCCATGTGTCCTATCCTGACTAATAAATTCTAAAACCTGATCAATGTTTCCCTTATTAATTTCTTTTACCCATTTAAAACCTCAATCATATCCCCTCTTGCCCTCCAAAGAGCCTATATTCTTTCTATAATAAGGGGACCAAAATTGAGCTGCATAATCTAGGTGGGGTCTAACTAGCACTAAATACAACCTCAGAATGACCTCAGAACTCCTATTTGTCACAATAAATCCCAGTATCTTGTTGGCCCTATTTCTAGCTATAATACACTGTTCCTGGGGCGCAAGTCACTGCTTATATATATACTTGAACTCCTAAGACCCTCACACTATATGACCTTCCTAAGGTAGTGTCATTTAATTTGTAGTCTACAGGCCTATTACCTTTACCTACGCTCATAATGCTACACTTGTTAACACCAAACTGCATCAGCCAGATGCAGTTTAATGTTAACAAGCGCAACACTATGAGCGTATTACACACACACACACATATATATATATATATATATATATATATATATATATATATATATATATATATATATATATTTATGTATACGTGATATGCAACACAACTGGTGCCCTAAGTATTATAATTATTAATCGAAAACACAATCAGATTACATTGCCTGGCGTCAGCCGAGTGTGTGTCTATACCGGTATTTTCGGGGCGGTATTACAGGTATTAGAAGCCCTTACATATACATCATCGAACGCTTTCACCTCACACGTCCGCCATCCTGCTCTTCTTCTTCTGTGACCTCTTTCGCTTTTGTCACGTCCGCCATCCTACTCTTCTTCTGTGACCTGTTCTGTGATGTTATATCAAGTTATTACGCTTAATAGGCACTGTTTTCTCAATTCTTCCTCTATACATGGTGAAGAATAATGTGTTACTACTCCTCCTTCCCTCAAGTAGACTTAGAAAAGAAGGAAAAAGGTGTACATCCCTAGTGCTAGTTTCAGCCTTTCAGCCCGCCAGCTCACCAAAACACACCCACAACACACTCATAACACAACACACTCGCCTTCATCTCTATCCTTGTAGGTCGTCATGTCCTAACACTACTTACACTGTACCTAACTCACTATAATTAACACTCTTGGATGTAAACGAATAATTACGGTGTTTTTTTCTAATTTTTTCATTGTATTTTCCGTTTTTCTTTATGTTATGGTTTATTTAGACTTTATTTTCGATTTGAATAATTTTTATATATTCTATTATATGGTTTATATTGATTTAATTTCATTATTATTGTTTATTTCCGTTTCTCAATTTTATAATTGACCTTAGAAATAAAAAAAATTCATGCAATAAATATAAATCAAATATAACAAATGTTTATGTAGGGAACCCTTAGGTAGTTCACTCGATTTTTTAAAGTATATATGATTGCTTCTCTGTGTATAACAAAAAAAAATATTTTGGAATTACATATACGTAATCGAACATTTTCACCTTACACGTCCGCCATCCTGCTCTTCTTCTTCTGTGACCTCTTTCGCTTTTGTCACGTCCGCCATCCTACTCTTCTTCTTCTGTGACCTGTTGTGATGTTATATCAAGTTATTACGCTTAATAGGCACTGTTTTCTCAATCCTTCCACTATAAATGGTGAAGAATAATGTGTTACTGCTCCTCCTTCCCTCAAATAGACTTAGAAAGGAAGGAAAAAGGTGTACATCCTTAATGCTACTTTCAGCCTTTCAGCCGTCAGCCCACCAAAACACCCACAACACACTCATAACACAACACACTCGCCTTCATCTCTATCCTTGTAGGTCGTCATGTCCTAACACTTCTTACACTGTACACACTATAATTAACACTCTTGGATGTAAACGAATAATTACGGTGTTTTTTTTCTAATTTTTTCATTGTATTTTCCGTTTTTCTTTGTGTTATGGTTTATTTAGGCTTTACTTTCTATTTGAATATTTTTTATATATTCTATTCTATGGTTTATATTGGTTTAATTTCATTATTATTGTTTTATTCTATTTTTCGATTTTATATTTGACCTTAGAAATAAAAAAATTTCATGCAATAAATACGAATCAAAATAACAAATGTGTATGTAGGGGATGGTTAGGTGTTTCAGACGATTTTTCAAAGTATATATAATTGCTTTTCTGTCTATAATAAAAATCTCAATTTTGATTTCATACATACGTGATCCAGCAGTCAACGCACGACCGCCATTTTACGGTACCTGTTGAAACCTGTTATTTATTAAGGTTATTTACGCTTAATAGGTAATGTTTGTTTTATATCCTTCCACTATTAATGGTGACGAATAATGTGTTACTGCTCCTCCATCCCTCAAAATGACATGTAGAGGAACAGGGAAGGTTTAAAACGAAGAAATATGATCACACCTGGTTAGATGTCCTGTCTGAAAAGCTTTAGAATGATAATATATATGTAACGCACGGATATATATTATAGATTCCATTTAATATAATTCTAAGTTTAGACTCCCAGCCCTAGTCCAAGTCTAACTGACTTCAATACAATGACATGTACGGCCCCATCAAATTCCCAAGAAGAAGACATGTACTTGTACTTGGACTTAAGTACATAGCAAAGTGACTGTACTTGTACTTGTACTTGTACTTTAAAAATATCGGCACTCATGGAGTATAGGGGGTCCCTGGCTTTGCTACCCTGGATGAGTTACCAGATATCTATTTCTGCGGCAGTGTTACCAAAATAGTCCCTCAACTCTCTTCCCAATCCACTAACTATATTATACCCGACATTGTCGTACCGAGAAACCAAAACGAGCATATTTTACAGAATAGTGCAGTTCATTGTTTCAACTTTGATTTCACACTCAATTCCCGCATATTTGTGTACGATTCTCAACCATAGTTAGCATCCCTATTTTGGTAACACTGCCACAGAAATAGATACCTGGCAACTCATCCAGGGTAGCAAAGCGAGGGACCTCTATACTCCATGAGTGCCAAAATATCCAGGTAGTACATGGACCCAACTTAACCCTTGCAAAGAACTGTTCAAGACTCGGATATGTTTACTTTCCATATCTTCAGGAGCTGTGTATCTGAAATAGTAGTAGTAGTAGTAGTAGTAGTAGTAGTAGTAGTAATAATAGTAGTAGTAGAACAAACAATCCACTTCAATCCACATCACCATCACCATCACCATCCAATACGGCAAAAACCAAACCAGACACAAAACATCAATAATGATAATGATAACAATAATAACAATAAGGAAAAAACCTCCACCATGCAGGATCTAGACAAACACAATTAAGAAAACACAGCAAAATACTACACCAACAATAAAACTTGCCAAGGTAAGGCCTAATAACAATACATATAAATACCTACTATACGTATCTTCGCTGACGTGCACCTCGCCCTTAGCTTATACAACCACTATACGTACAGTACATACACCCATCGCACTTGCAGACTCTCTTTCTGAGTGAAATACGCACAACGATAAACTGTTTTCTCCTCACGAGTTGCTACTTACATGGGGTTCATTTGTGCCTGGCTTTTAGAGTGGAATGAGCTGGGTGATGTGCGGACAAGAAGACTTTGCTTGTGGATTAAGGGAGCTGCCTCGGGAACTCCATCCGACCGAGGAGTTTCAGATGGACGACAATCTGTGTCCCGCCTCTTTACACAAGGTAAACACATCAACTATTGTAAAAATCTGCACCAGGTATTCTCAGCTGATGGTTAGCGGAGCGTGAGGCGATTATTTCTTAAATAAACGAAGCTCCGAACGTCACTCTTGATTACTTCACAGCTGATTCATGTTATCTCCGCTTGTATAGGGAAGTTTGATTGTCCTTCAGCATTACACGAAGAGGGAAAAAAATGCAATTGGAAGCTGTAGATATGTAAAAAAATGAGAAATGTAATGCAAATATGGTTATAACGCGTTTGTAACTTTATATACATATTTTAATTTATATTTATAACTACACGCCATTCTGCTTACTTGTTTAGTTGTACATTTTATATTAGTTCATTGTCTAGTGTTTTGATTATTCATTTATTTTTTCATTGACACGGTAAGTAAAGAAAAATTCAATTAGTGCCTTAATGGAAGTTTCTGTCCTCCACAGACCACCTATTAGGAACACAAACAATGGGCGTCACTCTATTGTTAATTAATCTCCATCGAGCGTCACGTACGGGAACCAAGCAATCTCTGCCTAATTCTATTTCAACTTTTTCCTACGACTTCAATACTGTCATGAGAGGAGTATCAAGGCAACTCCATAACAAACTTTGTTAATCTTTTTCAACTGTTCTCTAAATGTTAGCGTTGTTCTTTTCTATACCCCTTCGCCAGATTCCCTTGCATATAAAAGTAGATATCATAAAGAAACTGCCATGAATCACCAGGTAACATGGACTTACCTTCAATGAAGTAATGGAAACACATTACTACATCTTATTTATATCATATAACTGACACGTGTCCATTAATTTACATCACAAGACGTATTCTCTGAGTTAGGTGTTTCAAGCAATTGAGTGTTATATTTCCATTAATTGTTCTATTAGTAGTGCTGTCTATGTTCATGAAAGCTTCTGCAGCATAAATTTACCGCCTATTAAATAATTCGATGCACAATACGAACGTACGCGTATAGGGAGCCCTTGATAGGAAGAGTGTGAGGGTGGGGGGGTTGGGGTACCGTCAGGTGACTGGTTGTCACTGTCTCATCCAGGCAGTAAGAGATGAGGATATCCCAATACACGCTTTGATAAGACGAGTCACTCATCCAGCAGGAAGGCTCTGTAGCAAGCTCGACTCGCAAAACTTCAACACACACACACACACACACACACACACACACACACACACACACACACACACATCTTGAGACGAGTACACAATATCAGCTAAGGATATCCACCTCTGGCAGGGAGAAGTGGAGGGGGGTACCGGAACTTCTTCTTCAGAGTAGGAAATGTGGGCAACATAGACTGCTCTCTCGCGACTGCTGCCGCTCTGGTAGACTCTGGTACTGCACGTTAAGCTCACAGACCTTCGTTTTCTTCTTCGCCTCTCAGATCCGGGGCTTAAGCCCCAGTAGCCACCCCCTAAATCCGCCACTGGTATCGGGTATGCAGGAGGGTGTTGAATAGATTCCTGCCCTGCACCGGACAGTGAGCCTTTGACCATTGTGTGTATATGTGTGTGTGTGTGTGACCCCCAGCCTGTGGGGTCCAATACTTTTGACTAGTACTGTAGACTCAGTTTTATCATTGATACAATTTAAAGCACTAATTCACCTTTAACGATGAAGCTGAGGTCGGCCTCCACTCACACCAGTTATTCCGTCCTGTCTTGGTTAATTTGAGGCAGGGTGTTGTGATGGCGGCTGGTGTATCCTGTTGTAGGTGGCTGGTCTGACAGTTAAGAACATAAGAAATGAGAAGACTGCAAGAGGCCAGTTGATGACCTACACGAGGCAGTTCCTTCTTGCCTTCCACCCTTGGAATAATCCAATATTTATCCATCCCACCTGTCATCCCTATCGATACTCTCATCCAACCGTCTTTTAAAGCTACCTATTGACTCAACCACTTGTCCAGTTTCTTTTTGAAAGACTCAGTGGTGATTCCACTTAGGTCTCTCAGTGTCTGAGGCAGGCAGTTGAACAATGGAGGTCCGTTGTGGGTGAAGGAGTTGTGTGTTAGCGTCCTCACTCGCTGTATCTTGACGCTGGTCCCTTGGATGTAACAGTCTGCCCTGCTTTTTCTTCTTCTCTGTTTTCCTATTATTCACGGGATGTGTGAAGAATAACAATAATATACTAACTTGTATGGGTGTGTATGTAGTGATAACCAGTGTTTAGGTGCAAAATATGTATTGTATATGTGTGTTTTGTGAAAATATAATGTGGTGAGCAGAGCGAGCGAGAGTGGGAAGTAGGCAGGCGAGGCAAGGCAGTGGTGGTGGTGGTGGTGGTGACGAGACACTCAACACACACACACACAGACGAGCTTGATAATGGATTAACAGACACACAGTAACTTGTATGGGTGTAGTAATAACCAGTGTTTAAGTGCAGAATATGTATTGTATATGTGTGTTTTGTGTAAATATGAAGGAGTGTATGGAAGGAGCCAGCGAGCGTGAGTGGGAGGTAGACACTAGACAAGGCAAGGCAGTGGTGGTGGTAGTGACGAGACACTCAACACACAGACAGATGAGCTTGATAATAGGTTAACAGACACACACAGTAACTAGAGTGGATGTGTTTAGGTGTAGAGTATGTGTTGTATGCGTGCGTTGTGTGTAAATATAATGTGATCAGCCCAGACAGAGGGAGGGAGCACGTATAGACAAAATTACGAGAAATCCAAACAGACACATGTAGACACACAGACCAGGTATACAGACAGATAGATATGATGATAAAACTATATAATAACTTCAAGAATCAGCTTCACAGGAGGGTACAATTTCTTAGCTGCAAAATTTTCTCCCCGTCTATTTCCTGCATAATTGTCGCTTATTTCCAACTTATTCTCTGCCCAAACACCATAGATAAAAAAATTCAAAAATATTATCTAGTTATGCTTTACACGTTATAAGACAAAAAATAAAGCAAGGTTAATTAATATCTCCCTCCCGTCTGAGCCCCCTATTAATATCTCCTTCCCGTCTAAGCCCTCACCCTCCTCGCTTTTCCAAGCTCAATAACTCTTTTTATGATTCCTTATTGACATGTAGTCTCTTGTGACCTGCTCTGTCTCCTCTTGTGACCGCCTAAAGCTCTTTTTTGCTCAACAGGAATCCATAATTTAAGTTACTGTTCAGATAGATATAACTTCCTTATAAGAAAAAAATAATTAGAATAAGTTATATATTTTACAACGTGAAAAACTATGCTAAGATGGATGGTTTTATTAGATTTAAGTGTAATAACCTAGATCTTTCAATAATTAATAAAAATAGAGCTGATAAAATGTAATATTTCTAGGTACAGCATCCAATCAGAGGAGACTGTGTTTATATCTCGTCATTATTAGTGTTATTCAAGGTCTTTTAGCCACCGCTGTGATGTGATACGAGTTATATAAGTGACTGAGGTGTGGCATAACGTTGTGGTGTTGTGTGGTGGTGATGACATGCGGTGGTGATGACTAGGCCCGTCGCAACAGGGCAAGCAAACCAAGCAATTGCCTGGGGCCCCGAGCTGGCTTGGGGCCCCAGGCAATGACTGGTTATGAATTGAATGCAACGACAAATTGTGTGAGCGCCCCTCCCCTTTTTTTTGGGGTGGGGGGGCCCGGTTGGTGTTCATTTTGCTTGGGCACCCCAAATGCCTTGAAACGGCCCTGGACTGATGACTACGTGGTGACAACACGTGGTGGTGATGAAGCCGCTTGTGTATGGTGGTTACTAGGTTTTTGTTTAGAGGTCTATGCCTCACAGCCATGGTGGACCACCGCTGTACCACTGTGGTGCCCGACCACAGCAGTTCCTCCCCAGTAAACAGCTTAAGCATCACGGGCCCGGGCGGGGACTCGATCTGTCGACCAAGCGAATGCAAGGCCAGCGCGCTACCACTGTACTAGTCAGTATGGTGGTGACCAAGGATTACATACAGATCCTTGGTGATGACGGAGCCGCATGGTGATGACAGGTATTGTTATGCATTATTAAGTCTTTGTGGTGATGGTGATGACACGTGTTGGTGGTGATGACAGCAGGTGGTGGTAATGAAGCCGCCTGGGTATGGTGGTGACGAGAGGCGGATCTAGAATTGGATGAGATCCGGGCCTTAGCCCAGCCAGCGTGGAGGGGTTGGGGTACCGTCAGGTAACTGGTTGTCACTGTCTCATCGAGGCCCCTTATTCACTGAAAGAAAACAAATAAGATGGTATTGAGATTTATCATGTTAAAAACACAAAATCCTTCGTATTTTTTTCTTCGCTTCTCAGATCCGAGGCTTTTGGGAAAACATTCGGAGCTTAAGCCCCAGTAGCCACTCCCTAAATCTATGACTTCCAAATACAGTACAAGGGATACTTACCCTTGCAACAACTATCAATAGGTGCAAACATGAATTCCTGGATATCATGTAGTGGCTTTGGGAAGTATGAACGACGTCGCCAGTGAGCCGTTAGGTTAATTAAGGTCTTCCGTCAATTACTTCTAGGTTAAAAGGCAGGAAGCAAATTGTGTTTTGCTTGCCTTTCCTGATTCTGTTATAAGAATTCATAAAAAAAAAAAAAAAAAAAAAAAAAAAAAAAACATCTTCGGTTTCAAATTAAGTGTTTCATACTGTAATATTGGAGAACTACGGGTATTTTTGGAAATATCAATACACTTTGGGTATTCCTATTTTCATAACCAATTTCCAAATAGTTATATGGCAATTTGGAGGTGTGATATTTTTTTTCTTCTCCCCAAACCCATCTTTTTTTTCATTATAAGTTAAGGAAAAACGAAGTAAAATTAGTACACACATTCACTTATTTAGTCAACAGGAATGTGCATTGCACATATGACCTGCAATTCAATGGAAATGTGGATGGGAGAACTGGCAATGTTTGTGAGAGGTGTTATGAGGTATGAGAGTATGGAAAGGCAAATAAATCGGCGTGTGTGAGAGAAGGAAAAGAAGAATAGCTAAGGGGTAGTAGTAAGAAATCAAAGCTGGAGTGTTATAGAGAGGGAAAAATGTTATGTAATATATATATATATATGATGTGTGAGAAAGGGGTAGATGAAACAGTGGAACAATTGATGTTGGAATGCGAGAGGTATGAGTATGCAGGGACAAAGATGCTAAGGGTAGTGGCAGAAGAGATAGGAGACATTAGGAGTAGAAGAATGGAGAAATATGTGATAGAGAGGAGTGTTATCAGGCAATGTGGTAGACTAGAAAGTGTGAAAGAGTTTAGAGAATGCAATGAAGAACACGAATGAGAGACAAAAGCCCTTTAGAGATGGTAGGAAGGAGTGAATACTTCTATAATTTCTTATACTGTACCTTTCTTATAATGGGCGACTCCTAACTCAAGTTCAAGCTCAAATCTGACTCCCAACCCAAGTTCTAGTCCAAGGCATAAAAACTATCCTAATGTACGTACAACCTCCTAACTATCATGTATAACCTCCCTATTGAGTGAACATTTTCAGAATTACTATTTTGTCACCCTAATAAATGAAAATATAGTTATGGTATGTTTTATTGTAATTGTTATGTGTGTTGTTATCATAACTTTCTATTTTATGTAACCTAGACTTTCCGAGCTGCCATGTATAATTAATATCTGACATCTCACTTTACTCTGGCGGATGAAAACATTGTATTCTGGTAGATTTTGTTCATGAAATTGTTGTACATGTCATTATTGTTGTATTTTTCTATCTAATCAAACGAATATTGAGTGTATCCTAACCTAAATTAATTGCCATAACATAATCGTCTGAAATAAGTTATAAGATTGAAATTAAGAAATGGCAGTTCATTTGCAGAAAGAGATTCTCAATTAGTTTTTGAAGGATAAATAGTTTTTCTGGTATATTTAGATATGATTCAACTTATTTGGGGATTAATTTATGGGGCAAAGAACTTGTTTCTGAAATCCCCCTCGACAAAAGTTAGGGGACTTGTGGGAAACTTTTATTTTTGGGGGGTATTTGTTCTTCCTATGTAATCCTATTGAGTGATGTCCATATTATTAACAGTTTTTTTTCTTCCTTCAGACAATGGAGGAGGAAGCAGTGAAGGACACTTATGCTGAACGTCAGGTGAGGCTGTCAGTGTGAGCTGCTAAGTATATTTCCTTAGTATACCTATATGCAAAAAAATATTATATGTACAGGATTATAAGAAGCTAAATATCTTACATTGTTTGAGCATCTAGTCTTTTTCAATGCCTCTCTATTCCAGTTACTCCAAGTTACTCCAATAAAACTTCCTATCTCATCTTTCTATTTAGTTCTGTGTCTGCCCTGCCTTGTTTTACCATCCCTGGGTTGTCATTCTATTACTCTAACAGTCCATCTATTATGTCACCTTATCTAACCCCTTTCTGTATTGGTATTTTATCGCTCATCTTATGTAGCTTTATATATATTGGTGTTTTCCTTATAGATGTCTTCTAATATCTTCACATTTATTTTCTCTACCCCTTGTCTCTTGAGTGCTTTCATAACTGCTGAAGTTTTTCTTATGTATTTTTCACAAGTGAAAGTAAAGAGGGTGATGAATTGACATTAAATCAGTTTTTTATTAAGATATCATTCTTTCTTTTTCCAAGTCTGTACCTACTAGAGGTAAGTAATAATATGTCTTAGTATGCATATATTGTACTACCAGATTCAGTGTTATAAGTTTTTTGTTATTTTTAAACAATGCAACTCATGAATATTACTTAAGTACTTAGCTTTCCACCATAATATAAATACATGTTTTATATTGTTTGAATAGCTACAAAAATGGAGAAAGCTATATCACTACTGGTTAGAAATAACACAACTGAGTCTTGATACACTCTCCTCAGATGCAAGATTTATCCAAAGAAACAAAGACTCATACTCGACTGTACTGGAATTACCTTCACCTGAGGTCACTGCCACAATGTCTGACGGAGAGCGGGACACACATTGATCAAATACACCTCAAATGTAACCTCTTGACTACACTGGTATGTTAATTCTTTGCGTATTTAATATTCTTACAGATATTTGATAGCATGTTTACTGTTTGTTAAGAAATTTGTTATGTTCAGTTTGTCTTTCTAATATTACACTTAGAGAATGTATGAGTGATTTTTTTGTTTTTTTATCCAATCAGATCGTCAAAATGAACTATTCTTATATCTCAGTTTCCAATTTTCTCTTCAATTTTATGTTTCTAAGCTTTGCATGGTGGGAAGTGACGTGAATTTCCCATCCTTCCTCCCTTGCAGCCAGATAATTTTGGCTGCCTCACACACCTCACTTGTTGTTACCTGAATAGCAACTCCCTTGAGTCTCTCCCAGATTCAGTAGGTGAGTTGTAATAGCTTGCCATTAAAATTCTTGTAATGCAGAATAAAAAAAAAAGTTATTTACTTCACATAGGGACTGTTTCATAGGGACTCTTTCACATAGCACTGTCTTCACTCCTTCATTCAAGCACGTCAGTCACTTTCCTAGTTTGCCAATTTCAAATACTAGAGTAGAAAGCCCTAAAACGAAGTTACCATACCCTACTATATGTAACTTTCCATCTGTCCCTTCCATAACTCAACACAGCTTTGCAATGTACATAAAAGAAACATGGGAATATATATCCAGCCAGTCTATATTCAACTAGATATTGATGTTCATTCTGCTATTATAAGGTTTTACCAATCATTCAAATATTGCAACATTGATTATTCCACTTATCTAAGATTATTAATGAATTGCCTTTTGTTTTCAATTACATCAGTTCTACTCCACCATTTACTCTTAGTCTACATAGCCATTTACATACCAATATTTTGCAATTGATTGAGACCTTCAGACCTTCCTCAGCTTTTATGTCTCCTGTGCTAATCTGTTCACCTCAACACCTTGACTCTCTATTACATTGAGATTTCTAAACTCTTCCATCACCTGCATCTCTTGTATTCAAATAGGAGACCTGAAATCACTCAAGATCTTGGACGTCGGGAACAATAACCTCACATCCTTGCCGGTGACACTGGCCAACCTTCCATCCCTTCGCTCCCTCGTGGTTGTGCATAACAAGCTCAAGTGTTTTCCTTCAGGTGGGCAAACACATCTCTCAACTATTAATATTCTTCTTTAGTATAATCAATTTAAACTTTCACATTACAATTCACTTAGCTATAATTATGTAGTATGTATATATGCATGCCAGGTATATATATATATATATATATATATATATATATATATATATATATATATATATATATATATATATATATATATATATATATATATATATACCTGGTTTATATCCTCATTAAGAGGGGCTAGCCAAGACAAGACATTTTGGGTTTGGGGAGACTTTACTCTCCCATTCCCCTCTGTGCCTAGTCTATTCGTAGGATTGAAAAGGTGATTACAGAGGAAGGGTTCCCAGACCCCTCGCTCCATCCTTTTTTGTCGCCTTTTACAAGCCGCAGGGAATGCGATAATATTATTCTTGCAGCTCCCACTATAGGGATAACACTTCATGCATATACACCCCAATTATATCATCCTCCCACCTCTAATATATCTCAAATACTTTCTGTGGCACCCCCCAAAAAAGTTAACCAAAACTGTATTTTCAATATTTTACTTACTTAATCACTTAAGTAATTGTCATGATATAAAGTAAATGTAAAGTGGGGGCACATGCTATAGCTGTGCATAGCTATAGGCGTTCATCTCTTGTCACATTTGCTTTTAACCCGTAGAGTGCGCAATAGGGGTTCCCCAGTCCATCCGTGGGTGCGCAATTATGACAATAATGAAGTTTCTACAACCTGAGCTGTGGCTTGCACTCGCACGCTCTCCAGCCTGAGCTGTGGCTCGCACTCTATGGGTTAAGCCTGTGGTGGAAATTAATCCATTACCCCGGGACAAAGGGCCACTGTGATATCCGACTTTCCACAGTTTACCTTCCCTAAGTTTCCCTAGGTACCCATTTATCTACCAACCTGTTAGGGAGGATGAACAGCTGGGTGAGCTGTGCGCCGTCTGCCTTCGTCCGGGATCGAACTCGGGCCAGCGGATTCGTAGTCAGACATGCTAACCACTGCACCATTGAGGATATAGATGTTCTGTTACTTGATTATTGGATAGATTTGATGCATTAGACTCAAAAACTGTGTTAGTGTTAGATTACTAGTACATATACTACTTGATTCTGATTACTAAAATTGCTTTTTCACAGAATTGTGTGGTTTGAAAAGTCTTTCAATATTGCTTCTGAGTGGAAATCATATACCATACTTGCCTGAAGCTATAAAGGGCTTGAGAGGACTTCAGGGACTCTATGTTGACCATAATCTACTGAAGGAACTGCCAAGGTCACTAACTTTTCTGCCAATACTGACACGGTTATCTTGCTGCTGCAACAACATTCCCTACCTCCCAGCCCTTACATTTGCAAGCAAACCAAAGTAGGTTTGATTTCATTTTAATTTGATATATCTATGTGTAGATGATATTTTTCATCTTACATTTATACTCAACACTCCTCAAGCTCACACACTTTACAGATGATTTCAGCCTATCAGACAGAATAGAGATTTTTTTTTTCTCACTCATTCCTGACTGTAAACTGCAGTCATTTCCACAAATAACTTGCCTTCAAATTTCTATTTCAGTTACCTTATTAACATTAAATAACATTGTTCTATGAATGTATCAAGAAATATCCGCATCAGTGGTGCTATTCTATTGATCTCAATACTAAACATCACATCTTTCTGCACTCTCATTCAACCTCATCAGTTACAATACTCACACATTAATAAAAAAAACAATTACCTTTCCTTTCAAGTATAGAATGAATATAAGGAAAAGGTGGTAGACAAAAACTAAGGCACATGTATTGGTTTTCAGGATATATTACGATAATTGTGAAGTGAATTACCTTCCCTTTACCTTGGTGTGTCAGCAGCACTCTGGCCCAACATGGGACACTGTCATCATGCAGACCTGTGCGTAAGTAGCCTGTCTATCACTGTACCGTCAATCACACACTAGCTGTTGTTATTATATATGTCGGGGTGTGTTTAGATTACTGGACAGCCACAGATGGTTTGTGTAGCATACATTTGGTGGTGATTCGTTAATTTTGTGAGATTGTTACCTTATTTAACATCTAACTTCACCTATAGCTTCTAAGGGAGATGCAGGTGTCAGTGTTGGTGTCAAATGTAAACACAAGTCCATGTCAATCCAAGAAACAGTTGAGATGCTAAAGAACTGGACTTTGGTGAAGCAGAATGGTTAATCTGGAAAGGCTTAGGACCCAAGGGAGCCAGGAAATTGGTGGTGTATCTGTACTATTAACAGTATTGATATTTGTAGTAATGACCATATTTTTGTAGATATTTTATTAGGAAGCTGTACAGAATAAGAATACATTTTTGTGTATAATTCAGGTACTTCCCCGAGGTTGTGATTGAAGATAACACAGTCTGCATCAGCCACAACCAGTTAAGGATACACGAAAACCCCAATTCCCTTGTACTTCCACCACAAATAAGGAAAGTTACCAGCTGTGCCTCGGGTAGCGTAACAGTGCCGCCTCTCGAAGAACTGTGTCTGGCCTTCATCTGGAGGTGTACCAAGCGCAGTTCTTCGGTCTATGAAGGTGGTTCAAACTGTGGAGATCTGACGCCACAAGTGATTCTGAAGAGATTCCTGAACTTGCTGGAGGTTGGTCCTGTAAGTTGGTGCAATAATTCAGAGTGTCATTCTCCCATCTTCACCTTTGTCAGCATCCTTGTGGTGACAATAACGGTGGCACCAAAGGTCAACGCTGAGGTCACCAGGATGCCAATGATTATGTACTTCTGTTCGGATGCATGTGCTTACAATTTCACTCAAAGTTTAGATGGTCGAAGAGACAGTTTTTCTAGGTGGTTATCGGAGAAGCTGAAAAAACCGTATTGCATTGAAGTTATGTGAGATCTCAGAGATTTTATGTATATTGCAAATGCAGTGTACATAGTGTAAAAATAGATATAGTATTGCATATTTATAAATTGATATAGTCATTCCATTTTCATTGTCCTAAGACCTAAGAGGATGTGTTCCAAGACTACCAAGGCTGTGAAAGTGATAGAAGTGATCATGAAATAATTGTAACTATTCTAAACTATGTCCAAGTGCATGTGTAGATTTTAGTCCTGAGAGTAGTAAGAATAAATCATTTCTCATTACCTGTGGCCTTGATGCAGTTCATTCAGCAGCAGAATATTGACTCACTTGTCACTCTGCTATTTGCTGGATACAAAGGGTTCAAATTAAGCATCAAATTTGTTACTTTGATTTAAATCCTTATTATTATCATGGATTTTGAGCTTTGAACTCATGGTTATAGTTCCTTTAATGTCTGTTCTGTATAGTATGGAGTATTCCTGTGTTCCCTTGATATGTATTATTTTATTAAATTTATCTATTATATTTTATTCTATCTATCCGTCTATTTTTTATCTTAATCTTCGTTAACACAACCCAGTGATCCGAGCCTTCATCCATCCCTCTCACTGCCTC
The DNA here is from genome assembly GCA_029783475.1 of Metacarcinus magister. Taxonomy (NCBI): domain Eukaryota; kingdom Metazoa; phylum Arthropoda; class Malacostraca; order Decapoda; family Cancridae; genus Metacarcinus; species Metacarcinus magister. Next base: position 1,138,479 of record JAPQNM010000003.1, on the reverse strand, counting down.
AGCATCCAACACATCCTTTACTCAAGTTCTCATCCACTGCTATGTAATCAATTCTTATTTTCCCAACTGCCTACACTATCCTGGACCCCTTCCATCCATGTGCCTCTATACCATCACATACTGTACTTTCATACTTTCAATGTATTCTCTCCTTTTCCCAGAAGCACTCAGGCCATTCACGTTAATTGAGCAAATCATCAGGCATGCTTTCTCCTTCTAAAGGCAAGGTGGAGGCAACTCTCCGCCCATAGCCATATTGTCCTCCTACTACGGGGTCACTGGCAACATTAGCATCTAGAATTGTCAAGGGTGAAGACATTAAAATCGCTGGTGATATGCATCTTCTTCATCAATACTAATCCTTGAAGTATACTAACGGTGCACACCACATGAAGTCAGGGATGGACTGGTCTACCACTTCATGTTTTCCTTTTGCCAATACTGTACTTAAGTTTTCTTTGCACAGTAGCAGTCTTGGCACACCTTGGATTGTGCTCGTTGATTACGATACCACCACGGCACAAATTATATCTGTTCATATCCTTTCTCTTTCCAAGTAATCCATCCATTGTTTCTTGATATTTTTTACACACATCTTTCAAACTAATGAAGATGTAATGGTCCTATATAGTGGATAGGCAGCCTTTACGAGCCTTTAAACTTCATTTAAAAGACGCAGCACCATCGCTGAAACACAATCAACCATCTGTGTTACCCAGCGTATTTGAAATGGCTCTGTCAAGGAAGAAGGGGCTTAGTGACTCTATGGAACAGTGCTCGGCTGGTGACCTGAAGGTTGTGAGCTTGATCCTTGCTCACAGCAGCTTCTTGGTGAGAGGGATGGCACTCTCGTTAAGTCTAGCAGAATTATATGGTCTATTGTTGCCTAGTTGGGGGTTATTATTTAATCACCTTTTTAATCCGTCAAGGAAGAGGACTGGATGGTTTGCAGGAAATATTTGACTACTAACCCTGGGATGAGGTTCCATTTATTTCCCAGGCGAGCCTCGCGAGAAGGTTCCTAAGTGTATCTTAAATTAATTAATGTAATATGAATAGAAAGAAATTTAGAATATACGTCCACCAAGCTAGTGTCTTACCAGGACAGGTGACCAGACTCAACTTTACTCAGGAGGGGACAGCGTGCAGAATGAACGTGATTGAGGTCTTCAAAACCCTCAAGGGACTGGACTGGATGGAAGGAACCGAGGGCTTGTGCCCAGACACTCCCCACTGGACCATGAGCCACACACAGCCTCAAACTCAAGCCCAGGCATTGCTGTAACTAGATTAGGTAATAATGAAATTAGATTTTGCATTTTTTAAAAATTTTATGCAATTTTTATTTTGAGTTGCCAATTAAGAGAGAGTTTTTTGAGCTAAATCTTTTGACTTGTAATAAAACGATATTTGTCAGATATATTAAATCTGAGACCATTGTTTATTTAAAGAATGTAAATTTTGTATCTTTAATTTGTGACACTTTATTATTTTTTTTATCTGATTGACCTTTTAAGACAACAACATTGTTAGAATCAAATTAAACCTTCAAATTCAAACAAAAGAAAATGTGCTTTTGATCCGAACTTATAGTAAAGCAAATTTGGCAAACATAAAAAAGGAGCTGGAATCAGCCAACTGAAGTCAGTGCTTCTATAAAACATATTTGAATAGATGAAATGTACCACACATTCACAGTTAATCTCAAATCAATAGTACATAAAAGCATTCCACACAAACCACGAAGAATCAATAAATGTAAACCATTGTGGACAGGGTGGGATTAGGAGCAGTTTGAGCCATGAGGCACAACACTTAACACTTTTGGCGGCCTTATATTCATGATATGTCTATGTCTACCATTTATTATTCTAAACGGGGGGGGGCATTTTTCCGGGGGGCCTGGTGCTACAGCCCTTTAATCCGGCCCTGCCTACAGTGCTTAAAGGATTGTATGATGCTGTTTGTGCCTCCACTTTTCAACACAAAACGAGGCCCCAGCCCGTAAGGAACATATATATTCTAAACTTCCACGTATATTGTTGTAATGACTCTTACAGCTTAAAGCAGTTCATAACTAAGCCTTACGACATGTTAAACCATCCTACAGACTCTCGTGGATTTGTAAACTTTATCTCAACCTCATCAATTCTTTGGTTTTTTTTTAAATCACAAATATTTTACTCTTTTTTTTCAAATGTATATATCATTCCAATCCTGTGAATCTCTTTTTATAATTATTTCTTACATAGGCACTGCGGGCTATCTTAAGGTCCCCAAGGTGTGTCCAGCATGTTTTTGCCCGGGACTCTTTTGATGCATGCAATCTAGTTTTGAGGGACCAAGGGCTCTGTCAATACCTTATGTGTCTCTCAGAAGGCTTTGACTCTACCCACACACACACACACACACCTGCACACCTCGTACAGTCATGACCGGATCAAGAGTTGTGGCAGCCCTATATTCATGATTCTAAACTGTGGGGGCCCTGGTGCTACAACCCTTATATTCCCCCCTTTAATCCAACCCTGACTGTGGAATACTGAACTGCTTACAAAAAACATTAGCTGATAGGTGAATGGTTTAAAAAATATATATATAAATTATCGCGGTCAACCCTCAGATTTTGATAGCCATAGGTTTACATTATAAAATGAAAAATATTAAATGTTTAATTATCAATAATGAGAAGGTTATCAAGTTTGGAAAATATTTGTGAACTACTGGAGTGCTTAAGGAAGCCTGAAGTAAACGAGAATCTATTATCTATTCACACAGATTTCCAAGGTATGATAACCTAACCACAACAAATATGATGGACCAACATTAGTGGTAGTCTGGTATAGTACCTTCATTCTTTACTATAAGATTTCCATGTTATCGTTTTCTACAAGGTGCATCATCCTCCTTTATAACTTTCCTGCCAGCACATTGTCAGAGGAAGAGGTGGTTGGGGAGAGAGCCTTGTTCTGATCTATCCTGTTCTCCCACACGTAGTTTACTAGTAATATTTTGTAGTCCAGCAGATACACTAGTAGTATATAGCAGTTATATAGACCGAGAAGATTGCTAGTATCTGCTCTTATTTTTATTCCAGTAATAAATCTTCATGCGTTCTAAGTAGAAGATTATGAGTTATGTTTTCAATATCTTTTTCTTGTGAACCCCAAATTTGATAAGGTTGGCTCTCTCTCTCTCTCTCTCTCTCTCTCTCTCTCTCTCTCTCTCTCTCTCTCTCTCTCTCTCTCTCTACATATATATAATATATATATATATATATATATATATATATATATATATATATATATATATATATATTTATATATGTAAACACACACACACACACACACACATATATATATATATATATATATATATATATATATATATATATATATATATATATATATATATGTATATATATATATATATATATATATATATATATATATATATATATATATATATATATATATAAATATATATATATATATATATATATATATATATATATATTTATATATGTAAACACACACACACACACACACACATATATATATATATATATATATATATATATATATATATATATATATATATATATATATATACACATATATGTGTATATATATATATATATATATATATATATATATATATATATATATATACATATATATATATATATATATATATATATATATATATATATATATATAATTGCATGTGTGTATTTGTCTAAATTCAGACCCAATAAACACGTACATTTATTCAACATTTAAAGAAATTCCCCAAAAGTTTTCTGGTTTTCGAATTCATGCATTACTTTCTTGTGCTTTGTTTTGTTACATATTTATATGGATCTGAGTGAGCCAGTTAGTGATGTGTAAAGTAGTGCGTAGCTGGTATGTGTGGGCGGGGCGGGGCGGGATGAGGTGGCACGGGCGCACCTCGGCCCTCCCCATACCTGCCTGCTGACGCACTCTGCCCGGAAATAGCGTGCGGGTTTGGCACTGGTTCATGTGGTGGGTAGGCTTTCTTCACTGCCGTGGTAACTATCTCACATTATTCCTTGCGATACTCATTGTGTTTTGTACGTGCACATGTGCCACAAACAATAGAATTGTGGATTGTGTATTACGAATATATATATATATATATATATATATATATATATATATATATATATATATATATATATATATATGTACATTTATTTATTTATTTTATTTTATTTATACATATATGTATTCATTTATTTATTCATTCATCTTTTTTCTTTCTTTTTGTTAAATATATTAGCTGATCATGTTAACACGAGACACGAACATTCTCAACTCTCCATAATACATCCCTCCCCTCACACTCCCGTGTGATTCCGTCATCACCACTAACCTTGGTCTTCCTTACTTACCAGTGCGTCCTCCCCGCCACCCGTGCCTCCCCCCCTTCGCCAGCGCCACCCCACCAGCGGCCGCCACGGTGCCACCCTACGAGGTTCAGTGGTGCGGGAGGGTCGCCTACCTGTGTGTGTGCCAGGAGCGGAGGCTGCGGGACGTTTTCACGCACTTTGGCCCACCACGGTGAGTTGACCCCATTTTGTAGGTAGTGCGTTGCTAAACTTTTCGTTAGAGGAGTGTCGAGAGGGGGGGGAGGGGTTAGTCTGTCAACACACTTGGCAAAGAACCTTTCACACGAAAGGGGCTTTGTTTTCAATGGTTTTTGACCAAGATGAGTTCCCGACAGTGTACTCAGCGATGAAAAGTATCAGTGACGGGAATGAAGTGTGCATTCCAAAGAAAATCCTGGAATGCAGACGATGAATGTGTTTATTTTATGCATCTAAACATTTTCCCTGAAACTATTATGCAAGTTTATGAAGAGAGAAGTGGATGAAAATATTTGTCAGTGTGAAAATACGAAGAAGAAAACTGCTTGTATAATGTACTTTCTTGTAAATTTGATTTCTTTAATGTTTTTTATAAAGAAGATTCAACAACTGGTTGTGTGATGCCATGAAACCATAATGAACTTGGAATCTCCTGTATGAACTCTCTCTCTCTCTCTCTCTCTCTCTCTCTCTCTCTCTCTCTCTCTCTCTCTCTCTCTCTCTCTCTCTCTCTCTCTCTCTCTCTCTCTCTCTCTCTCTCTCTCTCATACACAAACGCACAAAATAATTAATACAGTGACTTCACTTTCTTCTTGTAATATTAGTACCAGTATGATGCTAAATACTATATATATGATCAGTGATGCACGTTAACTCCTAATTACTTGTGGTTACTGAATTAGTTAAGTTATTCTTTCTACCTAAACACACAATACACTGTCTACCGCACATTACTCAAGGAAGTTCGATATATTTCCCCTTTATTTTTGTATATTATGATATCATATTATAAAGACATAGAAATAAAGTGGAGTAGTTTACCTATTAATGGTGTAGTAGATCTAGAAGTAACAACTTGAGCCGATAATAATAATTCCATGAAGCGAGGTAGGAATCTAAGAAAGTTACGTCTGACAACATAGATAGTTACATGTACTCGTCCATCTTCCCGGGAAAGCTGCTAAAATAGAAGGTGGAAGGTGTCGTAATCCCTGCGTTACGACACACTCTGGGAACGAGGAAACAAGTTAAAGGAAATCAACATTTTTTTCAATAGGTACAAATTAAATATCGCAAATGTGAATTAGCTACACACAGCTAAACAATACTTGCAAGATATTAGTGAAGCTTGTGTGCACTTCATATAAATTACGCGGTAGTAGCGTGTGTGTACTTCACCAAGGGTCTGGGTATTGGAAGTAGATACGGCTTCAGGTGACCAAAATATCCAGGTACAGAGAGAGAGAGAGAGAGAGAGAGAGAGAGAGAGAGAGAGAGAGAGAGAGAGAGAGAGAGAGAGAGAGAGAACCTTATCAAATTTGAGGTTCACAAGAAAAAAATATATTATTGAAAACATAACTTATAAGCTGACGGGCTGAAAGGCTGACGGTAGCACTAAAATACCGGTACACCGAAGGACTTCTAATACCTGTAATACCGGTATGTCGGTATACCGGATAGGTGCACATCCCTAGACACACACACACACACACACTCAGCTGACGCCAGACAATATAATCTGATTGTATTTCCGATTAATAATTATAATACTTAGGGCACCAGTTGTGTTGCATATCACGTATATATATATATATATATATATATATATATATATATATATATATATATATATATATATATATATATATGTGTGTGTGTGTGTGTGTGTGTGCGTACTACGCTCATGGTGCTGCACTTGTTGACATTAAACTGCATCTGGCTGATGCAGTTTAATGTTAGCAAGTGTAGCATTGTGAGCGTAGGTCATTCTGAGGTATTTAGCGCTAGTTAGACCCCACCTAGATTATACATCTCAATTTTGGTCCCCTTATTATAGGAAGGATATTGTATTGTATTGTATGTTTCCCTATCACGTATATTTGAGTGTTGAGAGCAGTGAGCTGGAATATGTTGTACCTCCGTCCTCTACCCTTCAAGAAGACACAAGCTCGTTCGCCTTACAAAATATGCGTGCTTTCTTGTTTGCTCTAAATGTTCCAGGGATAGATGTGAACATTTTGAGATCAAGGTTAAGTGTTGTTAACTGTGGATGGTGAGCGGGGGTCGGGCATGTCCTGGCCACCCGCCAACACTTGGAAGAGAGCACGTCAGCAGACTTTATTGGTTTCTAACTTTGCACTGACACAGGATTTGCCCGTTTTCTTAAGGTGATATATTGGTGTAAATATAACCTTTGCTAATGTACTTGTTTTGGACTTGTACTCATCATAACATTATACGTATTGACGAGTAAAGTTGGATAGAATAGAAATGTTATATTAGTATTATATTATTGTTATTATTACTATTACTATTATTATTATTATCATTACTATTATTAGTATTAGTATTAGTATTATTATGCATTTTTTACGTAAAATTCACTCATCGAATATTGAATATTAGTTATTAAAAAACATGATTTCAGCCAAAAAGTCTAAGGGGTGGGAAACGTCAGTTTAAGTTCAGTTTGGTTAGGTTTAGGTTTCGTCAAAACTTTGAGACAACTCGTGAAAATAAGTACCAAGGGGTTCTCGGGCATGCTTATCACGAATCCAGACTCAGTTTTCTGATTACTATGATTTTTTTTTTTCATTTTGTGACCCGAAAATTCCACCATAATTGAGGTCGAACATTTATTTCCCCATTTTACTACGAAAATATTACCCCTATAAGAAAAATGCATAGAAACAAAGTTATGGAGCTTGATAAGATATATCAGTTGTCGTCGTCACTTTTCGAATATCTTGTATACCTTTGGAGAAACTTCAAGTTTTGTGAAAAATAATGTACTTTTTATTTTTTTATTCTGACATCTATATTTACATTCCGATTCCACTTAAATATAGCTTAAAAGAACGGGCATCTTTTGTTCTTTCTTTTATAATTTAGACTCATGTTACGTAAACCTCTTAATTTTCGAGTTATTTAAAAAAACATAATTTCTGACAAAAACTCTAAGGATGTACCCTTGGATATTTCATGAAAAATTTTGACACTTCCGAATCACATGAAAATTGGTACATATAGGTTCTTAGTCACGCTAAACATGAATCTTGCCTCAGTTTTCTGATTATTATAATATCAAAACCTATTTTACCCTTGCTTGCAAAATAATAACAATAGTAATAGAAATAATGATTATTAAACTTTAGTGGGTGATGCTACTCACCTACGACAAAAATACAAAGAGATGTCACACTCCCTTACACACACACACACACACACACACACACACACACACACACACACACACACACACACACACACCGACTGGTAATGTATGTAGGTATTTGAGAGGAAACACAACCACCATACAATACGTGTACAATTCATCTCAGACTGGTAACATAACATATTCAACAACATCTTTTAGTAAGTTCCAGACGCCTAATTTGTGCACAATAAAATGTTTTGGGCAAAGGCCAGCACTTCATGAGGCCAGGTGGCGGACACAATTTATATTTGGCCGGTAGAGTCTCACGTTTTTCCCACTACTTCGTAAATAATAAGTTAATGTTACTGTGTGTGTGTGTGTGTGTGTGTGTGTGTGTGTGTGTGTGTTTACCTAGTTGTTGTATACAGGACTTGACCTACACTCGTTTTTGTCCTGTCTCAGTATCTATTTTTGTCCATTTTTATCTCTTTAGGTGTACATTCTTTACCATTATCACCTCATTTTTCAGTCCATTCTGAGTATTTATAATTCTCTGGGGGAAAGCTGTACTTTTTTTGTGTCGTTGAAGCAAATTAATTAAAAAAAATAGTGTACCCTCAAATGATAATTATTTTCTATCTGTTTCTCCCAGGTTTTTCAGCAATTTGTATATTGTAATTAAGTTTCCTCTTTGTGTATGTGTTTGTGTGTGTGTGTGTGTGTGTGTGTGTGTGTGTGTGTGTGTGTGTGTGTGTGTGTGTGTGTGTGTGTGTGTTCACTTATTTATTGAATGTGTTTAGTCACACACACACACACACACACACACACACACACACACCATGTATCTATCCACAATGTATTATATAAAACATTTCATCACTATTTTTTCTTTCTTTCCCTGCAGTACGTCATCTTCGCGGACAACAGCGATACAAAAGTGAGGGGCAATGTTTCCTCATATGTACAAAGTAAGGTAAGGTGGAGGGGCAGGGAGAGACGTTATATAGGCATGAGTGATACCATGACGGAAAAAAATGCTAGTGTAACGGTGCTTTTGCTGTTGTTCCCTTGCTGTTGAACTGTTGAAAGCCTTGCATGAATACAGGCTGCAATATTTTTTTTTACTAGAATATCACACAGTTTGAAATGCCTCAGTCACCCCCACGATTCAAATTAGAATATGTTAATTGTCGTTCAAGGTTCATGTCATTCGTTACGTAAACATAAAACTCACGAAGTCTTTGATATTCTATTTCTACCTTCTAGTTACTCAGCGCTTTTTTAGATTTTCTTGCCATGGAATGCCTGATTTTTTTTTTCTTTCATTTTTTCTATTGCTAATGAAAATGTATATAAGGCAAACTTTATTCTTCTCAATGCGCATATATGTGTGCGATTATCTTTGTTTTAGAAGTCCGTATGTGGTGAATAATTAAATCAAGTTAACTCATTGAACTTCCTATACACACCAACACATATTAGTACAACATGCGCTGAATAGAATATAGATTGATAGGAGAAAAAAAAAACATGCAGCTTTGATCAGTAATGGATTGAATAACATCGCCCTGAAAGTATGTCATGTTTACAAACAGGTGCATTATTCAGTGTGTTTCTCTTCAAAGACTACGTAGCAAGCAGCCAACGGGGTCCTGAGAGCGAAGCAACCCTGATAACACGCTTGCCAAGTTACTTTTTATTCTTTTCCTGTGTTGCGGGTGTGTGTATTTAGGAGCGAGGCTTAATCGTGTCGTGGTTCCGTTGTGCAAAGCTTGACAACATCTTGGAAGAATTTTTTCATGGTATTCTTTAAGAGTGACGGAGAAAATGATGAGACCACAGTTATATCTTTTCATTATCGTGTGCATGCATATATTTTAGCATAGATGAGTAGATATGCATAGTAAGGATATAAATATCTTAGGATGTCTGTGTCCTACATTATGTGTAAACACTGCACCCCAGCAAACTCGGAAACAAATGACAGGAGGAGCTAATGCGCAGACGGATATACAACACACTGACTAATATTACGACATCACATCTTAGCACCATCAAATGTTTAAAGGAGAAATGCACATCAACTCCTTCTATTGCCTCACCTTGATGTCTTGTATACTGTGCCACCTCTCCAAGGAACCCCGACCCAGAATTATTGTCGGTCCAAACGCCAAGTGACAATCGTAAACACAGTGGCGGACAAGTTTATCCCTGACACTTCTAACTTGTTGAATACTTCCAATCAGACGAGTTTATTTTTGATACTTAAAAGAATTGTAAGTTTCCCTTTCAACTCCTCATTACTTAAAATAATCTTAGTTTACTTTAGGCATTGTAATATAGTGCATGGTTGAAGGAGTTTGAAATATGTTCAAGGTTAACCTAAATTACTCTTAGAACAAAACTAGTCGATTGTCGCCATATTAGTGATGCATAACAATTAGTAATGATTATCATATATATAGTTTTTTCAAGTAGACAGATAAAGTGTAACGAAAACAAATATAAAGTAGTACACATAGCAAGGATATTACATTAAACTATCAATGTTTATGATAGTGTGTATCACCCTTATTGCCGATGTAGTAACTGGTTCTTGCAGAAACTAAATTAACCTCATTAGAAACGCAGTTCAATTTGGCTAACAGAATTAATGAGTCCAGACCGAGGCTCCTCCAGTGTTCCATAAATTCGAAGATAAATTTGATACTACATTCGTGTGTTGAGTAAATCTTCCATTCGTGTAAATATCGCAGTAAAGTACTGATAATATCTACACCAACAATAGGCATTCAAACATTTCAAGAAAATATAAAGGAAATATTGAAATAAATAGTTTTCCCCAATCAGTGAGTATCAAGTTTGCAATGAAAAAAAAACAGCCATATATTAAACAAATTCAGTAACTCAGGGAACTTCACATTTAAAACAAAAATAATGTCCTCGACTACAAGTGTGCATAATGTTTACACACTGTCGAATGTCGAGCAACAGAATAGAAATGGCAAAGCTGAGGGTCGTGTACCCATGATCCTTGCCACTGCAAGTTACACATGACTCACTCACTATAAAGCTGCCTGTACTCATCGCCAAATGGTTTGACACGACAGGCGTATTACACAATAGTTGAAACTGGTGATGTGGCGCTCCGCTCTGTCACGAGAGGCATGCAGGGTAGTGCAGCTAATAAAGGAGTTACTGTGTTATATACTGTACGGGTAAACACACCATTCCATGACGCCCGATTATACTGCCTTCGGCGGCACCCAAGCGGCAGAGGCTTACAGGATGAATAAATAAATAAATTAAATTGAATTGAAAAAAGCTTCCTTGCCTAGTCAGTGATAGCGTGTGAAGGGAAGGTCTGCCTCAGTGTCCTGGGTACTAAGGTGTGCAGAAGACAGATGAAGGATATTCTAAATATTGTATACAGACATCATAAGTAATAATATTCATAAAAAATCATGCATAAGCAAGGTTGTATATGTATATATATATATATATATATATATATATATATATATATATATATATATATATATATATACACACACACACACACACACACACACACACACACACACACACACGTGTGCGCGCGTGTGTGTGTGTGTGTCAGAATGTTTCCCTTCTTTGCTGTTCAGTCACACAGTCATGTACTACAACTCTCAATTACTGATCACTGCAATAACACATTTTTCAAACCCTTATGTCAGCTGAATCTGATTTAACGACACGCGCCTTTCCGCACTTGAGGCAGCTGCTGATTCACTGAGTGGAGTGCCAACCATCTGCACGAGCTAATTTAATCTCAAGGTATCCGGGTCAGACGGGAGGGAGCGAGCAAGTGTGTCGCTCGTCCCGCCAAGCCGCGCACCGTAATAATGACCGTCGCGTCGCTTAGCAAGTTCCAACATTTTTTTTCTACTATGAAATAACAACTTTTTTCGTTATAATATAAGTGTTCAACTATTGTAAGAGAAAAAAAGTTGTTAATAAATGAATGAATATATTAACGAATATATATATAAAAGAAAAAAGAACCCAATTATTTATGAATATTCTTAATTATGTATGTTTAATTGGCGAAACCGATTCATCATCATCATTATCATCATCATCAAGATTTATTTAGTACAGAAAAAAATCTATACAATGAAATTATCTTTACAAAGGACAAGACCAAAGGGATGGAATGCCAATAACTGTGTGTGTGTGTGTGTGTGTGTGTGTGTGTGTGTGTGTGTGTGTGTGTGTGTGTGTGTGTAGAGGAAGAGAGAGAGAGAGAGAGAGAGAGAGAGAGAGAGAGAGAGAGAGAGAGAGAGAGAGAGAGAGAGAGATAATGAGATAGTTCAAATATGTAAATGAGCATAATACTAAACCAACAACAGAGATAATTTCCTCCACATCTACTTGTCCTTTTTTCTACATAGTTGTGATATATTCGGAACATGACTTACTAGCGCACAGTCAAGTCACCTTCCGAGTTGAAGCACTATTTCTGTCAACGGGAGTAGATAGATGATGATGATGATGGTGGTGGTGATAACGATGTCTATTGAGTTAAGTGATTGTAACAGGTATGTGGGTTTGAGCACCTGACTTCACCTGGCCGACCAAGATGTTTGAAAAAAGTGTTCGTAATGCATTCTTAGTTATTATTATTATTATTATTATTATTATTATTATTATTATTATTATTATTACTATTATTATTATTGTTAGTGAATCTCGCAGTCGACGTGGTACAGATAAATACTAAGTGAGTTGGTGTCTGCTGAGGGAGAATTTGATGGCATAGATATATCAAGACCTCATTAATAAATAAGCAGTAGTCCGTCCAACCTTAATAAGAGTTGGATAATATGCAAAGGAGATCCCTAACTGCATCTATTAGTTCAAATTATGAGAGAGAGAGAGAGAGAGAGAGAGAGAGAGAGAGAGAGAGAGAGAGAGAGAGAGAGAGAGAGAGAGAGAGAGATGCCCAAATGATGTCGTGTTGTCATATTATTAGAAGATGAAGTTGTATGAGCAGCGTCGGTCGCCTCTTCCTGGCCGGGCCTTGCCAAACCATCGGCCAGGGTCGGCTGTGGGCGGCCCGCGGGGGTGTTTAGCGGCGGTAAGGAATGCAAGGCTCTGCTCTGCTCAGGGAATGAATGTTTGCTATGAATACTAAGAGTGATTGCTGCTGCAGCCTAAGAATACAAACTATTTACGTAGAACTGTATATATATAGGTGGTATACTATACGTACTTACCCGCGAATACGTAGTAAATAATATCATAATATCGTTGCAATTTTCCGTCGAGCCTATGAAACCAATTATGAAGCTTCAAGTGTTATTATATTATTATTATTATTTTGTTTCTTATTTGCTGTTCAAAGTCTATAGTTATACAGTATAAGATGGGTTGATTTTAAAGACTGCTTAGGTAAGAAATAATTAGTACGATTACCTCATCACTAGAATATTACTACTTATACTATAACCTCTCTCCATCACACACACACACACACACACACACACACACACACACACACACACAAATGATTTCTTGTTCCGAGTGCTCATGGCTTCCTTTCTGCTGCTAACCTCCGCTGCTTTCCTCCCACGCCGTCCCTCCCTGATGAACACTTAAACGTAGGCTGGTAATGACGAGTGGGAGGCATTGGGCTGGTTTGAGGCGTGCCTTCCTTTCTGCCAAAGAAGGGAGGAACTAGGTGGCTGGCTGGAGTTAGTCCTTGCTCCCCTTGTTTTTGTACCATGGCGGACATATACAAATTATTACTCGTTGATTCTACCGAGATATGATTAAAAGCTCTGGAAATATAGAGCTAAAAATTATGACATTGATAGTGGAAAGGTAAATGAGGTTTGCATTCCCTACAGTCTATTATTGTTACTATTTTCACTGTTAGTTGGTGTTCAGCGGCGAGATGCTGATGATAATTTTTGTCTAAAGCCATTGTCGTTTAATGGTTAAGCACTTTATAGATGCTTACTCATTGAAAATTTCTCTTCCCTGCCAGAGAGAGAGAGAGAGAGAGAGAGAGAGAGAGAGAGAGAGAGAGAGAGAGAGAGAGAGAGAGAGAGAGAGAGAGAGAGAGAGAGAAGCTGTGTGTGAGTAAATAGAAAGACACGTATGTAATGTTTATAGCGTGACTGTATGTATGTATGTACGTATGTTTGTATGTATGTATGTATGTATTGGATGACAGCCATTGACAAGGTGATTCCTTTATGACGGAGTGTGACACGTGAAGGTCTAGATGCGTTCTGTTGATGACACACATACGACACGTCCTTGCGCTCTCGACCTACCAGCCTTCCCACCTCAGCCCCTCACCATATTTTGTCAGCCGCTGTCACGTTGCCCACCGCCTGTTCCTCTTCCTCCTCCTCCTCCTCCTCCTCCTCCTTCTACCTCGTTTTCCTCACTTCCTCCCACCTTTTACCAATCCATCATCAACTCTGGTCTACATCTGCTGTTTTTTTCTTCTCATATATTTATTTTTTGTCTTATTTGGGTTTTATTTACGCATCTTTTCTTCTCTTTATAATGGTTTAAGTACGAGAGGCTGGAAAGCAGTGTAGGTGACGGATTAGTAGTTATAGTAGTAGTAGTAGTAGTAGTAGTAGTAGTAGTAGTAGTAGTAGTAGTAGTAGTAGTAGTAGTAGTAGAAATAGTAGTTGTTGTAGTTTTTGTTGTTGTCGTGTTATTATTGTTGTTGTTGCTGCTGCTTATGCTGTTGTTTTTGTTGTTGTTGTTGTTGTTGCTGCTTAATTAAACCAGGTTCAAGCGAGAGGTGTTTACTTGGTGTTTAATTAATGACGTCATTGTAAATATACATTATGGTTTGGAAATATTTTAGGAATATTTCGCACTCTTTGTCCATCTGCGGCCTTGTACTTGCTCATAAGAAATACTGTGGCGATGGAAGGTGTATTGAAAGTCTTCCCTCAGTGCGTGGCGATCATTCCCTTCAGCGGTAGTGTTGTTTTTACTAACCAGAGTCAGCTGTTCCACTCTGCACGTCGGGCACTCCATTGGTTATCGGTGAGCCATTTAAAACAAACTCAGTCTTGGCAAGCTTGGATGTTACAGGCAAACACAGCTTAACCACGTCTCACTAACTCTGATATGTCGAGCTTCACCAGAAAATATGAAACGAAAAGCAGGCGTGATAGATAGGTTTATAAGAAATACAGGTCAGTCAAAAGTGACCTAATAAATTGTATATAGAAGAAAGTGTAAATATGTAGCAAGGAACATTCGTGAGAAAGCCAGTTATGGTGTGTGTGTGTGTGTGTGGATGGAGGGAAGGGGAGGGGAGCAGAGGACAGTACTGTACTAACGCTCTATATTTTTGGCATTATAGAATAAATATTTACAATCTTACACACTCATTCATACAAAGGCATGCGAGAGGCAGGAAACACTTGTACAACTATTTATATCTGCTCATTGAGGGTCTGACGTCAATGTAATGCTAATATTGTATACTTCTGGGCGTTACTATCTCGCTCACTTGTGTATACACTCACCATACCACAAACAAACATTTAGAAACACTGTGTATAACTATTATTTCTCATGCATCTATATCCTATGCAAATTTTGTAAATCAAACTTCAAAAAAAAACATCTATTTCTTAATGACTTGATTCA